>CM067298.1:126177185-126742185 GCA_034231615.1 Meghimatium bilineatum | reverse complement strand
TGTCTTTGTTAAATAAAAAGCCAAACAAAATGTCAAAGCCCTGCATGTTTCCTGTTATGGAGTTGAATGGAGATAGTGCTTGTGGCTGTGGGAAAAGGCCTCCTTTTCTTGCTGCCGCCACGCCCTATACATGGTGAGTATTTTAATTGTATCCTCCAACAGAAAAAAACCCACACCAAATCATATCAGGAGTCGAAGCCTGCGCGTCACGGATGTGGGACCAAATCATATCAGGAGTCGAAGCCTGCGCGTCACGGATGTGGGACCAAATCATATCAGGAGTCGAAGCCTGCGCGTCACGGAAGTGGGGCTAATCATATCAGGAGTCGAAGCCTGCGCGTCACGGAAGTGGGGCTAATCATATCAGGAGTCGAAGCCTGCGCGTCACGGAAGTGGGGCTAATCATATCAGGAGTCGAAGCCTGCGCGTCACGGAAGTGGGGCTAATCATATCAGGAGTCGAAGCCTGCGCGTCACGGAAGTGGGGCTAATCATATCAGGAATCGAAGCCTGCGCGTCACGGATGTGGGACCAAATCATATCAGGAGTCGAAGCCTGCGCGTCACGGAAGTGGAACCAACGCTACATTCTCGGCTATGCGCAGCTCTTTGTTATATTTATTTAAAAAAAAATAACAATACAGATTTGATATCATGCACAAAGATATAACAAAAATGTTTTTGTCCGAATATGTAGCAACAGAAATGAGATATAAATCTAAACGTTCAATACCCGTGAGCATTCACTGAATGAGATTTAGTATCCCCGTGGAAACAACGGATAATATGATCGGTCGTACTGGTAAGAAATTCTGAAAGTAAATGAGCACTGAAAAGGTTAGGCCTATTTGGAATGTTGTAGCGTCCAGTATAACAGTACAGACAAGTCCTTCTCCTTTAGAATAGTCTAGCGCAGGGGTGGGCAAACAACGGCCCGCGGGCCGCATGCCGTCCGCCATTGGATATTTTGCGGCACTCAAATACATTTTTAAATACACGAACATTGTTAAAATATTTGCAAAACCTTTTTTCCATATTAGAAAATATACTGTTATAGTGTAAGTCTGTTAGAAATGTAATTTATTTCAGAAGTTATCTACATTATGTAAAACTACCTTTCTTTACAATAAAAATATTTAATTGATTACTTACCGAGAATTTTAAACAAAAACATACATAATATTATTTGCGGCCCTCCAATAGCTTTACAATTTTCAATGCGTCCCTCTGCACAAAAAGTTTGCCCACCCCTGGTCTAGCGAGTAGATCTCAAACAGTCATAATCTTAGCTTATACGACTTTTCTCACGCATTTCATTGGCTAAGGACACAAAGTATACAGAAAGTGACCAATGATCAATCTTATCAGAGAAAATAAACTCTGTGTGATCGGCGTGAAGTAAATTCTGCATAAGGACAAGGTTACTGATTGTAATCCAATCACAAAAACTGAAAGAAAATTGTGCCTGAAGGGAAGTAACCCATGAGCAAAAAATAATGACAGCTAATTAAAGTAAGAAAAGTACAGAAACTATTGATTAATCTTCACAAAATATCTTCATATTCTGACAACATGAAGGAACGGTAGAGAATCACAGATCTGGTTTCAATCTTGAACCAGAAGCCCTGACTCCTTTGAAGTTCGTACTGTGTTAACCTTTACTCAGTCGCAGCTGGACGTCATTTACGCTGTGTGGAATTCAAGCTAAAGTGTGATGATTTATCGGAGAACAGTTCTTTTTCAATCACAATTCTGCAACTACTGTCTTGCTATTTGGTGCATGTTCTTCATTTACAACCTACCATAAAATCGATATCAATTAGTAGCCGTGTAATTGGGTGTCAAGGCTATGTCCCATTATTAATTCTCTGCACAAATGTTGGCAATACACGTCTTTTTCATCTTATACTTTTCTTATGAAAATCGATAGTCCCTCTCCTCAATTAGTTCACTTTCGTTATAAGGAAATCAGAACTTTTTTTTATACGTATACACAGTTCAGCTACTGAGGGGTCATACCTTTCATATTTTCACAGTTCAGTTTGTTTATTAAGGAGTCATATAACTTTCATATGTTCACAGTTCAGTTTGTTTATTGAGGAGTCACACCCTTCATATGTTGACAGTTCAGTTTATTTATTGAGGAGTCATACCTTTCGTATGTTCACGGTTCATATTTTTTGGGGGGGTGGGGGGGGGGTGGAGTTATAACTATGTTATGTTCACAGTTCAGTTTGTTTATTGGGGAGTCATACCTATGTTGTGTTGACAGTTCAGTTTCTTTATTGAATCACGTGGTAGTGCCTAGTCATAGTCAATTTGGTTACTCTCGCCAGGTTACAGCAGGCCAGATTCAAAAGCACGCCCGGCCAAAAAAATCAGTGTCCTGGTTTCTCACCTGACACGACCAATCCTCAAGTTGACAAAGCTGTTCTTCTTCTGTGTTCATTCTCACACTCCTGCAAATTAGCAGAATGTAGAATGTAGTACGAAGAACGGAATGCGCCGTGTCATGGTTTAGAGCATTGCTGCGATACCAGCGCATTTCGACATACATCAAATCCAGCATGGCTTTGGGTCACTGTTACCCTATATGGGATGGGAACAGCCAACACCACCTCATAACCTCCTTAACATCCTTAAAGTCTTGTGATATCGCTTCCAGGTTCCACATCGTCTGGAAGAGCTCTGTGAATTTAGCAGTCATAACAGACTACGTAAACTTCGGCTAGAATGGAGTCTGAACCTGGAGTTTTTCCTACGGACAAATTTGAGATTGCTTTCTCCACCTCCACAAATGAAGGATGAATGATTGATTGATATTTGTGTGCTGCCCGCAATAGCTTCCTCGTTGATGTTGGAGGGGCAGTTTAGTACATTTTCAAAATGTTCATTCAGCCCAGAGTTTGAGAATTTCCTCTCTGTCAGTGGTGGTATGATTTCCATCTGCGCTTAGAAGAGGAGGAGCACCTGAAGATCGAGGGTCATAAATTGCTTTTATACTCTGTTCACTCTAAGAATGAAGTGGGTCAGTGCTTCTGATTGGTTGTTGGACGTAGAAAGCATTAATCGATTGTTAAGTGCCCAATAATACTGCTTTTAAATTTCGTATTCAAATGTGTTTAAAAAAAATTGTGTTCAAATATTGTTTTTAAATAATATTGTTTTTACATATCATCAGCTGTTTGTGTCGCGGAGTAATATGGGGGTGTGTTTTGACCCACTTCATTCTTAGAGTTTTTATAGCGCTGAATAAAATTTCTGCATGTCAGCGTAATGTTGTACCTCTTTGGTTTTGTTACTAAACCATGAGTCTTGCATCATCCTTAGTTCTTTTTTTTAGCGCGTTTTTATTTTGAGTTTTTGTACGTCTTTTTGCTGGTTGATGTAGGGTCGTTTAGATAAGCTTTGTGCTGTTTGTGCTTGTTGTCCAGGAGAGCTTTGATCTGTACATCGTTTTCGTTAAACCAGTCTTGATGCCTGCGAACAGCAGCGCCCATTTCTTCTGTAGTTCTGTAGACAGTGTCATGAGACTAACGGGAATTGAACCAGTCCGTTCAACGGCACCAAATTACCTAGCAACTATTGAACACGCGTTCTTCCGTACTTGACTAACTGCATCTCCAAAAAAGATGCGATTTCATCAAGCCTTTCAAACCGTGCACACAAAGTCACCAGAACGGACCGATCGAGACAAGGACTATTACAACAACAACAAACATCCCGTACAGGTATTAAAATATCCTCAGTAACAACAAACATATAACATAATATCCGTATTAGTTATACAAGGGCCGATAGGTCTTCTTGTAAACATGGATAACATATATAGACAATACAATTTTGCTTCTAATAATTTGCAGGAGTGTGAGAATGAACACAGAAGAAGAACAGCTTTGTCAACTTGAGGATTGGTCGTGTCAGGTGAGAAACCAGGACACTGATTTTTTTGGCCGGGCATGCTATTGAATCTGGCCTGCTGTAACCTGGCGATAGTAACCAAATTGACTATGACTAGGCACTACCACGTGATTCAATAAAGAAACTGAACTGTCAACATAACATAGGTATGACTCCCCAATAAACAAACTGAACTGTGAACATAACATAGTTATAACCCCCCCTCCCCCCAAAAAAAATATGAACCGTGAACATACGAAAGGTATGACTCCTCAATAAATAAACTGAACTGTCAACATATGAAAGGTGTGACTCCTCAATAAACAAACTGAACTGTGAAAATATGAAAGGTATGACCCCTCAGTAGCTGAACTGTGTATACGTATAAAAAAGTTCTGATTCCCTTATAACGAAAGTGAACTAATTGAGGAGAGGGACTATCGATTTTCATAAGAAAAGTATAAGATGAAAAAGACGTGTATTGCCAACATTTGTGCAGAAAATTAATTCTTATCAAAATTAACTCTTTTCAATATCAGAGGTCCTCAAAACTTACCAGTTATAAAATCAGACGACTTCAAAACCAACCCTCTTCAATATCAGACGCCTTCAAAACTAACCCCTTGATGACATTTTTTCCCGTTTGGTCAGAAAGGGTAGCTAAGAATAGCAACACTGTTTACCTTCCATGGATGTCATAAACGGCAACTAAGTAGGTTATGGGGCTAGTTAGCTGCCTCATCCTATACAGGGTCAAAGTAACCAAGAAATCATGCTGAAGTCGGATGTGTCAGGCTGATAACGAACACAGAAGATGACAGTTCTTATTTGACTTGTAACGAGTACTATCTTGGTCTTTCATACAATCTTCCCAAGAATTTCCACTCTTCCCTAGAAATTCCACTCTTCCCTACGAAATCCACAACCTTCCATAGAAATTCCACTATATTTCCTAGAAATTCCACAATCTTCGCTAGAAATTCCATTATATTCCCTAGGAATTTCACAATCTTCCCTAGAAATTTTATAATCTTCCTCAGAAATTCCACAATCTTTCTTAGAAATTCCACATTCTTCCTTAGAAATTCCACATTCTTCCTTAGAAATTCCACATTCTTACTACAATATATATTTTAACATTGTGTTTAACATTGTGATTTGCAATGCACGGCATAAGAAATAACCAAGAAACGTTTGATCTTGAGGATGAATACCCACTTCCGTAGGTCAGTGAACCAAGTCATTCTGAAGTCAGATTGGTTGGTCCGAAATGTGCAGATACAGTAATCAAGTTTTAAAATGCTACACAGCGTATTCTGTGCTCAAATTCACATACTACCAACCAACTTTGAGACCGTACAATATTTACTGAACACACACACACCCCCCCCCCCCCCCATATTGCATACCGTCCTGTATAAAGTATGCACTACAAATGTAATGAAACAATTGTTGCAGTTAAAAAAGAAGGCAGTTTCGTTCTCTGGCTAGTAACCACGAGGTCATAATCAAAATAATATAAATTAAAACAGAATAACATACAAATAAATCATACTGTAGATGGTTAACTATATCCCTGACTTCGACACAGCAGGGTATACTTTTCAACACATGTATGACTATATATATCTGGCGTCGTGTCTCTGTTCTCTGTTACAATGTCAGAACTGCTAACCCACATCAACAGCAAACCCCCACTCAATCACTCTCTGCCGACCAGGCATGAATGAACAGTTGTAATGGCGTGAAGACTAGGAGGCAGATGCCAACGATAAGATTGACATCTGTCTGAATGTCACCAGGAGACAAAATAAGTATGTGCTAACAGGACCGCCCCTTGTTACAACGTGTCACAGTCAGGTACCAGGTGTAATCACGTAATGCTGGTTCAATGAGGGGGTAAGCTTAGCTAACTAAACTTGTTTGGTTTGAACATATCACGAGACACGACTGTCTTTGTACAATTATTCTGCAAGGAACAGTCGAGGGGGGGGGGGAGGAAGAGGGGCGGGGGAGGAAGAGGGGCGGTACAGAGAAAATCAAGAACTGATAACAGCAGGGAATGGTCTGAACGTGATTTGCTTACACTACTTCGAATGTCTGATGATTTGTTTGTAGTGCTTTCTGTGCAATGTATCCAGTGTGACACCTCTACACTGATGTATTCAGTATGACACCACTACACTGATGTATTCAGTGTGACATCTCTACACTGATGTATCCAGTGTGTCATCTCTACACTGATGTATCCAGTGTGACACCTCTACACTGATGTATCCAGTGTGACATCTCTACACTGATGTATCCAGTGTGACACCTCTACACTGATGTATCCAGTGTGACACCTCTACACTGATGTATTCAGTGTGACATCTCTACACTGATGTATCAAGTGTGACACCTCTACGATCGTAACGTGTTATGGGTCTTATCACTATTATTATTATTAAGCTTAGTAACAGACACTATGGGTACAGGTAATCACGGGGTGCTGGTTCGTAGATGGACCTACTTACTTCAGGTAGCAGACACTATGGGTACAGTTAATCATGGAGTACTGGTTCGTAGATGTACCTGTTTACTTCAGGTAATAGGTCCCTAGGCACCATGGGTACAGGTAATCACGTGATGTTGATTTGTAGATGGACCTGCTTACTTAAAGGGATGTTCATAAATCACCCTAACAATTAGGTGGGGGGGGGGGGATGTGAGTATGGGCATCAAGTCAAGGTACGTATCTTCAAACATGTCGATGACACAGATGGGTCGGAATTTCGCCACTGACGGTTCTCATGTACCTTTACCGATATCGATACTTTACCGATATCGAATTAGTTAATTACCAATTTTAATTATTATATTTTATTCCATCGCATTTAATGTTTTTCATACCATGCTCATCTTTGCTTGCGAACATTGGAACATCATCATCATCATCACCACCTGTACCAATAGATCATGTGGGAGAATAGTTCTCTACGATAGTGGAACCTTCGTCACAACAAGTTATCTACCGATTGATGTGTTTGTGGTGACCAAGGCCCTAAACTGGTTGGAGTTGCAAGTCGGTTCTCCATATGTTGAAGGACAGCATCATTTGACAAAAATAAAAAGATTGAGGACAAAAGAGAACCACAAAAATGTTCTTTTGATAATTATTAAAGTTTATAATACACATCCTTGTCTTATTCCATGTTTTTGTCAATATATAAGTCAGCCCCATGGCAGTTTGATACAGAGAGCACCTTGAACAGCCAGGATACCACGTTCGATTTCCACCATAGGAAGATGTGTATCAGGACCTCTTACTTATGTTGTGTGTATCCGAAAAGGGAGCAAAGAGTAACAACACATTTTACCTTCCATGCATGTCATCAGAGGAAACTAAGGAGGTTATGGGATGGAGTTGGCTTTCTCATACTATATAAGGTCAAAATGATCTAGAAGTGATGCTGAAGTAGGAGGTATCCAACCAAAAGGTGCAGAAATTGCAGTAAAGCTGTAAACAATAACACAATGAATTCCGTTCTCGACTACATCCTGCAAAATTACATGAGCTTGAGAACGAATACAGAAGATGTCGTCTATATCATCTTATCAGACCTGTATCACCTTATTAGACCTGTATCATCTGATGTGACATATCATCTTATCAGACCTGTATCATCTCATGTGACATATCATCTTATTAGACCTGTATCACCTTATTAGACCTGTATCATCTGATGTGACATATCATCTTATTAGACCTGTATCATCTGATGTGACATATCATCTTATTAGACCTGTATCATCTGATGTGACTTGTATCACCTTATTAGACATGTATCATGTTATTAGACCTGTATCATCTGATGTGACATATCATCTTATTAGACTTGTATCATCTGATGTGACATATCACCTTATTAGACCTGTATTATCTGATGTGACATATCTTATTAGACCTGTATCACCTTATTAGACCTGTATCATCTGATGTGACATATCATCTTATTAGACCTGTATCATATGATGTGACATATCTTATTAGACCTGTATCATCTGATGTGACATATCATCTTATTAGACCTGTATCATATGATGTGACATCATCTTATTATACCTGTATCATCTTATTAGACATGTGCCATCTGATGTGACATATCTTATTAGACCTGTATCATCTGATGTGACATATCATCTTATTAGACCTGTATCATCTGATGTGACATCTTATTAGACCTGTATCATCTGATGTGACATATCTTATTAGACCTGTATCATCTGATGTGACATATCTTATTAGACCTGTATCACCTTATTAGACCTGTATCATCTTATTAGACTTGTATCATCTGATGTGACATATCACCTTATTAGACCTGTATTATCTGATGTGACATATCATCTTATTAAACCTGTATCACCTTATTAGATCTGTATCATCTTATTAGACCTGTATCATCTGATGTGACATATCATCTTATTAGACCCGTATCATCTGATGTGACATATCATCTGATGTGACATATCATCTTATTAGACCTGTATCATCTTATTAGAAATGTATCATCTTATGTGACATATATTATTAGACCTGTATCATCTGATGTGATATATCACCTTATTAGACTTGTATCATCTGATGTGACATATCTTATTATACCTGTATCATCTGATGTGACATATCATCTTATTAGACCTGTATCATCTGATGTGACTTGTATCACCTTATTAGACATGTATCATGTTATTAGACCTGTATCATCTGATGTGAGTTGTATCATCTGATGTGACATATCATCTTATTAGACCTGTATCACCTTATTAGACCTGTATCATCTGATGTGACATATCATCTTATTAGACCTGTATCACCTTATTAGACCTGTATCATCTGATGTGATATATCATCTTATTAGACCTGTATCATTTGATGTGACATCTTATTAGACCTGTATCATCTGATGTGACATATCTTATTAGACCTGTATCATCTGATGTGACATATCATCTTATTAGACCTGTATCACCTTATTAGAGCTGTATCATCTGATGTGACATATCATCTTATTAGAGCTGTATCATCTGATGTGACATATATCATCTACTATAAACTATCACTATAAACAAACCAGACTATTAGACAAAATGTCACAAACAAGTCATGTTCATCTGTTGCGACTATATTAGCCTTCTTTTAATAACTTTTTTTCTTTCTTTGAATTGTATTATTTGTAAAACATTGACAGTTTGTTGTGCAGGAGACATGATACACAAAACATTGACAGTTTGTTGTGTAGGAGACATGGTACAAATAACCATGAACATTACATTCTAAGCCTCTATAATTTCCCATGTATTCTACAATAATATGTAACACTGGGTGCAGATTTGTCAAGGTATCAATGGTGCAGGACTTTGTACATGGAATATATTAGTAGTAGTAGTACTTGTGGTAATAGAGTAGTAGTCGTAGTAGTAGTAATGATACCAGTAGTTATAGTGGCAGTAGTGGTAATAGTAAATGTAGGAGCAGTAACAGCAGTAGTGGTAGTAGTAGCTGTAATGGTTGCCGTAGTAGTAGTAGTAGTAGTAGTAGTAATAGTAGTAACAATGATAATGGTAGAAGTAGTAGCTATAATAGTTATAGTAGTAATAGTGTGGTAGTAGTAGTAGTAGTAATTGTAGCAGTGGTAATAGTAGAAGTGGTGGTAATAGTAACATTAATTAGTAGCAGCAGTAATGCCCAACGGAACATTTTTACTGGAGACAATGGGTATTTATGATCAGGTAATCATGAATGACATTCTAAATATCATCAGTATTGAAGATATGGATGCAAGGATACAATCCAGTTCGGATGGATGTTTTACTAACTAAAATATATGAAACATTAAATAATACATCTATAAGCAGTAAAGTACTCGCACACACATACAGAGATATTGGATGGAATCATCTTGTAAATAAAGTACCAGTACAACAACACTGATGCCTTGTACAGCAAAGTTTGGAACAATCTGCCACATTCTGACTGTTACAAAAACATGACAAAAAATTGTATACTTAGAGGACATATTTCATGTTTTATTGCTAATTGTTTTATTTCGGTTCTTAGAAGTTGCCTGGTAAATATGGACTTGATTCATGTTAGGGGTGACGGAAATAAAAACCTTAAAAGGGAGTTATCTCTTAAAAACCTTAAACATTATATCCTTTTAAAGGGTAAACTCCCCTTTAGGATACATGTCATCCCTAAAATGGATCAAATCTATGGCTTGAGAGGTCATGTAAGGAAGATCAATTGCATGGAATTAAATGTCTAGGAAGATTTCTGTCAATCTGATTTGCTACAGAATAATTGATTGCTGATGTCAATCTGATTTGCTACAGAATAATTGATTGCTGATGTCAATCAGGCAATATTTAAAAGAGTAGTACAGGTGTTCAAAACAGATTTCAAAACTAGCATGCATTGACAGATTACGAAACTGATGCTAGCGTATCATTAGGATAAAGATACAGGTATACCATTAAGATACAGGTGTATCATTAATATACTGATACAGGTGTACCATTAAAATACAGGTGTACCATTAAGAAACTGGTACAGGTGTACCATTAAGAAACTGGTACAGGTGTACCATTAAGAAATTAGTACACATCCGCAGATGAAAAACCCATAGGCATATTAATAAAATCAACTAAAACTTGAGTACATATTAAAAAACCCGTACAAGTGTAGAAATGTGAAACTAGCATTAGCCATAAATCTTCTACTGATTTGCATGAAAGGCAGCAAGAACAGTAATACTGTCACCTGCCATAAAAGATGAAATGGGTTAGGCATGAAACCTGTGGACACACATCAAAGTGAAGAGAAGATACTATGTTGATGTAGAATGCGTCAGTCATCTTGGAAGGAGCAGATATCAAAGGCAGGATTAAATCACCGCACAATCACTTTTATTTTATGGATTACATCCTGCTCACATGCAGGAGTGTGAGAACAGGTTACAAATCTCAAAAACAAACTGTAAATATTAAAAAAATCTACTCAGATCAAAGGTCATGAGGCCATGGACTATTGGACGAGCAACCAACCAATCAAGAAACTGCGACAAAATGTGTGGATTTAGAAACTGTCATAAGATGTTCAGATTAAGAAGCTAGATCAGTTAGAGAGATTAAGAAGCTAGATCAGTTAGAGAGATTAAGAAGCTAGATCAGTTAGATTAAGAAGCTAGATCAGTTAGATTAAGAAGCTAGATCAGTTAGATTAAGAAGCTAGATCAGTTAGAGAGATTAAGAAGCTAGATCAGTTAGATTAAGAAGCTAGATCAGTTAGAGAGATTAAGAAGCTAGATCAGTTAGATTAAGAAGCTAGATCAGTTAGAGAGATTAAGAAGCTAGATCAGTTAGAGAGATTAAGAAGCTAGATCAGTTAGATTAAGAAGCTAGATCAGTTAGAGAGATTAAGAAGCTAGATCAGTTAGATTAAGAAGCTAGATCAGTTAGAGAGATTAAGAAGATAGATCAGTTAGATTAAGAAGCTAGATCAGTTAGATTAAGAAGCTAGATCAGTTAGAGAGATTAAGAAGCTAGATCAGTTAGAGAGATTAAGAAGCTAGATCAGTTAGATTAAGAAGCTAGATCAGTTAGAGAGATTAAGAAGCTAGATCAGTTAGATTAAGAAGCTAGATCAGTTAGATTAAGAAGCTAGATCAGTTAGAGAGATTAAGAAGCTAGATCAGTTAGAGAGATTAGGACGCATGATAAAGTGATGAAAAACAACAACTGCTCAACAAAATATTCACAATTAAATGAGTACCTAGGCACATTTCTGCAGTTACAGCTGATCACATAAGCAATAGATTACACTGTACATGCTGAACTGAACGTTAACTGCTTGCGTGCTCATTGTGTCTATATTGTGTCATGAAATATAGATCATCTTTCTAACTAAAGCTATGCATCTGAAACATTTCTCAGTGTTATAACCTTTAGTTCGCCAGATTATAGTTACGTAATGTTGTTCCTAACACCAAATTATTTTGTGAGAACTTGCGTTATTTTTGGTGGGTGTTGTGAAAACGCGTACAACTGTTTTTAGAGATTTTAAAACAATATTTGTACACGTAAAAAAAGAATTGAATACTGCATATATTGGTTAAGTTTTGTTTGCATGTATGTGGTACTAGAAGTGTGAGTAAGTGGGCAAAGACATATTTTCACAAAATACAAATTATAACAAAAAAATATATATATTAAAAAAAACCAAACAAATTATATAAAAATTATGTACTGTTATTTTCTGAATTGGCACAACTTATTTTCTTTTTTATTGTCTATTGAATTTCCCAGGTGGTTTGTTATCCACTCTTATCAGTAAGTGTAGGGGGTGATTGGAACTCCAGCTTGTGCTCCAAGGCCAGATGTGTTGCTTCGGTTGTGCTATGACCGTGTATGATGTCTCTGATGTTTTCTATGCATCTTTTCTGTGGTCTTCCTCTGGCTTTGTACCCTGATCTCATTTGGTTATTTGTCTTCACGAGTTTAAAAATTACAAGTCCACTAGTCATCTGTCATACTATAACAAAGTCCGAAAAGAAAGTCTAATCATATAGCTAACTACGATTTATCAATTTCTGTGAACACTAGCATCATGTTATTCCCATCGCAAAATCAATGCACAGCAACCAGATAATCCATTTGCTAGGAGCTTTGTAAACCATCGGCTGTTGGATGAGCCTGGAGCTTTGTAAACCATCGGCTGATGGATGAGCCTGGAGCTTTGTAAACCATCGGCTGATGGATGAGCCTGGAGCTTTGTAAACCATCGGCTGGTGGATGAGCCTGGAGCTTTGTAAACCATCGGCTGATGGATGAGCCTGGAGCTTTGTAAACCATCGGCTGGTGGATGAGCCTGGAGCGAGGTAAAGGTTAACTAGAGATGTAAACATTTCTCACTGTTTTAACTAGAGCTATAAATATGAAACATTTCTCAGTTTTAACTAGAGCTATAAATATGAAACATTTCTCAGTTTTAACTAGAGCTATAAATATGAAACATTTCTCAGTTTTAACTAGAGCTATAAATATGAAACATTTCTCAGTTTTAACTAGAGCTATAAATATGAAACATTTCTCAGTTTTAACTAGAGCTATAAATATGAAACATTTCTCAGTTTTAACTAGAGCTATAAATATGAAACATTTCTCACTGTTTTAACTACCGCAGCTGTATAAATCTGAAATATTTCTTATTGTTTCTCCAGAAAAACATCTTTCAGTTATTTGAATACACATGAAGCTATAGCTGTGAAATTTTAACTGAAAAAAAAGTATGAGATTGACACAAGTCCACAAATTATCAACAATGAACACAACACATGTCATTATGGCAGTGACATTGAACACATCATGCCATTAAATGTATTCAAATAAAAAAAAATTAAATAAAAAAAATTAACAATTTCACTGCTGAAGCAGATACACAGGGATATACTTTTTTTTCTCCAGAGAAAATATTTTAACAATGTCAGAGTCAGGAATGTCAGTTATTGGAATAGATATCCATTCTTTTGTGAAAAGTCATGTCATTTTTTGTGAACAACAATAATGTACATTGTTTTATTTTTAGTGTGTGACAACAACAAAATGTGTAAGCTGATATGTATTGTCCAGATATTATGAAGAAGGTTTATGGAGAGTTTGAGTTAAAAGGATGATATAAGCTAGCACTTTGTGGACAAATTGTCCCAATTGATGACGTGACATCACTAAAGAGAGATGATACAAGCTAGCAGTTTGTGGACAAATTGTCCCAATTGATGATGTGACGTGACATCACTAAAGAAAGATGATACAAGCTAGCACTTCTAACAATCACTAACCAAGAGCTAGCTCCTGCTACATAAAACTTGACAATAGATGTCCGACTAACAAAACAAAGATTGCAAATGATCACTAACAGACTGTTTTGAAGACCCAAGTGTGGACAAATGATCATTGTGACAAAATGTGCTGAAGACCCAAGCATGCGTTCAACAATTCTGTCTACGTACATAATTTAAACAATTTCTCTGTGACCTTGTCTACAAGTGTTCACATTAAATACAAGATTTTTAATCGATTTCTCTGTGACCATGTCAAAAATTGCTCGCATTTATTTTTAATCTATTTCTCTGTGACCATATAACAAATTGTTCATATCAAACACAAGTTTACATCTATTTCTCTGTGACCTTGTTCCACCACTTAAACTAAACACAATTTTTCTCTCTCTCTGTGACTTGTCTACAATTGTTTGGATCAAACATAATAGTTTTCTTTATTTTTCTGTGACATAATCAACAAGACATTGTCTAGACATAACTTTGAAATCTGTTCATTGAGTTTCCAATCTGAACTGTTTCAAAAATGATATCAACAACCTGTGATTATATTTGATTCATAGATCCATGAGCTGAATCAAAACAAGAATAATAACTCTACCAAAAGAACCACAACTCTCACAAAACAAGAACAATAACTCTAATAAAACAAGAACAATAACTCTCACAAATCAAGAATAACAACTTTCCCCACAATAAACTAAGAAAGTCCTGTCAATTCATCCTTGTACATATATGAACCTCATCATGCACTATGTGCCATGAGTAGTAAAGTGAGACACGTTACGGGAACCGGTCGCACATTAGATAATCTTAAAAAAATGTAGACATCCAATTTTTAAGATCAGTTGAGAAAGTTTTACCACCAGAAATTTTGAGAAACTAAAAACAAACAACAGAATTAAAGATGGTGTACTAGCGATATGGTTATAGATTCAGTGAAAATGGTAAAAACGCTGAAAATATTAATTATCCCAGCCAAAGCCGAGCCCTTCGCATTAATAAATCAGTGACATTCTATGAACTACATCCTGTTGGAAAATTGTAAGTACCGTTGTCATGTTACAAGAGATCTGATAGGAGTTTTCAAATGAATACCAAACAAAACAAAATAAAATGCCAGCCAGGACTACAGATGGATTATTTTAAAAAATACATTCAATTCTATTGTCTTCTCTCTCTCTCTCTCTAACTTACTTATATCATTAACATAGAACAACTAGATTATATCTCAGGTCAAATATCATCACCACAGGAGATTACTCAGCAGAGATCAGAATGAAATCAGCAATGGTCCTTCTAAAAACATCACAAATGAAAAATTGATGGCAAAGGGCAAAAAAAAAAAAATTACAACTATTAAGAAAGTTTATTTTTTCTAGTGGCAACATATAGTTGTGAGATATGGGTAATGATCTCTGCAATGGAAAAGGAAATATTGACATTCAAAATTTTACAGAAATGTCTTAAGAATATCATCACAGAAAGACAAACGAATGCAGATGTCTGCAAACGTTTAAACACAGAAGAAGAAGACTGGGTCCTCAAAACTATCAATCAATCAAGTGCCATGCCGAATGACGTAGGTGATCATGTTTCTCCATGACTCTCTGTCTCTTGTGTTGTCAATAAGCTCGGTTAGTGAGCTTCTACTGTGCCACAATACAAGTCCATCTAGTAACTTTTCTCTATGTCGTCCCCTATCTCTTCTCCCCTTGATCTTTCCAGTGGTTATTAAGTGTTCAAGCTGTGTTCTTATCAGCACATGACCTAGAAACCTTGACTGTCTGCCTCTAATGTTTGATGTGATTGATCTTTTTATGCCAGCATCAATGAGAACCTCTGCATTAATTTTCTTAGCTGTCCATGGAATGAGTATCAACATACTAGGTCTATGTGAGATGAGATGGCTGGGAGCAGGTAGCATAGTATCAACATACTAGGTCTATGTGAGATGAGATGGCTGGGAGCAGGTAGCATAGTATCAACATACTAGGTCTATGTGGGATGAGATGGCTGGGAGCAGGTAGCATAGTATCAAAAGATCTTAGAATAATATACTGACAAGGAGATAAATATAGGAACGGCGTGGGAGTAATATTTGATAAGCAGAGTGCGAGATCTGTTATAGGATTCTGGAATATATCAGACAGAGTTCTATTAGTAGAACTAAAGGGACAGCTTATTAATATAAATATCATCCAAGTTTAGGCACCAACATCAGAGAGTACAGAAGAGGACATACAACATCAGAGAGTACAGAAGAGGACATACAACAATTCTACAAGGACTTGAACACAGCTATCAAACAATGCAAACAGCAAGAAGTAAATCCTGTCATAGGCGATATGAATGCTAAGGTAGGGGACAGCCAAGACAAGGATGTTACTGGTAGATTTGGATTAGGCATCAGAAATGAAAGAGGTGAGGTCCTGGTAGACTTGGCCAGAAATAGTAATATGGTGATAGGGAACACATTCTGTACCCATCACACAAGACGAGTATGGACATGGAAAAGCCCAGATAATAAGACACACAATCAAATAGATTACATCATAATAAATAGAAGATTCAGAAATTCACTTAAGTCTGTTAAGACACGTCCAAGTGCTGATTGCAACAGTGACCATGTTCCAGTTGTGGGAAAGATTAACATTAGGTTAAAGAGATTAAAAATTACAAGGGCAGATAACACCCCTAATGTGAATATGCTAAAAACTATAGAAATATGCAAAATAACAAATTCTGGATGCATATAAAGATATAATGGTTAATGGTTTTAGAAATATTAATCATGGGGGAAAATGTTCCAGGAAAGGGAACAAGAAGAAGACCACGACTACGATGGACACAGGATATCAAAGACCTTCTGAACATGACATTGGAAAAGGCTGGGCAGCTGGCACAGAGTGGCAGTGAGGGCAACATTCTGCGAAGGACACATCACATAGATAGATTCATTTAATAAATAAAACCAAAGTCAACTATAATGCTAACACATATATTTCCCCTACAGCCGAGAGGTTAGAGTGTTGGTCTCACACTATTGAGGTCTAGAGTTTGATCCCTGGTAAGGACTGGGTTTTTTCTGTAGAAGGGTAAATTTAAAAAACACCCTGTACATGATATGGTGACAGAAAGAGCATGTAGCCTTTATTACATAGCTACAAAAGCCCTCCCTGCACCTCCTTAATGGGAAAAATGCAGTATCGGAGTTTTTTTTACATATTTTCCCCAAAATGCTGTCATACTGGAAGGAAGTGATGTGTTGCATGATTTTTGTGTGAAAATTGCATTGATTTCCCTAATGAAATGAGTAGAGTTTCAACCAGGAACTTGGTGGACAAACAAACATACTGCACTATTCACAGAACAATATACACACATTTAAATTATTTTTGGCTATTTAATTATTTAATTGTTTATTTTTATTTAGATACAGCAACTTTAAATGTATTTTAATGAGGAGGACATAGAGTTCTATGATCCAAGTAATGAAGAAATGGAAGGCTATGCAAATCCTTCTCTGATGTCCCAACTAGCTATAGAACAGAAGTGTATAGTAGAGCGAGAAAATACTAGCACACCAAGATTATATATTGGCATTAAATGACAGGCAAACTCTCTGCAATATTTGTACAAATCAAAATATTCATTTGTACAACAATTTCTTGTCAGAGCCCTGTAATGTAGGCTGAAACACTCAGGAGCTCAGGCAGAGAATTGTGGTAGAACCAGGAACTCTGTACTGAACGGGTTAATGACTCAATAAAATCAATTATCAAATACTTTTAGTCAGGCAAATGAAATATATAGCATATTTGTTGGTTTCAACACACAAGAGGATCTATCTACTAACACTGAGCTGGAACAGTCAATTACCACATACTGAAGAGCAGAATGAATAGGACATCAAAGCACATATGGTTATATCCGGAGTACCATAATAATATGACATATTAACTGACTAACTAACTAATTAACTAACTGGTTATGGTAATAAAATGATCAATAAATTGTTGCTGTTTCAAGACAGGGGTGTTTCTTGAGAATTAAGTCACACTGAACTGTTTATAGAAATGATCTGTAAACTACAAAGATGTGCGAGCTTTCCATTTGCCGCAACCATCTTTGATACTCCCATGAAGTGCCAATCTGCCTCCGGATGATTCAGACATGACATGACAGACTGTTGTTAATATACAATTTCTGCTGAGTTGATCTGTTCTTCGCCAGGATATCAAGAAAATAATGTGGAATATTTCTGCAGTGTCTGAAATGCTTCTCATGTTTATAATATGAAGATCCACTTGTGGGGGCATGTTCTGTATGTTTGGTTGTAGACTCTGAGAAAGTAAAATAAATGAAGTGGTAACTTAATTTGCACTCAAAAAAGGAAAGACATTCATTATTCTGAACTTGATATAGTATTCAGATATGATGATAGAACTGAAGCAATACTAGAATCCAACATGTGAACATTTAAAATACGGGATAATGAATTTTTGGGAATCACTTCTGCATTTATTCTCAAAATCCTGCAGATTAGCAGAATGTAGTGCGGAGAACTTTTCAAACTCCTGCAGATTAGCAGAATGTAGTGCATTGTGTTATGGCTTACAACATAGCTGCAATATCTGCATCGTGGGGCCTGAAACATCTAACTTCAGCATGGCATATGGGTCACTATTGCCCTTTATGGGATGGGACTAAAACTTCTTAGTTGTCTCATACAACATGCATGGCAGGTAACAGTGTTGTTATTCTTTGCTCCCCTTTCTGGCCCTGGCAAAACATGGTCATTGCCAATCACTGAAAGCACACATAAATCAACATTTCAACCTAAAGGACTTTTCCTTAAGGACACAAGATAGTACAGACGATGATACTACATGTGATCTAGTCTTGTGATATGTTGACATTCTCTACTCACAGTGCTATTTTGTGTTCTGTGATCTAGTCTTGTGATGTGAACTGTTGCCAGTCTGTACTCATTGTGATCTAGTCTTGTGATGTGAACTGTTGCCATTCTGTACTTATTGTGTTTTGTGATCTAGTCGTGTGATTTGTTGCCAGTCTGTACTTATTGTGTTTTGTGATCTAGTTTTGTGATGTGAACTGTTGCCATTCTGTACTACTTATCATGTGCTATGCTTTGCTATCATGTGCTATGCTGTGCTATCATGTGCTATGCTGTGTTATGTGATCAACAATATATACTTGATATACAGCTGACTCTTTCTTGGCAAAATTTCAATGGAAAAAGTGGAGGGGGGGGGGTGTAGGTTTATGAACAGGTGAGCTTATTATCCTATAGTCAACAAGTATATTGCTATTTTTTGACTGCGTACAACTGCTGATTGTTTTTTCTTACTTCACATAGGGAGAGCTAACTTATCAGTATATTCCTGCTTCTGCGCAGTTACAATGCGTACTCGTTCGCCAAATGTTTACCACCATTGTTTATGAAAGAACCAACGTAAGAAATAGCATTATACCTTATCATCATAGAAATTATCATTATAGAAATTATCATTATAGAAATTATCATTATATCTTGAAAATGAAATAGTGAAATAACTCAACGTAAAAGAAATCTGCTTATGATTCATTATTTATAGCGAGGTTGAAGATTATAGCAATAACATGTAGGAGGACTATGTTCAAACCGAAGAAGAGTTTAATATATATTGTTTGGAGACTCAGACGAATCGTACTTTGAAGGATTTTAGCTATCAGTAAGTAAGCCTACAGTAATTTTGTATACTGTTAGCAGGCACAGTAGTTGAAAGGCAACAATGATAGGAATGATGAATTTTCATTATTCTTGTTGTTCAGTTCCAAAATCGGGCGGGGTGGCCTGCTGTCAAGCATGGGCTTTAGAACGAATATATACACTCCCCCGGCACCTACTTCCTCACCTCTCATCATCCAATTATTGACCTCTCCAAGAATTTACTCCCTCACCTCTGAGGATCTACTTATTGACTTCCTCCAGTACTTACTCCCACACCTCTCCGGACCCACTTACTGACCTCCCCCAGCACCTTCTTACAGATACCACCTTCACAGCTGCAATGCACATCATACTCCTCAGTGAAAATTCTTGTCTGTTATCAGACAGTGAACGCAGAAGAAGATATTATAAGATCGAAAGTGGATGTTGTTTATAACCACTTAAAATACACTCTAGGAAAACCAGGACTGAAGATCATCATCATCAGGTGCCATGCCGGCTGGTGTAGTCGGTCATGGCTCTCCACAGCTCTCTGTCCACAGTATTATGTATCAAGGTCATTGTTGTTTCCTTGCCGTGCCAGGTTGTCAAACTGTCTAATATTTTCTCACGTTGTCGCCCTCTGTCTCTGTTGCCCTCAATTTTGCCCATTGTGACTATATTCTCTAAATCTGCATGTCTTATGAAGTGGTCAAAAAAAGAAGATTGCCTTTTTCTTATATTGTTGATTAAGGTCCGTTTCGCATTTGACTCTTTCAACACCTCTACATTAGTTTTTCTATAAACATTCTCTGAAGATACATTCTCTTTAAAGGTGTGTGAGAAAAAGATTTAGCTATAAATAAAAAAGGAGGCATTCATATGGGTTTTCATGAATTGGATCTACCTTTTGATGTAAAAAGACACAGACAGATTAAACACTATCTAAAGTATCATACCATGCCCAACCTGCCCAAGGAACTTTGAAGTCAGCATACAGCTTATCAATGTATAATTAACAAAAAGATTAGGAGAAGAGATCAGGTATGGGCCGTAGAAATACAAATACCAAAGTGGTAATAGTGAGTACGTAAATGTGTTACAAATATGTTAGAAATGTGCTACCACTACTAATAAAATAATGATAAAACAATTATAATACAAGAAATAAACACAAAAATGGTTAATGTTCCGATTAAGCATCATCATTTGAGGGAACATGTTTTTATATGAATTTTTTGTATTAATTTTTCTTATTATATTTATTTACAATATCTTTAATAAAAATTAAAGTCAGTGTAGAGGCCTGGCGAACCCAACCATTTACCATCCTTATCTATTTTATTATAATTGTTTTACCATCTCTTTATCATAAGTATAAGTAGTATGTATTTGTAACGTACATTTACTTATTAACTTTTATCACATAGAGCTTTTCAGCCATCTACAATCTCACAAACAATGGCATAACTCTAAGTGACTTTTATAAAGGGAAAACAACAAATGGTCATCATTACTTGTGATGGACAACAAATAAAATATGAATATATTTCGATGTATATATACAATTCACTGGAAAATATATTACTATTTTAACTATTGCTTACTATATTCTCAGAAGTATATGATGCCTTCATTTCCTTTCTGATCAATTTCTGTTTTGGAGACTGGACCACCAGGAGCTGCTCCAGGCTGAGGAGCAGGGGCTTTCTTTGATGTTGGAGACGAGCTTGAGTGACTTCCTGATGGTGGTTTTACTTTAGGATCAGCCAGCTTCATAACTCTTGCCAGACTGGAAGGCACAGTATGTCTGTCTTCTTGCTGTGCTAGCGCTGAACGAGAAGCAGCAGACATGGACTGGACACGTGAGACTCCAGCTGAACCAGCTCTACCTGGCAGTTTGTTTGATGGATTAGCAAGGATGCCAGATGAAGCAGAAGTGCTAGATTGTTGTTGAGACTGGCTACCGGCGCTGCTAGAGCCTGAAAGCTTCAATGGCAAACACTGAACATTGACACCCCCAATTCTCTGTTCATTACAAGCACTTAACAAGTGCATTGGAAGACCTGACTGCTTGCCAGGTACAGCAGTGTTTAAACTCTGACCCTGCAAATTACCAACTGACAGTCGAGGTTGTCGAGGAAAACCTCTAGCAGGTTCCCCTACCTGCGGTGGAAAATTCTGAATGTTTTCAATGTCACTTATCGCAACAGTGTTGTAGAAATCTGCAGATGCCGACCTCCTGTGAGTCATGGGTCTCTGCTGCGTTGCAGTATGACTATCCAAGCTTTCCAGATCTACTGGTTCAGTATTGTAGTCACTAAATGAGCTATTGACCTGGTAACCCTGTTCCCTCATCATATCAATCTGACGTTGTAACACTTCCCTTTCCCTTTTAATATCTTCTTTCTTCAGACGTAGCTCCAACTGAAACAGTAGAACACAATGTTCAATATAACATCATAGAACAAATGTCAAAATAACACCATAGAACAAATGTCAATATAATATCAGAGAATAAATGTCAAGTGAAAATAAAACCAGAGAACAAATGTCAAGTGAAAATAAAATCAGAGAACAAATGTCAAGTGAAACTAAAATCAGAGAACAAATGTTTCCTCTGACCCAGCATGACCAGGGCAGTATATCCATGTAATGATCTGGACAATTGAGTTATTAAATAAATCCCACCATTCCTTTCTCAGCAATTTTTCTGTCTAGCGCAGCATGCTTTGAGAGTCTGTGAGTATTACTGAGTGTTTTGATGTATCAGTTATCAACCAATTAAGTGCTACTGTCCTCTATCTCAATCCTCATGCTCGATGTGACAGTGGATTATGAAGAATATTTCTCAACCAAATTGACACCATTTCTGTATGCAACAAAACCCTACACATTTTTATTTGTATTTCTGTTAACTGAGCCATCTGTGTATATAATTATGTTCTGTGGTTTCAAGTGTAGCTGGGTGAGTTCATGTACTGTAACCTGGACCCTGATACCCGTACTTTTCTGACACACTTTATCTAGTTGTATTTTTTACTTTAGTCAGTGATTTTTTCTCAATGTCTACCTCCACATATTCATTGCCCTTTCCTATTTCTTCTAATTCATATACTCTTTGCAGTGTGTCTTCAGCCTCTGCCATCCATGATTTGCTTTGATTTGTTTTCCCTTTGACTCATTTAGACGTTGGTGTAATGGGTGGTGGTTGTATTCTGTTACTTTAAGGTATGACCTAACCTGTGCTACCTGAAATTGCACTCTAACACTGGGGAGATAAAACAGAAATTTCATTGCAGTGATGGATTGTGCACCCCTACGGCTCTTATTGCCTCATTCTGGACTTTTTCCAATCTATCGACTTGTGTCTGTGTTAGTAGGCAGAGGTTATAATCTATGACAGATAGCACCATCACCTGTAGAAGTACCCATTGCGCATGTCGAAAGTCGCCATAAACTTGATAACAATGTTTATGATTCATTCATCATGAATTGAATTTAACAACTAGCAACTAGAAACAACACGACTAGAATTCTACGACAAGCCTTTATGTGGACACCAGGTGGGAACAGAAAACATGGAAGACCAAAAATAACACTCACAAGAACATTTATGAATGAATTAAAATCAACAGGCATAAATGCACAAGACCTGCAACCCCTACCAACTGACTGACAGGCATGGAGAACTATGACATCCGCCCTATCTGCCAAACTTGGCAAAAGAGGAACTGACTGACTGACTAGCAACTGTTCAAATAAAAGATAAATACCTGATTGTGTTTCAAATAATTTATTATTAAACACATTCACTACCATTAATAAATCAGCCATTCTGTGCTCTGCAAAGAACACAACAAAAACAAAACACCATGGGAAATTATGTCACCTGCACTTTTCCACTAATGCATTTTATGGAACTCGTGCATGCCAGATTTGGATGCATTTTGCCGCCCGTGTGTTGCCAGGGCCCGAAAGGGGAGCAAAGAATAGCAACACTGTTTACCTTCCATGCATGTCGCAAAAGGCGACTAAGGAGGTTATGGGATGGATTTGGCTGTCCCATCCCATATAGGGTCAGTGACCCAAAGCCATGCTGAAGTCGGATGTGTCAGGCCAAAAGGCGCAGATATCGCAGCAATGCTGTAAACCATGACACAGCGCATTCCGTTCTCTGGACTACATCCTGCTAATCTGCAGGAGTTTGAGAACAAATGCAGAAGAAGAAGGATGCATTTTGCAGGCCTGTATTATTTTGTTCCACAAGAACTGAAGTTTATTATGTGAAAATTTGATACTACACGTCTTACTGTAAACTGTTTTCAGATATGAGAGACTGTTTCTGTTTGACTGAAAAGAGCAAATTTTGCAGTAAGGGATACATACAATATGTTCACACAGAAGAAGAAGAAGACATCTGTTGAAATGAATATACGTATACCAACCTTTTCTTTCTCAATTTCCCTCCACTCACTCTCCAATTTCTCTCTTTCTATCTCAAGTCTGGATCGATCTTGTAATTTGGTCCTCTCCCACTCTTGTCTTTCTCTGCTGATGTTCTCTTGCAAGTTTCTCAACTCCTCCAGCTGATCGTGTCGATAAACTGAACGACGACCTTGCATGTCTGCGGAGAGTTTAGCAATTTCTTCTTTGGCTTCTGCAAGTTCTGCTCTTAAACATTCCACCTTTGTACACTGTTTTGATGTCAAATTCTGCAGAAACATTTAGTCATTGCATAAAAAATACAGACATACCGGTATATCAACATAAATTATTCAGATTATTACAAGTGGATGTGGAGAGCATTATTACCGGGTATTTCATTTGTGACTTATTTTATTTATTGATTTGATTCTAAAACTCCTATTGAATAGCAGGATGTAACCCAGAGAACAAAATGTGATGTACAGTGGTTTACAGTACAGATGTGATATGTGCAACTCATATGGAATCATGTTGCAACTCATATGGAATCATGTTGCAACTCATATGGAATCATGTTGCAACTCATATGGAATCATGTTGCAACTCATATAGAATCATGTTGCAACTCATATGGAATCATGTTGCAACATATATGGAATCTAAAGGGTAAGAGAAGTGAGGAAAGTAAGAGAAATGAGGGAAGTAAGAGATGTGAGGGAAGTAAGAGAAGTGAGGAAAGTAAGAGAAGTGAGGGAAGTAAGAGAAGTGAGAGAAGAAAAGTGAGGGAAGTGAGAGAAGTGAGGGAAGTGAGAGAAGTGAGGGAAGTGAGGAAAGTGAGGGAAGTGAGGAAAGTAAGAGAAGTGAGGGAAGTAAGAGAAGTGAGGGAAGTAAGAGAAGTGAGGGAAGTAAGAGAAGTGAGGGAAGTAAGAGAAGTGAGGGAAGTGAGGAAAGTAAGAGAAGTGAGGGAAGAAAAGTGAGAGAAGTGAGAGAAGTGAGGGAAGTAAGAGAAGTGAGGGAAGTAAGAGAAGTGAGGGAAGAAAAGTGAGAGAAGTGAGGGAAGTAAGAGAAGTGAGGGAAGTAAAATAAGTGAGGGAAGTGAGATAAGTGAGGGAAGTGAGAGAAGTGAGGAAAGAAAAGTGAGAGAAGTGACGGAAGTAAGAGAAGTGAGGGAAGTAAGAGAAGTGAGGGAAGTAAGAGAAGTGAGGGAAGTAAGAGAAGAAAAGTGAGAGAAGTGAGGGAAGTAAGAGAAGTGAGGGAAGTAAGAGAAGTGAGGAAAGTAAGAGAAGTGAGGGAAGTAAGAGAAGTGAGGGAAGTGAGGAAAGTAAGAGAAGTGAGGGAAGAAAAGTGAGAGAAGTGAGGGAAGTGAGAGAAGTGAGGGAAGTAAGAGAAGTGAGGGAAGTAAGAGAAGTGAGGGAAGAAAAGTGAGAGAAGTGAGGGAAGTAAGAGAAGTGAGGGAAGTGAGGGAAGTAAAATAAGTGAGGGAAGTAAAATAAGTGAGGGAAGTGAGATAAGTGAGAGAAGTGAGGAAAGAAAAGTGAGAGAAGTGAGGAAAGAAAAGTGAGAGAAGTGAGGGAAGTAAGAGAAGTGATGGAAGTAAGAGAAGTGAGGGAAGTAAGAGAAGTGAGGGAAGTAAGAGAAGTGAGGGAAGTAAGAGAAGAAAAGTGAGAGAAGTGAGGGAAGTGAGAGAAGTGAGGGAAGTGAGAGAAGTGAGGGAAGTAAGAGAAGTGAGGGAAGTAAGAGAAGTGAGGGAAGAAAAGTGAGGGAAGTAAGAGAAGTGAGGGAAGTAAGAGAAGTGAGGGAAGTAAAATAAGTGAGGGAAGTGAGATAAGTGAGGGAAGTGAGGAAAGAAAAGTGAGAGAAGTGAGGGAAGTAAGAGAAGTGATGGAAGTAAGAGAAGTGAGGGAAGTAAGAGAAGTGAGGGAAGTAAGAGAAGTGAGGGAAGTAAGAGAAGTAAGAGAAGAAAAGTGAGAGAAGTAAGAGAAGTGAGGGAAGTAAGAGAAGTGAGAGAAGTAAGGGAAGTGAGAGAAGCGAGGGAAGAAAAGTGGGAGAAGTGAGGGAAGACTTAGAACTTGGATAAGTGATGAGGCAATTAAAATTCTATATGAAATGGACATCATTTGAAAATACAGATAGGAAATCTAAGGACGAGAGGATGATGATGATGAAATAATCTCTTTAGCTGTGAGCAAGTAGCTCTTGATGATCACAGCTTTCGGACAAAAGCATAGCTCCTCCTAAGTTGAGCAACCAAGATGACACCCAAACTCACTTACGGTTTGTTCTCTCAAAGTCATGGCAGTGTTGGAGGGAGGGAGTGTATGTTTTAAATGGATTACATTTTAGTCCCTGAAGGGAGACATTTCAGTGTAGTATTGTCAGAGGATCATTATACCAGGATCGCAACATATACATCATGGCCAACCAGTTTATAGTTCTTGTGGAATTGACCCATCTATAGTGATGGCACATCTAACATTCCCCATCTATAGTGATGGCACATCTAACATTTCCCATCTATAGTGATGGCACATCTAACATTCCCCATCTATAGTGATGGCACATCTAACATTCCCCATCTATAGTGATGGCACATCTAACATTCCCCATCTATAGTGATGGCACATCTAACATTCCCCATCTATAGTGATGGCACATCTAACATTCCCCATCTATAGTGATGGCACATCTAAGAAATATGCAAGGTCCATTATATAACTGACACCAGACCAGTCTATTGCAATGGTTATTAGACTATACAACGATGGGAGTTATGATCATTGGTTGTTTTTTTTAAAAAAGAAGAGGGAATAAAAGGGGCAATGATCATTGGTCTATTGAATAAAAGGGGCATTCCCCATCTATAGTGATGGCACATCTAACATTCCCCATCTATAGTGATGGCAAATCTAACATTCCCCATATATAGTGATGGCACATCTAACATTCCCCATCTATAGTGATGGCAAATCTAACATTCCCCATCTATAGTGATGGCACATCTAACATTCCCCATCTATAGTGATGGCACATCTAACATTCCCCAAATATAGTGATGGCACATCTAACATTCCCCATCTATAGTGATGGCAAATCTAACATTCCCCATCTATAGTGATGGCACATCTAGCATTCCCCATCTATAGTAATGGCACATCTAACACTCCCCATCTATAGTAATGGCACATCTAACATTCCCCATCTATAGTAATGGCACATCTAACACTCCCCATCTATAGTAATGGCACATCTAACATTCCCCATCTATAGTGATGGCACATGTAGCATTCCCCATATATAGTGATGGCACATCTAACATTTCCCATCTATAGTGATGGCACATCTAGCTTTCCCCATCACCATGGAGTCTAGAACAAAAGTTGCAATTTTCACTGTCCTGCAACTCATCAGCATTTATCAGGATGATTTGATAGAAGGATGATTTGATAGAAGAAGGATGATTTGATAGAAGAAGGATGATTTGATAGAAGGATGATTTGATAGAAGGATGATTTGATAGAAGAAGGATGATTTGATAGAAGAAGGATGATTTGATAGAAGAAGGATGATTTGATAGAAGAAGGATGATTCGATAGAAGAAGGATGATTTGATAGAAGAAAGATGATTTGATAGACGACAAAAGTAAGAAATCCAGACAAGATATTCAGTGACAACGAATTTGTCACAGCTGATAAGTTGTCAGCAGCCATATTTTTGCACCTCATCCAAAAATTGCGGACCCCAGTTGCCATAAGTATAGGTGTCAACTAGTATGGATTTTTCATATTAATATGGATTTAATGCAATGCGTATCTTACATGCACATATTGATTTATAAAAAGGTATATATCAGTTATAATAATTACTGAAATATTTTTTTAAATAATTGTATAATGATATATAATAATTTTTATGTTACATAAATTGCCGTTTAAAAAAATATTTTCCCACTAATACGGATGTTTTTCTGAAAAATATGCATATAAGTTGACAGCTCTGCATATGGGGTATTCTAAGGACATGGTAGAACTGGAAAGAATTTGTTTTTAGCCTCAGACTTGATTTGAGAGTTTATCATTTGACATACCATCATCGTGTTAAGGTATTGCACCAGGTGAAATATGGAAGTCATCTGCTCGTGGTTGGAGGGGGAGTGGATAAGAGATGACACTGAGGCTGCAGAAAGTTCTCCGAGCGAACCCCTATCACTTGACCGATCAGAGCTTGCTTGCTCTTCCCACAGGTGGGCATTTCCTCCATGTTGCAATGGTGATGGATAAGATTGCGTGTTTCCTACAGCTGCCTTTGGTTCCAGAGTATTCATTTCCTGAAAGGAATTATAATAATTAATCATTACAAACAATACACGCAAAACATATCTAACATATAAAATAAAATATTGCTGACAAACACAATAACCAGAAAAGTACTGAATAAATTACTGAATTTGGGAGAACCGATAAGTACACATAGATTTGTCAGTTTTTCTTCAAAACACACAAAATTGGGTAGAGGAAATATGCAAGGTCCATTATATAACTGACACCAGTCTGTTGCAATGGTTATTAGACTATACAATGATGGGAGTTATGATCATTGGTTTATTTTTTTAAAAAGAAGAGGGAATAAAAGGGGCAATGATCATTGGTCTATTGAATAAAAGGGTCTATGATCACTGGTCTATTGAATAAAAGGGGCTATGATCATTGGTCTGTGAAATGGTGACAGTGATTATTGGTTTGTTCAATGAAAACAACAATGACAAGCAGTGAACACACAAAATACTTAGCCAGCCTCTAATTGTCTACCACACTCTGAGCATGTGTGGGAGAAGTCTGTAGAACATTGAGCAGCTCTTGCCTTTCTTCTAGCACGTTTTTGTTGCACAGCATGATGTCTGACGTTCTCTGCAGCTGATGCACCACTTTAAATTCTGCGATTCCAGTCAGATCTGTCGTGTGCAAGGCTCTCCCATGAATTTGTGTCTAGTTTGAAGTGATTCAGTGATGTCTAAAGGGCGTCTTTAAAACATTTCTTCTGTACTCTGGCCTTGTGGGAGCTAGTCAATATTCTCTAAATAAGAGATTTTTGGTAGACGATGATCTTTAATGCAAACAATGTGTCCTGCCCAGTGTGTCTTCATCAACATTGTATGCATACTTATAGATCTAGATTTCATCAGTACTTCACTGTCTGGTATTTTATCCCACCAATGGATGTTAAGTATCTTACGAAGACAGCTTAGGTGGAAATGATTGAGTCTTCCAGTGTGTATAGCATATACTGTCCATGTTTCACAGGCATAAAGAAGTGATCATATTACTGGTGCCTGGTAAACTATGAGTTTGGTTGTAGTTGTTATTCCCTTTATGTCCCATACATTTTCCCGCAGTTTTCCAAATGTGGTACTTAGCTTCAGCTAGGATATTTTCCCTCAGTGTCAATGTTTACATCTTGTGAGAGAGTGCTGCCCAAGTAGGTAAAACTATTGATTGTTTTATATTCTTCTTCTTTGATCCTTATATGGAGATGTAAATGTTGGTTGTTTGGTCCGGCCTAATCATAATCTCTTTTTTCTTTGTATTCATGGTAAAGCCAAGTTGTTGCAGACTTCTGCAAATTAGTTTACTGTCTGCTTACTGTCTTCAGAATAAGTATACAGCACAAAGACATCTGCCTGGAGACACTGACCATTGTGTTTTGCACATTCGTTGTGGCTTGCAAACGTCAAAGATTGAAAAGTGTGCAATCTGTTCTGTTTTATTTGTATGCCTGTAATGTCACTTGATCTAAATTCATCTGTCAGAACTGCAGAAAACATCAGGCTGACAAGTGTTGGAGCAAGAATTGACATACAAAATATTCTACATCAGTGAGTTGCCAGGGAACAAAATATTCTCCATCCGTGAGTTGCCAGGGAACAAAATATTCTCCTCCAGTGGGTTGCCAGGGAACAAATTTTAGCTATAATGTGATGTGTAAAAATGTTACAAGAGGCTACTAAGTGGTTTGAGCATGAAGATGGCTCTCTCTCACAGGTAAAAGTCACCCAAAGCCCATGCTGAAGTCAGATATGTCAGACCATAAGCAGCAGATATCACAGTCAATCTGTAAACTGTGGCACAATGTATTCAATTCTGGGAACCACATTCTTCTCAGCTACATACGTTTGAGAAGGACTACAGGAGAAGAATAGACTGGACATGCACAATGTATTATTAAGTTTCAGTCAATTATTGTTGTGAAAGTAAGTACATGATGCAAAAACAGACGAGAACTGGAAAACATAATGGCTATCTGCTCATTGCGGTATCACTGGAAATGAGAGAGCTGATGCCCTGCCAAAAGCAGAAGGTAAAATGGAACAATTCAGCTATCCTCTGCCGTGCATTGAGGCCAAAACACTAATTTGCAACCATTATACATCGAAGTGGAAGAAAGATATGGATATTGATCAGAAACTAGACCCCATACACCAACTTCATAGACAACAACAGACCCATACACCAACTTCATAGACAACAACAGACCCCATACACCAATTTCATAGACAACAACAGACCCCATACACCAACTTCATAGACAACAACAGACCCCATACACCAATTTCATAGACAACTACAGACCCCATACACCAATTTCATAGACAACAACAGACCCCATACACCAACTTCATAGAAAACAACAGACCCCATACACCAACTTCATAGACAACAACAGACCCCCATACACCAACTTCATAGACAACAACAGACCCCATACACCAACTTCATAGAAAACAACAGACCCCATACACCAATTTCATAGACAACAACAGACCCCATACACCAACTTCATAGAAAACAACAGACCCCCATACACCAACTTCATAGACAACAACAGACCCCCATACACCAACTTCATAGACAACAACAGACCCCATACACCAACTTCATAGACAACAACAGACCCCATACACCAACTTCATAGACAACAACAGACCCCATACACCAACTTCATAGACAACAACAGACCCCATACACCAATTTCATAGACAACAACAGACCCCCATACACCAACTTCATAGACAACAACAGACCCCATACACCAATTTCATAGAAAACAAAAGACCATTATCATTTGAATTAGAACTGGCTACTGCCAACTACAGGGGTACCTGTACCAGATCAGGGTGGCCCAAACAAATGAATGTCCATGCAGAACAGGCATACAGAACAATACTCCAAGACTGCTCAGATTACAAAGAACTACGAGACAAGACATGACCACAATGGACAGAACTGAGACAAAAACTTTGGGGCAGCCACTCTAACCTGGAGAAGAGTGGGAGCTTCATCCTGGCTTGAAGATCTAGCAAGACCAAAAGAATCCTGAACGCAGAAGACACATATTATTGTTTAATGCTAAATTATGTGAAACTAATGCTCACAATTTTATCTAATTTAAACACCCATATGGCCAAAAGATTGAAAAAGATCAGTATTATATATATATATATAACATAAGAAGAAGGGCACCTTGAATCTCTACACAAATTAAAGAACAATTGCACTGATCACTCATGCCAGCAAGATACTTCTCAATATAATCATGAAAAGAATGGAACAAAATACAAAATAATTATGAAAAGAATGGAACAAAATACAAAATAATTATGAAAAGAATGGAACAAAATACAAAATAATTATGAAAAGAATGGAACAAAATAATCATGAAAAGAATGGAACAAAATACAAAATAATCATGAAAAGAATGGAACAAAATACAAAATAATCATGAAAAGAATGGAACAAAATACAAAATAATCATGAAAAGAATGAAACAAAATAATCATGAAAAGAAAGGAACAAAATACAAAATAATCATGAAAAGAAAGGAACAAAATAATCATGAAAAAAATGGAACAAAATATGGATATAGAAATCAATATAGTTCAGGCTTGTTTCAGACATCACAGAGACACTAGGGATTATATCTTGAATATGAGAAATATAAGAGAATTCAACACAAGCATCTATACCTATTTCATACACTACTCAAAGGTCTTCTGAACATGACACTGGAACAGGTTCGACAGCTTGAATTGAACTGAGAGAATTACAGAGTAGCAGTGAGAACAGTGTTCAGTAAAGGACACATCATGTACATAAATAAACACCCACATATTACCCCCTACCTACCTTAGCTGTGGGAGTCATCTCTGGTGCATCAGAGAAACTACTGTCTCCTTCTTGCTGGTCCAAGCTGAGCATGCTGGGGGATCTTCCTTCATCTTCTTCAAACCCAACATTCACAAATCTTTGCTTCATCGAACTTACTGAAAGATTACAGAAAAAACTAAACTTACTGAAAGATTACAGAATAAACTAAACTTACTGAAAGATTACAGAAAAACTAAACTTACTGAAAGATTACAGAAAAAACTAAACTTACTGAAAGATTACAGAAAAAACTAAACTTACTGAAAGATTACAGAAAAAACTAAACTTACTGAAAGATTACAGAAAAAACTAAACTTACTGAAAGATTACAGAAAAAACTAAACTTACTGAAAGATTACAGAAAAACTAAACTTACTGAAAGATTACAGAAAAAACTAAACTTACTGAAAGATTACAGAACAAATTATAGTCTCAAGTTTTTGTACACAAATATTCCAACACTAATTTCTAAGCATGATCAACCTTTTGTGGGATAATTCTGGTGCAGTGGTTAAGCTTTTGTTTTATTCTAAAAAGGTTGCAGGTTTGAATCATCCTAGCATTGTAATATTTATAAAGTGGATTTTTACAGAGATATCTGGGGATTACAGCTTGATTATATTAAGTTATATGTTATGGAGTTATATGTTATGTTATGGAGTTATGAGTTATATGTTATGTTATTCAGTTTTATGTTATAAAGTTATATATTGTTATTGAGTTATATGTTATGTTATGGAGTTATATGTTGTTATTATATGTTAAGTTATAGAGTTATATGTTATAGAGATATCTGTTATGGAGTTATATGTTATCGAGTTATATGTTATGATATGGAGTTATATGTTATGTTATGGAGTTATATGTTATGTTATGGAGTTATATGTTATGATATGGAGTTATATGTTATGATATGGAGTTATATGTTATGGAGTTATATGTTATGATATGGAGTTATATGTTATGATATGGAGTTATATGTTATGTTATCGAGTTATATGTTATGTTATCGAGTTATATGTTATGATATGGAGTTATATGTTATGATATGGAGTTATATGTTATGTTATGGAGTTATATGTTATGTTATGGAGTTATATGTTATGTTATCGAGTTATATGTTATGATATGGAGTTATATGTTATGTTATCGAGTTATATGTTATGATATGGAGTTATATGTTATGTTATCGAGTTATATGTTATGATATGGAGTTATATGTTATGTTATGGAGTTATGTTATGTTATGGAGTTATATGTTATGATATGGAGTTATATGTTATGATATGGAGTTATATGTTATGTTATCGAGTTATATGTTATGATATGGAGTTATATGTTATGATATGGAGTTATATGTTATGTTATGGAGTTATATGTTATGTTATGGAGTTATATGTTATGTTATCGAGTTATATATTATGATATGGAGTTATATGTTATGTTATCGAGTTATATGTTATGATATGGAGTTATATGTTATGAGTGGTAATCTCTGCAGTGGGGTGCTGCTTCATAGAGAATTATGGGCTAACTTGAGTACAATGAATCGGGGATATCCCTAGCGCAGTGGTTAAGTTGCTCTTGTGTTCAAGAGGTCATGGGTTAAAATTCGGCTCGTTTCGTCTTGTGTACAAGGTGAATTTTTTCAGAGATCCCTGTGGATTATCATTTGAAGTTACAGAGTTACGTGCTATGAGTGGTACTCTCTGCAGGCTGCATGCCGCTTTGTTGAGAATGATGGAGTACAAACCCGCCGGTTTGTTGCCGGGGCCTAAAAGGGGAGCAAAGAATAGCAATACTGTTTACCTTCCATGCATGTCGTAAAAGGCGACTAAGGAGGTTATGGGATGGAGTTGGCTGTCCCATCCCATTTAGGGTCAGTGACCCAAAGCCATGCTGAAGTTTGATGTGTCAGGCTGAAAAGCGCAGATATCGCAGCAATTCTGTAAACCATGACACAACACATTCCGTTCTCTGGACTACACCCTGCTAATCTGCAGGAGTTTGAGAACGAACACAGAAGAAGAAGAAAGAATATGGGAAACCGAGTACAGTTAAGTCAATCCTCTACATCTTTTAAACCCTTTTTGAACCTTTTGAGTACAATGAAGTCTTTTAAATGTTCCTCTTCTGTATTGGTTCCCAAATTCCTCCAGAGTAGCATAAAGTAGTCAGGAGAACCGAATGCATTACGTCATGACTTATAGCTGTACGTAATATCTGCACTATTTAGCCGGGCACATCTGACATCAGCATGGCCTCTTGGTCACTTTGACCCTATATGGGATAGGACAGTCAACTCCATCCCATAATTATCTTAATTGCTTCTGGCAACATGCATGGAAGGTAAATAGTGGTGCTATTCTTTACTTTCCTTTCAATCAAACTTTTAAGTATTCAGAAGGTCTCGAACCCACAACATCAGTTATATAAATAGGACGAATACGCAGATTTGACGTTTTGGCCGCTGGGCTGTTCCAGGATAAGAACTAACACAAAATCTAGAAGACAAAGACCTAGTGGTCAAAATGTTGAATCTGTGTATTCCCCGCCGAAGACGGATGTGTCGGGCCATTGGCGCAAATAAAACGGCGACACAACGCATTTCCATTTTCTGGACTACATCCTGCTGGAAATCTAGCAGGACCACGATCCTGTTAGATCCAGTGGGAGTTTGAGAATTAACGCAGAAGAAGAAGAAGAATCTGTGTATTCATCCTATTTATATAAATGATATTGAACTGTTTTTGTGTTATTTTACAAATTTTCATTGACCACATGGTAGACAGTTATACTGCATTTTGTTGATCATTTTTATTTATAACATTATACATTTTAAAATATATTGCATAACAATTAAGAAGTTTTAACATATTGTAGTGCAACATTAACAAATTTTAACATATTGTATTGCAACATTAACAAATTTTAACATATTGTATTGCAACATTAACAAATTTTAACATATTGTATTGCAACATTAACATTAACAAGTTTTAACATATTGTATTGCAACATTAACATTAACAAATTTTAACATATTGTATTGCAACATTAACAAGTTTTAACATATTGTATTGCAACATTAACAAGTTTTAACATATTGTATTGCAACATTAACAAGTTTTAACATATTGTATTGCAACATTAACAAATTTTAACATATTGTATTGCAACATTAACATTAACAAGTTTTAACATATTGTATTGCAACATTAACATTAACAAATTTTAACATATTGTATTGCAACATTAACAAGTTTTAACATATTGTATTGCAACATTAACAAGTTTTAACATATTGTATTGCAACATTAACAAATTTTAACATATTGTATTGCAACATTAACATTAACAAGTTTTAACATATTGTATTGCAACATTAACATTAACAAATTTTAACATATTGTATTGCAACATTAACAAGTTTTAACATATTGTATTGCAACATTAACAAGTTTTAACATATTGTAATTCAACATTAACAAGTTTTAACATATTGTATTGCAAAAGTAAGAAATGTTAACATATTCTTGTCTTATCCATATATGCTGCTAGTCGTCATGGGGCAGTCGAAGTCTTCTTTATTTTGCTGTGATGTCGCTGCCATATTTCAACCTTGGTGTTCTAGTATTTCTCTTGATGTCATCTATCTATCTTTGTCTGGGTCTTGCCCATGTTTCTCTTTTCAGATGATCGTTTTATTGAAGGTTATCGATGGAATGTGATCTGGTTCTATTCTGATTAGGTGGCTGAACCATTTGATCATTTCACATACTGCATAGCTATATTAACAAGTTTTAACATGTTTCGTAGCTATATTAACAAGTTTTAACACATTGCATAGCTATATTAACAAGTTTTAACACATTGCTTAGCTATATTAACAAGTTTTAACACATTGCATAGCTATATTAACAAGTTTTAACACATTGCATAGCTATATTAACAAGTTTTAACACATTGCATAGCTATATTAACAAGTTTTAACACATTGCATAGCTATATTAACTCTTTATATCCACCGAGCCGCTAATATCTACATTTTGGAGACCCACTATGCCGAAAAGCCGCTCAAATCTACATTTTAATATGAATTTACTATCGTGTTCGGCATAGCAGGAAAACCGCACGGAGACAAAGAGTTAACAAGTTTTAACACATTGCATAGCTATATTAACAAGTTTTAACACATTGCATAGCTATATTAACAAGTTTTAACACATTGCATAGCTATATTAACAAGTTTTAACACATTGCATAGCTATATTAACAAGTTTTAACATGTTGCATAGCTATATTAACAAGTTTTAACACATTGCATAGCTATATTAACAAGTTTTAACACATTGCATAGCTATATTAACAAGTTTTAACACATTGCATAGCTATATTAACAAGTTTTAACACATTGCATAGCTATATTAACAAGTTTTAACACATTGCATAGCTATATTAACAAGTTTTAACATCTCATAACAATGTTACTTTTACATCACCAATGTGGATGACTAGCTGGATACAATATGGATCACTAGCTGGATACAATGTATACCAGATCTTCTAAAAGTAAAGGCGATGTGTGTGATACTGACCGCATCACTTGTTGGTATGCTATTGATAAATCAAAATTACAGGTCTAACACCGTATTCCCCAATACTCCTCAAGCATCAATAATGGAAACTTAATTTTATTTAAACATAACTCAAAAGTTTTAACATTATTGACAATAGTATAAATCTTTTCTCACAATATATTATTACTAAGCATTAAACAAAAGGTTTCTGGAAAACTGAATTCTTGGACTTTATTAAGTCAATAGAGAACATTCACATATTTTTTGACTGTGACATGCAAATGTGCCATCACTGACAGATTTATAGAGATCTCACATGTGGAACCATCTATTGATTTATGTAGATGTTTTCTGACAAGGGTATGCAATGTTACAACAATAATGAAAGGGATCATGCAACAACATCAACAAAAGGGATCATGCAACAACATCAACAAAAGGGATCATGCAACAACATCAACAAAAGGGATCATGCAACAACATCAATGAAAGGGATCATATCGCAACATCAATGAGACTTTGGTAGAGGATCATGTCACAACATCAACTGAATCGATTGATGCGTACATTTAGGTGAATCATGATTGCTGTCAAAGCCTGCAAAGGTTTCTGCTCGCTTTGGAACAGGTGTAGCGATGAATGTATTGCTGTGGTGCTCACCTACACTGCTGACGCTGCGGCTCAATTGAGTGCCAGAACCTTGCAGGATTGTCGTCAGACGAGATGCTGTTGACAGATTGGACAAATATAATATCAGCATGAGCATGAGAAATTTATAAATTTTAGTTGCATTATGAGGTTTTAGATGTAGTCATGGAACAATATAACAAGATCTTTGATGTAGTCATGGAACAATATAACAAGATCTTTGTTGTAGTCATGGAACAATATAACAGGATCTTTGTTGTAGTTATGGAACAATATAACAAGATCTTTGTTGTAGTCATGGAACAATATAACAAGGTCTTTGTTAGTCATGGAACAATATAACAAGGTCTTTGTTGTAGTTATTGAACAATATAACAAGGTCTTTGTTAGTCATGGAACAATATAACAAGATCTTTGTTGTAGTCATTGAACAATATAACAAGGTCTTTGTTGTAGTCATTGAACAATATAACAAGGTCTATGATGTAGTCATTGAACAATATAACAAGGTCTATGATGTAGTCATGGAACAATATAACAAGGTCTATGATGTAGTCATTGAACAATATAACAAGGTCTATGATGTAGTCATTGAACAATATAACAAGGTCTATGATGTAGTCATTGAACAATATAACAAGGTCTATGATGTAGTCATGGAACAATATAACAAGGTCTTTGTTGTAGTCATGGAATCTATAACAAGGTCTTTGTTGTAGTCATGGAACAATATAACAAGGTCTTCGTTGTAGTCATGGAACAATATAACAAGGTCTTTGTTGTAGTCATGGAACAATATAACAAGGTCTTTGTTGTAGTCATGGAACAATATAACAAGGTCTTTGTTGTAGTCATGGAACAATATAACAAGGTCTTTGTTGTAGTCATGGAACAATATAACAAGGTCTTTGTTGTAGTCATGGAATCATATAACAAGGTCTTTGTTGTAGTCATGGAATCATATAACAAGGTCTTTGTTGTAGTCATGGAACAATATAACAAGGTCTTTGTTGTAGTCATGGAACAATATAACAAGGTCTTTGTTGTAGTCATGGAACAATATAACAAGGTCTTTGTTGTAGTCATGGAACAATATAACAAGGTCTTTGTTGTAGTCATGGAATCATAGGTCTTTGTTGTAGTCATGGAATCATATAACAAGGTCTTTGTTGTAGTCATGGAATCATATAACAAGGTCTTTGTTGTAGTCATGGAACAATATAACAAGGTCTTTGTTGTAGTCATGGAACAATATAACAAGGTCTTTGTTGTAGTCATGGAACAATATAACAAGGTCTTTGTTGTAGTCATGGAACAATATAACAAGGTCTTTGTTGTAGTCATGGAATCATATAACAAGATCTTTAATGTAGTCATGGAATCATATAACAAGGTCTTTGTTGTAGTCATGGAACAATATAACAAGGTCTTTGTTGTAGTCATGGAACAATATAACAAGATCTTTAATGTACCGGTATTCATGGAATCATATAGCAAGGTCTTTGATGTGGTCAGGGAGCCATATAATGATTGGCACTGGTACCATCACCAGTGTGGGTTCCTTATGTTATAGCACATGTGTATAACTGATGTTATCACAGGTGTGGTTCTGGTCACTGATGTCATAGCACAGATGAGGGTCTCTGTCATTACAGGTAAGGTCCTTGATGTCATAGCACAGGTGAAGATACCTTATGTTATAGCACAGGTGAGGCCCCTGATATCATAGCACAGATGAGGTCCCTGATGTAATAGCATAGGTGAAGATACCTTATGTTAAAGCACAATTTAGGTCTCTGATGTCATTTAAAAAAAATAATTATGTAGGAATTTGAAAAGATATGTCTTCAAGACAGCAAAGAACAATAATTCAGAATGAGGAGATGTTGTTGTTCATCCATCACATGATGATGATGACCATTTGTTACATCCACTTTTGAAAATTCAATTTTAGTTGTCCTTGATTATGAGTTCGTAGATGGCTAATGAGCCCTATTTGAGCTGTAAATGTCCATGGACAGTTCGGACATGGAATGACGACTGTAGACAGATCTTGGTCTATCCGTGACTTTCTAGCTGCTCTCCGCTGTTGAGCTGCTGCATTTCTCTTCTTTTCACAAGATGACGCCCTCTTTTTTATTGTAGAACGCCATGTAGATCTATTTTGTTCAAGTTCTTCCCATGTATCGTGGTCTATTTCAAATGCTTTCAGTGAGTTCTTTAACGAGTCCTTGTAGCGCTTCCTTTGGCCACCTTGAGATCGTATACCCTTCTCCAGCTCACCATAGAGAAGTATCTTTGGCAGACGATGGTCTGGCATACGCACCTTAAGAATGAACTTATTAACACTCGTATGATAAATACTCACATGACATATCTATCAGAGTATCTACAGATGACTTAGCAGAAGATGCAGTAAAATATGGTGGAGCAGGAATATATAACAGCTTACACAAACAAAGTTAGGGATACAATCAAAGTAACAACAGGGAAATTATGTCATAATTATGATGCAGGAATCCAGATAATCAAAGTGGCAACCGAAAAATTGCTGAGCACCAATCTTGGTCTGCAGCCTGTAGTATTTTGACAGATGCAAGATCAGTACTCCAAGTGCTCTAGTTCAGAAAACTGCCAGGCCTGTAAATACAATTGACTATGCTCTGACCTGGAGAAGACAGTGGACTTCGCCCTGATGAGAGGACTGACAATATAACATGACCGCAGATGCTGAATGTAGAAGAAGACCTATTGATCAAACTAAGCAATCATTATACAATTTCTATGCAGTGGATACCATCGCTTTGTGGAATACCTGGAAAGGAGAAAGTAGATCGTCTGGCTAAAAGGGAGCTGCCTATGATCAACCAGATGTGCCAATAACCTACAATCAAAAGAAACAAACACCAAAGTTGGATGTGCTGGGCTATTGGCACAAATGGAACAGCAACACAATGCATTTCTGGTATCTGGACCACATCCTGCTGGGAATCTTAGTAGGACCATTGTCCTGCAGGTCTGGTGGGAGTTTGTGGAAAAAAAACAACACAAAACAACCATATGCTTAAAACAATATTACTATATTTGACATATTAAAGCTAACACCACAGCCACTTGTATACAATATTCAAGATTGGCAACATAGCCATGTGTACAAGCACCTCTGACAGCAGAGCATATTCTTCATATAACAAGATCTTTCATGTAGTTGAATGCCCAGAATATGAAATGCTGAGGCAAATACACTGGCCCAGAGAAACACCATTTGAAGAAAAAATTCTACAGACCTCTGTATGAGTTACAAAACACAGTCAGGTTTATAGAACAGAAAAAACTTCAGATATAAACAATTACAAGTGAACGGAAGAAGAAGAAATGAACAATCGTCACATAATCATTACCTTCTTGCATAGCAGCATGCACAACTTCTACAGATTCATTGAAGTTGACAATCTCTTGAGAGTTTGGTCGCTGTGGATAAAACAGAAATCATTCGCAATTAGTTATACCACCTTAATCTGATCCTCCTAAACAAAAATATATTTTAGATAAATAATGATACATGACATGGGCCACCAGAAAATGTATCATCTTGTGGCAAACACTATCATCGTATTATTTCTTTGGTATTTACTACTTATTTTTTAAATTATAATTGTTCATTAAACTCCTGGCTTACCAGGCTTGTATTATTAGCTTCCTCATCTATGGGAGTGAAACATGGACAATCTATGTGCATCATGTGAGACGACTAAACAACTTTCACATGTAATGCCTAAGTAGAATTCTTAGAATTAGGTGGTAGGGCAAAGTCACTAACACTGATGTATGGTAGGACAAAGTCACTAACACTGATGTATGGTAGGACAAAGTCACTAACACTGATGAATGACAAGACAAAGTCACTAACACTGATGTATGGTAGGACATAGTCACTAACACTGATGTATGGTAGAACAAAGTCACTAACACTGATGTATGGTAGGACAAAGTCACTAACACTGATGTATGGTAGGACAAAGTCACTAACACTGATGTATGGTAGGACAAAGTCACTAACACTGATGTATGTCAGGACAAAGTCACTAACACTGATGTATGGTAGGACAAAGTCACTAACACTAATGTATCGTAGAACAAAGTCACTAACACTGATGTATGACAAGACAAAGTCACTAACACTGATGTATGGTAGGACAAAGTCACTAACACTGATGTATGACAAGACAAAGTCACTAACACTGATGTATGGTAGGACAAAGTCACTAACACTGATGTATGGTAGGACAAAGTCACTAACACTGATGTATGGTAGGACAAAGTCACTAACACTGATGTATGGTAGGACAAAGTCACTAACACTGATGTATGGCAGGACAAAGTCACTAACACTGATGTATGGTAGGACAAAGTCACTAACACTAATGTATCGTAGAACAAAGTCACTAACACTGATGTATTGGAAAGAAGAGGCAATTTCACAGTATGTTTTATGCTCAGTCTGTGCAGACTCAGATGTCTGGGACATACTAGGAGGATGGAAGATGGCAGAATACTGAAGGATCCACTCCATGGAGACTTACAGCCTGGGAAAAGATCTCAGAGCTGACTTCTATGTTGGTACAAAGATGCATAAACACGGTATGCATCATACAGACATTGGTAAAGAATCCTTGAAACAGGATGCTAAGGATCATGCTGCATGGAGAGGAAAGATCAGGAATGGTATAAAGACAAAGGAAAAAGTGATAGCAGTTAGTTCAAGGGATGCACATCTAAGAAGACACACAAAAGCACACGATGGTACAAGTGGGTCTGCGATTCCTTGTACATAACACGGAAGAATTTATGTGGCTCAGATTGATCTTGTTCAGTCACATCAATCATCGACATGGATTATATTTTTAAAATTAAAAACAGATGTTTACACAGAATGTTTCCAATCAGGGATGTGGCATGTGCATCTGTGTGAGAAAGGCCGCATGCCTTTGCTATCACAGTGTATGTACATAGTGAGCTCTTTAACTTACCCTCCAATAGAAGAACGTTTAGTTCTTACCAGAGTCGAATCCTGGACCTCACCGAAGTATGACAATACTCTAACCTATTGGCCATGCGCAACGTTATATTTTTTTAATAAAACACAAATAACACTATCGTCTGGAAAGACAGAATGGCCCCTCTATTGTACATTGTAAGTACCACTTTATATTATAAACTATCATTATTCAAATTCTACAAACTGTTTGTATGAATCACATATAAAAACTAGACTAGATGAATAAAACACAGGTCAAATAAAGTCATTCATCGTGGAAAAGTCAAATTGTTTGTCTAACACTGTACCCATAATCTGAACTAAACTGTATGGGGGTTGTATAGATTTACGTACAGATCCTGCTTCAGATCTCGGACTGGAGAGTTCCAGCAACTCCAGCATAAGCTTGCTTTTCTCATCACAACACTCCCTGATGGCCTCATCCTTTTGATGAAGTTGTTCTGTAGATAGAGCACATCAAACACATCAATAAATACATATGGTTTTATCACACATACAATAACATGAAAATACACAATAACATACAATACATGTAACAATAAACAATAACATACAATACATGTGATACAGAAGAGGATTGCTGGGTAGAAGAGGATTGCTGGGCAGAAGAGGATTGCTGGGTAGAAGAGGTTTGCTGGGTAGAAGAGGTTTGCTGGGTAGAAGAGGTTTGCTGGGTAGAAGAGGTTTGCTGGGTAGAAGAGGATTGCTGGGTAGAAGAGGATTGCTGGGTAGAAGAGCATTGCTGGGGAAGTGTGTACCATATTTATATATATTCTATTTTAATCACCATTGAAACTCACTGGAGAATACAACATTGGACACATATTTTTCATTGTCGAATGCCATACCCGAGAATGATGCAGCATGCAATGTAATTCTCACGTTGCTGGAATAAACAATTCTCAAGTCGCAGGAATAAACAATCTGCACGTGAAATCTAAACAATTCCCAAGTTGCAAGAATGTACATTTACAAACTGCAGTAATGTATATTTAAATGAACTCATATTGGCCAGCAGCAAGAACATACAACATGAAAATGGAAACAGCAAGATACAGAAGAAGATCAAGAAGTAGGTGGATTGAAGAAGTTACCAACATTCTGAGACGTTACGATATTACTGTACATCAAGCAACCATACGTGCTATAGCTGAAAACTGATACTCATTGAATCATGTGACGACTTGCAGCATAAGCAGAGAAAATATAATAGATAGATAGTAATGTACATTTACAAACTGCAGGAATAGATATTTACAAACTGTAGGAATAGATATTTACAAACTGCAGGAATAGATATTTACAAACTGCAGGAATAGATATTTACAAACTGCAGGAATAGATATTTACAAACTCTTGGAATAGACATTTACAAACTCTTGGAATAGACATTTACAAACTCTTGGAATAGACATTTACAAACTGCAGGAATAGATATTTACAAACTCTTGGAATAGATATTTACAAACTCTTGGAATAGACATTTACAAACTGCAGGAATAGATATTTACAAACTGCAGGAATAGATATTTACAAACTCTTGGAATAGACATTTACAAACTGCAGGAATAGATATTTACAAACTCTTGGAATAGACATTTACAAACTGCAGGAATAGATATTTACAAACTCTTGGAATAGACATTTACAAACTCTTGGAATAGACATTTACAAACTGCAGGAATAGATATTTACAAACTGCAGGAATAGATATTTACAAACTGCAGGAATAGACATTTACAAACTGCAGGAATAGACATTTACAAACTGCAGGAATAGACATTTACAAACTCTTGGAATAGACATTTACAAACTGCAGGAATAGACATTTACAAACTGCAGGAATAGACATTTACAAACTCTTGGAATAGACATTTATAAACTGCAGGAATAGACATTTACAAACTGCAGGAATAGACATTTACAAACTCTTGGAATAGACATTTACAAACTCTTGGAATAGACATTTATAAACTCTTGGAATAGACATTTACAAACTCTTGGAATAGACATTTACAAACTCTTGGAATAGACATTTACAAACTGCAGAAATAGACATTTACAAACTGCAGGAATAGACATTTACAAACTCTTGGAATAGACATTTACAAACTCTTGGAATAGACATTTATAAACTCTTGGAATAGACATTTACAAACTCTTGGAATAGACATTTACAAACTCTTGGAATAGACATTTACAAACTGCAGGAATAGACATTTACAAACTGCAGGAATAGACATTTACAAACTCTTGGAATAGACATTTACAAACTCTTGGAATAGACATTTATAAACTCTTGGAATAGACATTTACAAACTCTTGGAATAGACATTTACAAACTCTTGGAATAGACATTTACAAACTGCAGAAATAGACATTTACAAACTCTTGGAATAGACATTTACAAACTGCAGGAATAGATATTTACAAACTGCAGGAATAGATATTTACAAACTGCAGGAATAGACATTTACAAACTGCAGGAATAGACATTTACAAACTGCAGGAATAGACATTTACAAACTCTTGGAATAGACATTTACAAACTGCAGGAATAGACATTTACAAACTGCAGGAATAGACATTTACAAACTCTTGGAATAGACATTTACAAACTCTTGGAACAGACATTTACAAACTCTTGGAATAGACATTTACAAACTCTTGGAATAGACATTTACAAACTGCAGGAATAGACATTTACAAACTGCAGGAATAGACATTTACAAACTCTTGGAATAGACATTTACAAACTCTTGGAATAGACATTTATAAACTGCAGGAATAGACATTTACAAACTCTTGGAATAGACATTTACAAACTCTTGGAATAGACATTTACAAACTCTTGGAATAGACATTTACAAACTGCAGGAATAGACATTTATAAACTGCAGGAATAGATATTTACAAACTCTTGGAATAGACATTTACAAACTCTTGGAATAGACATTTATAAACTGCAGGAATAGACATTTACAAACTCTTGGAATAGATATTTACAAACTCTTGGAATAGACATTTACAAACTCTTGGAATAGACATTTATAAACTGCAGGAATAGATATTTACAAACTGCAGGAATAGATATTTACAAACTGCAGGAATAGACATTTACAAACTCTTGGACTAGACATTTACAAACTGCAGGAATAGATATTTACAAACTGCAGTAGTGTACAGGGGGTAAGTTTACAAGCTGCAATAACAGACATTTACATATTATTTATTAGCTAATGTAGCTGATTTCTTTTTGGCTTTTGGCTGTGCTTACCTATGATGAGTTTCACTTGGTTTGAATGCTCATCTTTTCTGCGTTTCTCTTCCTCATTTGACAAAGTCATTACAGGGTTTATAGCTGGCCCACTTTCCTGTTGTGTGTCAGGTGGGCATGCTCTGATTGCATCTTGCAGGATCCTGATCCACTCCTCACGTTCTGCCTTGCTTTGATACACCAGCTCGTACATCTCAGGTGTAGTCCGGTTCTGACTGATCATATAAATGCCCAAGCTGTCTTTGGCATCTCGTTTTTCCCTGACCAGCAGGTTGTGTAATGGGATGACACAAGACTGTAGAAAGGAAAGAATTCGTGGTTACATAATTCATGACGAGTTGAAGCTTGGCATCACATATATATGTTTTAAAATCTGATGTTTTAAAATATGTTATCAAATTGAATGTTTTGAAATCTGATGTTTTGAAATATAATGTTTTGAAACCAGATGTTATGAAATCGAATGTTTTGAAATCTGATGTTTTGAAATCTGGTGTTTTGAAATCTGATGTTTTGAAATATGGTGTTTTGAAATCTGATGTTTTGAAATTGAATGTTTTGAACAGATGTGTCTTTTGGTTACAAACTAGAATCAGAAGAAGACTTAACAAAATCTCAAATACTCTAGACTTGACACAAAGATAAATAGAAGATTGTTCAGAGACAAACTTCAGTTATTTGTTTATCACAGTATGTATACCATGTGAAAACCTGGGCCTGGAATTCTAATTCAGGAAGTAAAGAATAGGATCATTGTCTTTTTTCCAGGCACCTCGTAGGATACAACTACGGAAAGTTGGGGAATAGATTGACCTTTCACTTGTGAAAAAATCATCGCCACATCCTCTCAATTTCTTACTTTTGTCTTCTATCACATCATCCCGATGGATGTCGAAGAGACGCAGGCCAGCGGACATTGCATTGTTGTACTTGTATGTCACTCCAAGGTGATGGTGAATGCTGGATATGCCATCACTTCCGATGGGTCAACAAATCGGACAGATAAATGATAAGATAGTTAACCCAGAAGTTTGTGCTAGACATGGTAATCCTGGGATACTTGCCAACAGAAATGCCTCACTTTGGGGACTAAACATGCATCCATAAACCTACTGGTACACAATTATGCCTTTGAGACATCCTTTAAATCCAGGTATCCTCTGAGTTACAGAACTGAGAAGAACCTATGTGTTGGTCAGAAAGGCCATGTACTGTCAAGAGCTACCTGCTTACAGGTTAAGGGATTGTTTCACTATCATATATGGTTATTTGTGTGCAGGTGCGAGCTTGTGCACAACTGTGTCCCTGTGCAGTTGGAGCTTATGCATACCTGCATGTATGCATATTTTTGTGTAATTATTATTCAGGTGACATACTCTTTCTAGAATGTAGTCTGTTTTATGGACGCTCTGAACAACTAAGGATTTTGGAGAAGCTGAATAGCTGCAGCGAAGGACATGGTTAAACACTTTGAAATATCTTTTATCCATCATTGTCTTGGGCAACCCTTTCCCATGTTAGACATTTTACCATCCATTGTTAGTTTTCATATGCTGCCTGTATTTACATTGCCCAAAACCCTCAGAGTTGGGTTCCAGTACATGATGCTGTAGGTTGGTTTCTCATTTTCTTGCTAGCAGATTGGTGGCTTAACAAGTCACCCTTGTCAAATAGCCACAGTTACAGAAACTGTCTGTATCGATATACGGCTGTGAAAGTTAAAAATCCACATATTAAATAGATATATAAAATTAATCCCCTGTGAAAACAAGTATCTCCAAAGAAAACTGAATATTAAAAAAAACACTTTAAAATAAGTGAATCATTGAGAGAAGAAAGAAACCATCCAAGAATTTGTATAAAAATTCATAAGAAGACATAATTACATGGACAATGTACTGAGAAGAACAGAGTTCTTAAATAGGTCTTTGTGCTGAAAGCAAAGGGGAGTAGAAAAGTTGGTTGCCAAAAAAAAAATCTATCCAGAACATTCAACAGGGAAATCTCACATACTGGACATAAACAATACACAAGAAATACAGCCACATGCAAAGAGAGGCTTAACATGGAAAGAAACGGCTACTGTCCCCTATGTGCCATCTTTAACACAGGAGGAACTGACTAGGTAGAGCATCTTCTTGTTATATTGTTAAGATATAGTGCTCTCAGACTATCAAGTCATTTAACAATTACTCTCAGAATATCAAGTCATTTAACAATTACTCTCAGACTATCAAGTCATTTAACAATTACTCTCAGAATATCAAGTCATTTAACAGTTACTCTCAGACTATCAAGTCATTTAACAGTTACTCTCAGACTATCAAGTCATTTAACAATTACTCTCAGACTATCAAGTCATTTAACAATTACTCTCAGAATATCAAGTCATTTAACAGTTACTCTCAGACTATCAAGTCATTTAACAGTTACTCTCAGACTATCAAGTCATTTAACAATTACTCTCAGACTATCAAGTCATTTAACAAGTGCTCTCAGACTATCAAGTCATTTAACAGTTACTCTCAGACTATCAAGTCATTTAACAGTTACTCTCAGACTATCAAGTCATTTAACAGTTACTCTCAGACTATCAAGTCATTTAACAGTTACTCTCAGACTATCAAGTCATTTAACAGTTACTCTCAGACTATCAAGTCATTTAACAATTACTCTCAGACTATCAAGTCATTTAACAATTACTCTCAGACTATTAAGTCATTTAACAATTACTCTCAGACTATCAAGTCATTTAACAGTTACTCTCAGACTATCAAGTCATTTAACAATTACTCTCAGACTATCAAGTCATTTAACAAGTGCTCTCGACTATCAAGTCATTTAACAGTTACTCTCAGACTATCAAGTCATTTAACAGTTACTCTCAGACTATCAAGTCATTTAACAGTTACTCTCAGACTATCAAGTTATAACAGTTACTCTCAGACTATCAAGTTATAAAAGTTACTCTCAGACTATCAAGTTATAACAGTTACTCTAAAGACTATCAAGTTATAACAATTACTCTCAGACTATCAAGTTATAACAATTACTCTAAGACTATCAAGTTATAACATTACTCTCAGTCTATCAAGTTATAACATTACTCTCAGACTATCAAGTTATATGAAAGGTACTAAAAAAAAAAAAACACTGACAATAAAAAGTATGAGTACATTGTGACTCAACTATTGTTGTGAGTCTTACCTTGTTGTCTTGCATGAGAAATGTATATTTCTGCTCATTCTTTTGCAAGAATACTATAAGATCAGTAAGCACCACAGCAAGAACATCGTACACTCGCCCTCTTGCACTCTTCCAACCAATTTTCCCACTGTACACGAGTTCCCGTCTGTCAACATTCAAATCCTGACGCTGTGAAAGTTCAAAGTAAAACAGTACTAGTGACATACCTTTAGAAACTGTAGTTTTAGGACTTTTAAAGTATTCAGAAACTTCTGACTTGAGTATTTATATCAAGCACTGTTTTTGTATCAATAGGTAGACAGAAATGGAGCTCTATTTCTTCTTCTGACAGTATAGTTTGACAAAGTCCTTAGAAATGGATCAAAATCTCTTCTACAGTACAATTTGACAATGTCAAATTTTTAAGCTTCTCTCAAGCCTCTAAATCTGTTTTACCTTTAAGCTTCTCTCAAGCCTCTAAATCTGTTTTACCTTTAAGCTTCTCTCAAGCCTCTAAATCTGTTTTACCCTTAAGCTTCTCTCAAGCCTCTAAATCTGTTTTACCTTTAAGCTTCTCTCAAGCCTCTAAATCTGTTTTACCTTTAAGCTTCTCAAGCCTCTAAATCTGTTTTACCTTTAAGGTTCCCCCAAGCCTCTAAATCTGTTTTACCTTTAAGCTTCTCAAGCCTCTAAATCTGTTTTACCTTTAAGGTTCTCTCAAGCCTCTAAATCTGTTTTAAGCTACATCTTGATAATCTGCAGGAGTTTGAGAACGAACGCAGAAGAAGAAGAAACCCATAACTCTTCAGGGCTGCCACTCTAGAAACAAAACTCTTCAGGGCTGCCACTGTAGAAACAAAACTCTTCAGGGATGTCACCCTAGAAACATAACTCTTCAGGGATGTCACTCTAGAAACAAAACTCTTCAGGGTTGCCACTCTAGAAAAATAAAAACTCTTCAGGGTTGCCACTCTATAAACACAACTCTTCAGGGCTGCCACTCTAGAAACATAACTTTTCAGGGTTGCCACTCTAGAAACATAACTCTTCAGGGTTGCCATTCTAGAAACATAACTCTTCAGGGATATATGGGTGCCACTCTAGAAACATCAACACAAAAATCCTGCAATTAAGTATGTTGACTTCTTGACAAAATTTTATATCTCAACATGACATTTATGTTTTCTTCTTTCTTCTGCAGTCATAGACATTTATGTTTTAATTGACTAAGAAATGAGATATCAGACCTTGAATTTTTTGCCCTTGAATATGACAGCTCTGGAGTCCATCTTGCTGATAATATCCATCAGTTTGTCATAGGCAGCAACCTTCTCATCAATATGCTGGACCACATCTTTACTCAACAGCAAGGCATGGCTTAAACTTTCTCTGTCCTTTTTATCTGTCGATGATTCAATGTCATACATGTTTTTATGTAAAGTAAAGTAACACAATTATGTAAAGTTAAGTTAGAAAACTAAAGTTATGTAAAGTAAATTTACATAAAGTAAAAAATTTTCATTTAGGTGTTTATGGGGTATATATTGTTAGGCCCACATTTTTCAGTGATCAATGGCATACCTAATAAAGATGTGGCCTGCCGCCTTACTTTTCCAGAACATCTGATACATGTTCTTACAGTTAGGTAGTTCATACAAAAGTTTGTTAAATCTAAGTTAATGATATACTGTGGAATTCCTCTACAGCAAATCCTTTTATAACAAATTTCCCAAAATCTTCTTCTTCTACATCGTTCAATCTCAAACTCCCACTGGATCTCTCTTGTAGCAGGACAATGTTCCTATTAGGTTTCCAGCAGAAGTTAGTAGTCCAGGGAATGGAAATGCACTGTATCATGGTGTTATTAGCGCTAAATAGTCCAACACTGTCTTCGGCTAAAAATTTCTCAAATAAAACAACACTTTTCAAAATCCTCAATTATATGCATGCTTTGCTCTTTGTACTGTATATAGAAAATTTATGTTATTACAAACACATTTCATTGGTCCAGACTAGGTTGTTATAATGGTATTCCACTGTATACTGTCAACTGCCGTTATCAATACTGAATTTCTCTATTTGGGAGCTACAGGAAGGTGGTGCTTGTGTATTTTCTTCTAAGTATATCACTTTTACTGTTAGTAATACTTTTACTATTGCAATATATTTACTATTGGCAATACTTTTATTATAGGTAATACTTCTACTATTGGTAATATGTTTACTATTAGTAATACTTCTACTATTGATAATATGTTTACTATTAGTAGTACTTTTACTATTGTTAATACTTTTAATTGACATTCATACTCACAATAAAAAAATATGAACTACATAACAGAAAGCTTTACCTTTGGTACTTTTGAGGATGGCTTCGATAAGGATGGGATACTTGGAAAGCCGAACTGTTACACCCAAGATGAAGTCAGAAATATCCCTCTTCTCACAGACTGGTAAGTTTGTGCATTTCTGGAAGTCAGAAACATGTCTTCAATCTCCAAAATAATTTTATTAACATTGAATCTATCACTTGATATTAACATTACATCTATCACTTGATATATTAAGAAATTACATCATGTAATCACATTTAGTCTCTGATTTTAACACAAATTCCATCACGTGATCAATCAACAGAGAACCTTAGATCAGAAACTGAACAAGATGTAGTGTTTTATCATTAGATCAGAAACTGAACAAGATGTAGTGTTCTATCATTAGTAAACATTTCTACACTCATTTAGTCCTCTTCATTTTCTGTTGCTATCATTCCACTAGGTTCTACTAAACAAACAAAAACCCCTGAACCATCTGCACTCATACGATGATAGATTTACTGAAATGGTGATCTCAGGACTTATGGACATGTCCGGTGTGCGAAGAAAATAATCAATACCCAATCTCTGAGGTTCAATATTCTCAACAAAGAAAATAATCAATACCCAATCTCTGAGGTTCAATATTCTCAACAAAGAAAATAATCAATACCCAATCTCTGAGGTTCAATATTCTCAACAAAGAAACAGAACATCACCACAATGATATCTTACAAACATCAGTAAGAGGTCCTCACAAATGTCCTACAGTTACTTTCATTTCTTGAGTCAGGCTCAATTTCTAAAGAAGATGGCAAGTATGTAGGATATGATAAACTACAGGTAATATTAATCATTCCTTGCCTGGGACAAGTTTAGAAACCGATTACTGTGACAATATTTTGAAACTTCCTATCTTGGTGTAATTTTGAAATTGCTTACCTTGCATAGTTATTAAATTTATCTTGACACAGTTTTGAAACTTATCTTGACATAGTTTTCAAACCTCTTAATCTTAACAAAGTGTTGAAACTTATTAGCGTGGCAACATTCTGCAAACTTATTACCTTGGCAACATTTTGCAAACTTATTAGCGTGGCAACATTCTGTAAACTTATTACCTTGGCAAAGTTTTGAAACTTCCTGTCAACTTTCACCAACTCCTTGTAGTGATTCATGGCCTCGGTATGTTTTGAGCAGAAAACTCCATATATGGATTTCATCTTATCAGCTGTGATGTCCTGGAACTGAAAAAATGGACCAAAGACAAAAAAAATCACCAAAAGTGGCAAAATATTGATACCACCAGCAGGCTCTTATGTGACTGGAGGTTTGCATTCAAAATGGTGGAACATGACTTCTATACTGTTATTACAAAAATAGACCCTCTTATATAGAGTAGGGGCCTTCTTCTCCTGAGTAGAGGCTTCCTCCTAACTGAGTAGGGCTTCTTCCTCTGAGTAGGGGCTTCTTCCTCTGAGTTCCATCACTTATCATAGGGATACCACACTGGAGACAGCACAAAAAAACTCTACAAAAATTATCCTCAGTCATTCAGAATGTAGAATTCCCAGACCATTCCTTGATGTTATCAATCCAGGATTTTATTTGACCTCCTCTTCTTCTATACTCGACTATAACTTGAATAATAGTTTGAGAAAGTGAGTCATGCCTCATTTTCATATATGTCCACACCAAATGAGCATACACAATTTCAGCAAAGTCAAAAGTCATTCTTGATAACCACAGTCAAAAGTCATTCTTGATAACCAGTCAAAAGTCATTCTTGATAACCAGTCAAAAGTCATTCTTGATAACCTGTTAAGTTTGTTTATTTTCTGCCTATGAATATTTGTCCTGTGCTCTATATAGCAAATTTTTAACAGACAACTATAGCACTTGTTTTCAAAAGTCTGAATCCTTTTTTCCATATTTGCACTGAGTGTCCAACATTCACATCCGTATAAAAGTATACTTAGCACTAGAAATTTGATCGTTACTGTTATATTGGCCTACATCTTGCTTTTCCAAATCATATTCAACCTTGCAATGGCAACCATCACCATCTCAAGTCCTTAGCTTATTCTCATTTTTGAGTTTCCATCATCACATATTACAATATTTCATACGAGCCTTCTAGGTATGAAGGAAAGCCCTGGAGCAATGACAATCCTAACTGTACATATGAACAAGAGTTTCATGTACATTCTAAAGTCAGATGTGTCAGGCCAAAAGATGTAGATATCGCAGCTGAACTGTACCCTATGACACAGCGCATCACATTATTTGGACTTCATCCTGCAAATCTGCAGCAGTTTGAGACCAAACGAAGAAGAAGAGTTTCATTGGTCGTAATTCCAGACAATGAAATTAACAAACATTGACAAAATCTATCTACCCAGGTAGGTGTTTGTAGACATATTGAATGTAAGAAACTTTGAACTTAGATGTTAAATGTAATTCTAGAATTTATTAATTTGATCCTTTTTAGCTATGTTATGTTATCATACACTGTGTCTTTCTTTACTTTCTGCACTTTATCTTGTGTTCCTCATAAAGTCCTTTTGGTCAAAACGTCAATATTGTCAATTTTCCGTTGCATTGTTTATTAGAAAAACTTCATTATCCTGTTTCTAATTTTTGCCTGTCAATGTAATTCTAGTTGGTTTCTAATAGAATTTTGAATGTTTTAAATGATTTACCCCATTTGTACCAGAAATGATATTTGCAAGTCTGAGTGCAAAAATATATATTTCTCCATTTATTATCACTTGCCAATTTGATCTTTCTAGATTAACAAGAAGCTTCTCCTCTCTCTGCATATTATAAACAAATTTTCAAACTACATTTTAAGAAAGCAAATCAGTTATCTCAGCATTAATATTATCACATTCAGATGCCGAAACCAAAAGTGCAATCAATTAATGTCTTATATAAAAAATAACAAAGTTATATCTACTTAATGTTATTTTGATTTTTGATATCAAATTAATTTTGTACAGATTAGACAAATGTAGCAATTTGTTCAGTTCTGAGAAATGTAATAATTCATTACATTTAGATCTAAATCAGAGTTAGCTCAAATCAGTCCCACCAAATCGTTTTTAATGGCCTGCCAGCCTGGTTTAAACTTGCTGTAGAGCTCAGAAAACACTACCGTACATGAAACTTTAAAGAGCTGGAAATAAGAAAGTATTGGCTTCATCCAAAATAAAAAATTCTCAATCCGGACCTTCAACCAAAAACAGGGTTGCCCATTATCTATATGTTTTTGGTATGTTTGAATATAAAAAACTGATACATACTTGTTGATTTCTTCTTCAGAGTTCACTCTCAAACTCCCACTGGATATCTCTTGTAACAGGATCATGTCTACAAGATTCCAGCAGGATGTAGTCCAGAGAATAGAAATACATGTATTGCATTGCCATTTTATTTGTGCCAATGCTGAGTATTCAGCATCAGTCTTTGGCATGCCATGCTGAGTATTTTTGGGGATCTCCCTGGCATAGTGGTTAAGCTGTTCGCCTTGTGTTCAAGAGGTCACGGGTTCGAATCCGGCTCGTGTCGTCTTGTTTATAAGGTAGATTTTTTTCGGAGATCCATGTGGATTATCACTTGACGCGATGGAGTTATGTGCTATGAGTGGTACTCTCGGCAGGCGGCGTGTCGCTTCGTTGAGAGGGACGGAGTACATATGGGAAACCGAGTACAGTGAAGTCAATCTTCTACGGCTTTTAAACCCTTTTTTTAAAATCTAGATACTTAAAAAAAAATGTTTGTTGGTGCCTGTGGCTATGTTAATAGTGACACAAGACAGCAACATAACGGTCAAGCATGCAAGGCTGCAATTAGCTTTCAGGTTGAGAATGGAATGCCAAATAATGGAAATGTAGGACCATTGTCCTGTTATAAGAGAGATCTAGTGGGAGTTTGAGAATGAATAAAAATAAAACATTAAATGTTTTAGTAACTACTAAAAGGAGATCTCCATGGCATAGTGGTTATGGCATTCACCGTATACTCAAGAGATGGTAGGTTGCTGATCCAGCGGTCCATGGGCTCATGCCCTTTGACCCAAAATCATTGGTTAAAATCTTGTGTACAAAGAAAGTTTTTTAAAAAAGATTCCTGGGTAATATCGTTCAAAGCTATTCATATCTATCAAAGTTACTCTTGGCAGGTGGCGTCCTGCTTTTTGGAGAAGGATTGAGAACATGAGGAAACCTGAATACAATGAAGTCCATCCTCTACCCCTTTCAACAGTTGCTAATATTTTTTTTTTAAATGTCAAACTGAGTTGGCAACACTAATCTAACAAAGATTTGCAACTATTATTTTATGCTAAATCGGACGTGCTAGGCTTACACAACGTAAATTAAATGATAACACAATGTACCGTAAACTCTCCCTGGCAGAAATCACACAGAAATTTGCGCTGGTTATCAGAGAGCTAACGCAGATGAAAAATAAGTATTATTTAATTTTCAGGCAACATGTACATATTGTATCACATTACCAGTTTTATGTGGCTGATTGGATGTCGAACTTCGAGCAAGTGTTTGTCATGCAAGTCAACTAACCACCCAACCACCAAGATGACACATTACAAGAGATGCACCCTAAAACAAATCAGAGACAGTCCATTCTCTTACCTGATCAACCAGTACATCTCCAATTTCATCCACAGATCTGTCCTCGTTTTTGGCTTGTCTAGCAAGCAGCTGCCGTAAGAAGTTTGCATGCAGCTCCACAAGATCGTTCAGTCTTGGAAATAACTTATCTACCTGATCCTCTGGGTAATTCATGTCACGCAGCATGGACTGTGAAAATATCTGCAACACAAATTTGATCAGAAGTAATTTATGAGTCAACTCATTGCCAGCCTAGTCTTGAACCAATACACATACACCCAATATAGTTTAAAGAACATAATCACTGCACTACACACACACATCCCTATACAAGCAAGCAGAACATAATCACTGCACTACACACACACACACATCCCTATACAAGCTAGCAGAACATAATCACTGCACTACACACACACACACACATCCCTATACAAGCAAGCAGAACATAATCACTGCACTACACACACACACACACATCCCTATACAAGCAAGCAGAACATAATCACTGCACTACACACACACACACACACATCCCTATACAAGCAAGCAGAACATAATCACTGCACTACACACACACATCCCTATACAAGCAAGCAGAACATAATCACTGCACTACACACACACACACACACATCCCTATACAAGCAAGCAGAACATAATCACTGCACTACACACACACACACACATCCCTATACAAGCAAGCAGAACATAATCACTGCACTACACACACACACACACACATCCCTATACAAGCAAGCAGAACATAATCACTGCACTACACACACACACACACACATCCCTATACAAGCAAGCAGAACATGTAAGATGACTAATACAGACTTGTATATATGGGAGCAAACAGAAATCAGTAAGTCAGTTCCACTTTTGCCAAGTTTGGCACATAGGGCTAATATCATAGTTCTCCATGACTGTCGGTCAGTTGCCAAGGATTGCAGGTTTTGTGCATTTATGCCTGTTGATTTTAATTTATTCATAAATGTTCTTTTAAGCTTTGTTTTTGGTTTTCCCTGTTTTCTTTTCCCGTCTATCTATTAACCAGATATCCTGTCCTGAAAAGAACAACAGTCTCATGAGACATTGAAGCTACCAAGAGTTTATGCTCAGTGACTGGCTACCAAGAACTCAGTGACTGGCTACCAAGGGCTCAGTGACTGGCTACCAAGAACTCAGTGACTGGCTACCAAGGGCTCAGTGAGTGGCTACCAAGAGCTGATGCTCAGTGACTGGCTACCAAGAGCTCAGTGACTGGCTACCAAGAGCTGATGCTCAGTGACTGGCTACCAAGAGCTGATGCTCAGTGACTGGCTACCAAGAGCTGATGCTCAGTGACTGGCTACCAAGAGCTGATGCTCAGTGACTGGCTACCAAGAGCTGATGCTCAGTGACTGGCTACCAAGAGCTGATGCTCAGTGACTGGCTACCAAGAGCTGATGCTCAGTGACTGGCTACCAAGAGCTCAGTGACTGGCTACCAAGAGCTCAGTGACTGGCTACCAAGAGCTCAGTGACTGGCTACCAAGAGCTCAGTGACTGGCTACCAAGAGCTCAGTGACTGGCTACCAAGAGCTCAGTGACTGGCTACCAAGAGCTCAGTGACTTGCTACCAAGAGCTCAGTGACTGGCTACCAAGAGCTCAGTGACTGGCTACCAAGAGCTCAGTGACTGGCTACCAAGAGCTGATGCTCAGTGACTGGCTACCAAGAGCTCAGTGACTGGCTACCAAGAGCTCAGTGACTGGCTACCAAGAGCTGATGCTCAGTGACTGGCTACCAAGAGCTGATGCTCAGTGACTGGCTACCAAGAGCTCAGTGACTGGCTACCAAGAGCTCAGTGACTGGCTACCAAGAGCTCAGTGACTGGCTACCAAGAGCTCAGTGACTGGCTACCAAGAGCTCAGTGACTGGCTACCAAGAGCTCAGTGACTGGCTACCAAGAGCTCAGTGACTGGCTACCAAGAGCTCAGTGACTGGCTACCAAGAGCTCAGTGACTGGCTACCAAGAGCTCAGTGACTGGCTACCAAGAGCTCAGTGACTGGCTACCAAGAGCTCAGTGACTGGCTACCAAGAGCTCAGTGACTGGCTACCAAGAGCTCAGTGACTGGCTACCAAGAGCTCAGTGACTGGCTACCAAGAGCTGATGCTCAGTGACTGGCTACCAAGAGCTGATGCTCAGTGACTGGCTACCAAGAGCTCAGTGACTGGCTACCAAGAGCTCAGTGACTGGCTACCAAGAGCTCAGTGACTGGCTACCAAGAGCTCAGTGACTGGCTACCAAGAGCTCAGTGACTGGCTACCAAGAGCTCAGTGACTGGCTACCAAGAGCTGATGCTCAGTGACTGGCTACCAAGAGCTCAGCGACTGGCTACCAAGAGCTCAGCGACTGGCTACCAAGAGCTCAGCGACTGGCTACCAAGAGCTCAGCGACTGGCTACCAAGAGCTCAGTGACTGGCTACCAAGAGCTCAGTGACTGGCTACCAAGAGCTCAGTGACTGGCTACCAAGAGCTCAGTGACTGGCTACCAAGAGCTCAGTGACTGGCTACCAAGAGCTGATGCTCAGTGACTGGCTACCAAGAGCTCAGTGACTGGCTACCAAGAGCTCAGTGACTGGCTACCAAGAGCTCAGTGACTGGCTACCAAGAGCTGATGCTCAGTGACTGGCTACCAAGAGCTGATGCTCAGTGACTGGCTACCAAGAGCTGATGCTCAGTGACTGGCTACCAAGAGCTCAGTGACTGGCTACCAAGAGCTGATGCTCAGTGACTGGCTACCAAGAGCTCAGTGACTGGCTACCAAGAGCTCAGTGACTGGCTACCAAGAGCTCAGTGACTGGCTACCAAGAGCTCAGTGACTGGCTACCAAGAGCTGATGCTCAGTGACTGGCTACCAAGAGCTCAGTGACTGGCTACCAAGAGCTCAGTGACTGGCTACCAAGAGCTCAGTGACTGGCTACCAAGAGCTCAGTGACTGGCTACCAAGAGCTCAGTGACTGGCTACCAAGAGCTCAGTGACTGGCTACCAAGAGCTCAGTGACTGGCTACCAAGAGCTCAGTGACTGGCTACCAAGAGCTCAGTGACTGGCTACCAAGAGCTTATGCTCAGTGACTGGCTACCAAGAGCTCAGTGACTGGCTACCAAGAGCTCAGTGACTGGCTACCAAGAGCTCAGTGACTGGCTACCAAGAGCTGATGCTCAGTGACTGGCTATCAAGAGCTCAGTGACTGGCTATCAAGAGCTCAGTGACTGGCTACCAAGAGCTCAGTGACTGGCTACCAAGAGCTCAGTGACTGGCTACCAAGAGCTCAGTGACTGCTGGATCAAAGGTGACTATCACACCATCACTATCAAGTCTGTAGAAGAATCTCTCAAACTCTAAGATGATGCAAGTCAGTACAAGAATCTCTTAAACTCTATGACCTTGCAAGTCAGTACAAGAATCTCTTAAACTCTATGACCCTGCAAGTCAGTACAAGAATCTCTTAAACTCTATGACCCTGCAAGTCAGTACAAGAATCTCTTAAACTCTATGACCCTGCAAGTCAGTACAATAATCTCTTAAACTCTATGACCCTGCAAGTCAGTACAATAATCTCTTAAACTCTATGACCCTGCAAGTCAGTACAAGTACTGGAATAATATCAAAAATAGCACACACCTTCTGCATAATTTTCAACCTTTTGACGTACTGTTTCTCTGTGTTGATCAATTCTGTAGATAAAAAAATATAATCATATGTGAGAGCAAAAACACACACACATTATGTTAGAACAATTTGACAACTTCTGCATTCATTCTCAAACTTTTGCTGGATAGCAGGATGTAGAACAAAACAGGCAAACATTGTAGCTTTCTTCTTTTGTTCTCAAATTCCTGCAGGTTAGCAGGATGTAGTTTGGAGAATAGAATGATGTCAGTGGATCCCTTCAATGGCACAAAATGCATAGTTGCCCATCCTGTCCAGTTCAGTTACCATGGTCTAGAGAAGTAGTACTAAGGATGCCTCAGACAAGAAAAACTGCCAAGCAGGAAGAAGAGGTTGAAGCTCATGACCCCAACACTACTCTTTAGAAGGACAAAAAGTTTACAAAATCACTATAAACACAATGCCAAGTGATAGTCAAACTTTAAAACTAACAAACCAGCTAAAATATTCCCTGGTAAACAAGGTCAGCACAAAGCAGCCACGCCCCAGGTCACTAGCAAAAACTTTACTACAGGGAGCATTCATTAATATACAACAGATTAACATTTCAAGCATACAGAACAAGAAGGAAGAATTACTCAAAACACTAACAGCTAACACATTCACATTGCACTCATCAGAGAAACTAAACAAAATAGACATGAATATCATAGGACACACCCAATATTGTTGCAAGTACATGAAACTTATGACAAGAATCCAGGTTTATGTGTTGGCTTTCTGTAATAAAAACATTCCTGTTGAAATTATGAATTAAAAAATCATAATTAATAATAACCAAAGAACAAAACACAAACACAACCCTCCCTTAAAATAACAAACTGAAAAACTTACCCCAAATTGTGTCTTGTCTTTTAATATCTTTAGTGCCAAGTTTCTTCAATGTCTGGGAGTCAAGCAGAAATATGTGTCAGCACAATCAATCAATCAATCATATGTATATGCACATATCTGACAACATACACACACACTTTATTTATTCGTTTCCCACTACAACACGCCAAAAGTAAATACAAAGCTGTATGTCATACAAATATTGTCAAGTATGAACATATAAAGTTATAAAGTTACTAGAGTAGATCCAAGATAAAGTTACGTAGATCCCAGATAAAGTTACTAGAGTAGATCCAAGATAAAGTTACTAGAGTAGATCCCAGATAAAGTTACGTAGATCCCAGATAAAGTTACTAGAGTAGATCCAAGATAAAGTTACTAGAGTAGATCCCAGATAAAGTTACGTAGATCCCAGATAAAGTTACTAGAGTAGATCCAAGATAAAGTTACGTAGATCCCAGATAAAGTTACTAGAGTAGATCCCAGATAAAGTTACTAGAGTAGATCCCAGATAAAGTTACTAGAGTAGATCCCAGATAAAGTTACTAGAGTAGATCCCAGATAAAGTTACTAGAGCAGATCCCAGATAAAGTTACTAGAGTAGATCCCAGATAAAGTTACGTAGATCCCAGATAAAGTTACGTAGATCCCAGATAAAGTTACTAGAGTAGATCCCAGATAAAGTTACGTAGATCCCAGATAAAGTTACTAGAGTAGATCCGAGATAAAGTTACTAGAGTAGATCCCAGATAAAGGGCCTTTCCAGGGTAGGAGATGTCTTCTTAAGACATTCAGACCGTGGAGAGCTAAAGTCTCCTGGGAGTGAAGACATTGCAGACCGTGGAGAGCTAAAGTCTCCTGGGAGTGAAGACATTGCAGACAGTGGAGAACTAAAGTCTCCTGGGAGTGAAGACATTGCAGACCGTGGAGAGCTAAAGTCTCCTGGGAGTGAAGACATTGCAGACCATGGAGAGCTAAAGTCTCCTGGGAGTGAAGACATTGCAGACAGTGGCGAGTTAAAGTCTCCTTGCAGTGAAAGCTGAAATAACTAATTGCGGGTATATCCTTGGATCTGAACATAGAAACACACATGTATACTTGCACAAACACACTTAAGACTTATACAAACACACAGACTGACCTTCCTATCAACTGTAATGCTCCAGGCCTCAGGTTCTTCAATTGCTAGCTGCAAGTCAGGCTCATCATACAAACATGACACTTCTGATGGAACCACCGCTAAACAAAATAATCCATATAAAAATGACACTTCTGATGGAACCACCGCTAAACAAAATAATCTACATAAACATGAGACACGGGAGGGAGCTACCGACCTCTATCAGGAGCGTACACAGGTGGCAGATAGTGGAAAAGCCTCTAGATATAGAGACCAGCTGGGAAATAAGCCAGAATTTCTCTGCACGAATAAGCAGTCACTGACCAAACCGGTGTTGCTGCCTACCAGGAAGGGGCGGGATATCAGGCAGCATACCTCCACTGAAATGCCCCATGTGTCCAGCAACAGGCAGCATACCTCCACTGAAATGCCCCATGTGTCCAGCAACAGGCAGCATACCTCCACTGAAATGCCCCATGTGTCCAGCGACAGGCAGCATACCTCCACTGAAATGCCCCATGTGTCCAGCGACAGGCAGCATACCTCCACTGAAATGCCCCATGTGTCCAGCGACAGGCAGCATACCTCCACTGAAATGCCCCATGTGTCCAGCGACAGGCAGCATACCTCCACTGAAATGCCCCATGTGTCCAGCGACAGGCAGCATACCTCCACTGAAATGCCCCATGTGTCCAGCGACAGGCAGCATACCTCCACTGAAATGCCCCATGTGTCCAGCGACAGGCAGCATACCTCCACTGAAATGCCCCATGTGTCCAGCGACAGGCAGCATACCTCCACTGAAATGCCCCATGTGTCCAGCAACAGGCAGCATACCTCCACTGAAATGCCCCATGTGTCCAGCGACAGGCAGCACCAAGTGAGTGTGAGCAGCTATAAGCTCATGTTGCTGGTTTTGGGTCACTGACACCAAATCATAAAAGTGGGGTGGGGGGTGGGGTGACGGGTCGTGTAGGGTGGAGTTAGGGGGTTTGGGAGGGCATGGGGAAATTATGGATATTGAAACAGCAGACAAGAAAACATTAGACTACTGATGGAACCACTGTTAAATAAATTAATCCATGCAAATATTACTGGACAATACATGACACAATCAATAACATTGGCCATAAAATAAACACAAATCATACAGACAGAACTAAATAACCACAAAAATACTAAAAGAACTAAACTACCACAGGTCGTACACAGCAACTAAACAACCACATAAACACAAACAAAGCTAAACTACTCCAAATCATATAAACCAACTAAACTATCACAAATAATAAAAACAGAAATAAACCATAACAAATAATGAAAACAGACCTTAACTACCACAAATCATACAAACAGAACTAAACTACCACAAATCATACAAACAGAACTAAACTACCACAAATCATACAAACAGAACTAAACTACCACAAATCATACAAACAGAACTAAACTACCACAAATCATACAAACAGAACTAAACTACCACAAATCATACAAACAGAACTAAACTACCACAAATCATACAAACAGAACTAAATGAACATAAGACATACAAACACAAATAAACAAACATAAGATGCATGAGTTCTGCTGATGTTTTCCATTATCAGGAAGTCTTTAAAGAACTCCTGCTGCTTCAAATTATCCATTGATCTCACTTACCTGTCAATCAGGAGTCATTTCCTAACTTATCCATTGATCTCACTTACCTGTCAATCAGGAGTCATTTCCTAACTTATCCATTGATCTCACTTACCTGTCAATCAGGAGTCATTTCCTAACTTATTCATTGATCTCATCTGCAGCTCAGGTGTCCTCTACTAACTTAACCATTGATCTCAATCATTCGCCACTCAGCTGTCACCTTATCCATTGCTCTCAATTACCTGTTACTCAGGTGTCACCTTATCCATTGCTCTCAATTACCTGCTGCTCAGGTATTATCTATTAACTTATCCATTGATATCAATTACCTGCTGTTCAGGTGTCACCTTATCCATTGCTCTGAATTACCTGCTGCTCATGTGTCACCTTATCCATTGTTCTCAATTACCTGCTGTTCAGGTGTCACCTTATCCATTGCTCTGAATTACCTGCTGCTCAGGTGTCACCTTATCCATTGCTCTCAATTACCTGCTGTTCAGGTGTCACCTTATCCATTGCTCTCAATTACCTGCTGCTCAGGTGTCACCTTATCCATTGCTCTCAATCACCTGCTGCTCAGGTGTCACCTTATCCATTGCTCTCAATTACCTGCCACTCAGGTGTCATCTACTAACTTATTGGGTTCACTTCAAACGTGTCATTGATTTAACAACTTAAATGATGACATTATCTGAATATGTTGTATTGACATGTTTGCCTAATGAAATTATTCTAGATTCACAATTAACACAACCATAACACAGAAACTCACCTTCATCCAGTGATTCCATAGACTCGGATATAACATCCGCCATGCTGAAGATAATATATGAAATAGTTATAGACATAATATGGTAGAGATCACTGACTTCTGACAATAAGGGTGAACTGATCTTAAGGTTTCAAATATATTATATTATCAAAGCAAATGTGATGTACATACTTATGTACTGTTTGTATATGTGTATATATGTGTTTGTGTATGTTTAAATAAATGAAACATTCATGGTGCACCATAAGCTGTATGTAGTCAGTATAGACTAACATGTATAGTCAGTATAGACTAACATGTATGGAGTCAGTATAGACTAACATGTATAGAGTCAGTATAGACTAACATGTATAGAGTCAGTATAGACTAATATGTATAGAGTCAGTATAGACTAACATGTATGGAGTCAGTATAGACTAACATGTATAGAGTCAGTATAGACTAATATGTATAGAGTCAGTATAGACTAACATGTATGGAGTCAGTATAGACTAACATGTATAGAGTCAGTATAGAATAACATGTGTGAAGTCAGTATAGACTAACATGTACAGTCAGTATAAACTAACATGTATGGAGTCAGCATAGACTAACATGTATGGAGTCAGCATAGACTAACATGTATAGAGTCGGTATAGACTAACATTTATGGAGTCAGGATAGACTAACATGTATAGAGCTGGCATAGACTAACATGTATGGAGTCAGTATATACTAACATGTATGGAGTCAGTATAGACTAACATGTATAGAGTCAGTATAGACTAACATGTATGGAGTCAGTATAGACTAACATGTATGGAGTCAGTATAGACTAACATGTATAGAGTCAGTATAGACTAACATGTATTGAGTCAGTATAGACTAACATGTATGGAGTCAGTATAGACTAACATGAATGGAGTCAGTATAGACTAACATGTATGGAGTCAGTATAGACTAACATGTACATAGTCAGTATAGACTAACATGTATAGAGTCAGTATAGTCTAACATGTATAGAGCCAGTATTGACTAGCATTTATGGAGCCGGTATAGAATATCATGTATGGAGCTGGTGTAGACTAACATGTATGGAGCTGGTGTAGACTAACATGTATGGAGCTGGTGTAGACTAACATGTATGGAGCCGATATAGACAAAGATGAATGGAGCTGGTAGAAAGTACACAATACACAATGGAGCTGGTACACAATAAGATGTATGTATCTTGTACAGACTAAGATGTATGTAGCTGGTACAGACTAATATGTATGGAGCTGGTGTAGACTAATATGTATGGAGCAGGTATAGATAAAGATGAATGCAGCTGGTAGAAACTAACATGTATGAAGCTAGTGTAGATCTGGTACACAATGAATAAGATGTATGTAGCTGGTACAGACTAAGATGTATGTAGCTGGTACAGACTAAGATGTATGTAGCTGGTACAGACTAAGATGTATGTACCTGGTACAGACTAAGATGTATGTAGCTGGTACAGACTAAGATGTATGTAGCTGGTATAGACTAACATGTATAGTGTCAGTATAGACTAACATGTATGGAGCCGGTTTAGACTAACATGTATGAAGCTAGAATAGACTAACATGTATGGAGCTGGTATAGACCAACATGTATGGAGCTGGTGTAGACTAACATGTATGGAGCTGGTGTAGAATAATATGTATGGAGCTGGTGTAGAATAATATGTATGGAGCTGATATAAACAAAGATGAATGGAGCTGGTAGAAAGTACACAATACACAATGGAGCTGGTACACAATAAGATGTATGTATCTTGTACAGACTAAGATGTATGTATCTTGTACAGACTAAGATGTATGTAGCTGGTACAGACTAAGATGTATGTAGCTGGTACAGACTAAGATGTATGTAGCTGGTACAGACTAAGATGTATCTAGCTGGTACAGTCTAAGATGTATGTAGCTGGTACAGTCTAAGTTGTATGTAGCTGGTACAGTCTAAGATGTATGTAGCTGGTACAGACTAAGATGTATGTAGCTGGTATAGACTAACATGTATGAAGCTATAATAGACTAACATGTATGGAGCGGGTGTAGAATAACATGTATGGAGCTGGTGTAGACAAACATGTATGAAGCTAGAATAGACTAACATGTATGGAGTTGGTATAAACAAAGATGAATGGAGCTGGTGGAAAGTACACAATACACAATGGAGCTGGTACACAATAAGATGTATGTATCTTGTACAGACTAAGATGTATGTAGCTGGTACAGACTAAGATGTATGTAGCTGGTACAGACTAAGATGTATGTAGCTGGTACAGACTAAGATGTATCTAGCTGGTATAGACTAAGATGTATGTAGCTGGTATAGACTAACATGTATAGTGTCAGTATAGACTAACATGTATAGTGTCAGTATAGACTAACATGTATAGAGTCAGTATAGACAAACATGTATGGAGCCGGTATAGACGAACATGTATGAAGCCAGAATAGACTAACATGTATGGAGCCGGTATAGACTAGCTGGAATACACTAACATGTATGGAGTCGGTATAGACCAACATGTATGAAGCTGGTATAGACTAACATGTATGAAGCTGGTGTAGAATAACATGTATGAAGCTGGTATAGACTAACATGTATGAAGCTGGTGTAGAATAACATGTATGGAGCTGGAGTAGACTAACATGTATGGAGCCGATATAGACAAAGATGAATGGAGCTGGTAGAAAGTACACAATACACAATGGAGCTGGTACACAATAAGATGTATGTATCTTGTACAGACTAAGATGTATGTATCTTGTAGAGACTAAGATGTATGTAGCTGGTACACAATAAGATGTATGTAGCTGGTACAGACTAAAATGTATGTAGCTGGTACAGACTAAGATGTATGTAGCTGGTACAGACTAAAATGTATGTAGCTGGTAGAGACTAAGATGTATGTAGCTGGTACAGAATAAGAAGTATGTATCTGGTACAGACTAAGATGTATCTAGCTGGTACAGACTAAGATGTATGTAGCTGGTACAGACTAAAATGTATGTAGCTGGTAGAGACTAAAATGTATGTAGCTGGTAGAGACTAAAATGTATGTAGCTGGTACAGACTAAAATGTATGTAGCTGGTACAGACTAAAATGTATGTAGCTGGTAGAGACTAAGATGTATGTAGCTGGTACAGACTAAATGTATGTAGCTGGTACAGACTAAAATGTATGTAGCTGGTAGAGACTAAGATGTATGTAGCTGGTACAGACTAAGATGTATGTAGCTGGTACAGACTAACATGTATAGTGTCAGTATAGACTAACATGTATAGAGTCAGTATAGACAAACATGTATGGAGCCGGTATAGACTAGCTGGAATACACTAACATGTATGGAGTCGGTATAGACCAACATGTATGAAGCTGGTATAGACTAACATGTATGAAGCTGGTGTAGAATAACATGTATGAAGCTGGTATAGACTAACATGTATGAAGCTGGTGTAGAATAACATGTATGGAGCTGGAGTAGACTAACATGTATGGAGCCGATATAGACAAAGATGAATGGAGCTGGTAGAAAGTACACAATACACAATGGAGCTGGTACACAATAAGATGTATGTATCTTGTACAGACTAAGATGTATGTATCTTGTAGAGACTAAGATGTATGTAGCTGGTACACAATAAGATGTATGTAGCTGGTACAGACTAAAATGTATGTAGCTGGTACAGACTAAGATGTATGTAGCTGGTACAGACTAAAATGTATGTAGCTGGTAGAGACTAAGATGTATGTAGCTGGTACAGAATAAGAAGTATGTATCTGGTACAGACTAAGATGTATCTAGCTGGTACAGACTAAGATGTATGTAGCTGGTAGAGACTAAAATGTATGTAGCTGGTAGAGACTAAAATGTATGTAGCTGGTAGAGACTAAAATGTATGTAGCTGGTACAGACTAAAATGTATGTAGCTGGTACAGACTAAAATGTATGTAGCTGGTAGAGACTAAGATGTATGTAGCTGGTACAGACTAAATGTATGTAGCTGGTACAGACTAAAATGTATGTAGCTGGTAGAGACTAAGATGTATGTAGCTGGTACAGACTAAGATGTATGTAGCTGGTACAGACTAAGATGTATGTAGCTGGTAGAGACTAAGATGTATGTAGCTGGTACAGAGTAAAATGTATGTAGCTGGTACACAATAAGATGTATGTAGCTGGTACAGACTAAAATGTATGTAGCTGGTATAGACTAAGATGTATGTAGCTGGTACACAATAAGATGTATGTAGCTGGTACAGACTAAAATGTATGTAGCTGGTAGAGACTAAGATGTATGTAGCTGGTACAGACTAAGATGTATGTATCTGGTACAGACTAAGATGTATGTATCTGATACAGACTAAGATGTATCTAGCTGGTACAGACTAAAATGTATGTAGCTGGTACAGACTAAGATGTATGTAGCTGGTACAGACTAAAATGTATGTAGCTGGTATAGACTAACATGTATACAACTGGAAGAAACTAACATGTATGGAGCTAGTGTAGAACTGGTACACAATGACTAAGATGTATACAGCTGGTATAGACTAAGATGTATGTAGCTAGTACACGCTTACATAAGTACCTAAGCTTTGAGCTGGTATCACTATCCATGGAATCGGTGTCACTTTGACTGCAAATCTGGGATTCCAGTAAAGAATTTCTCAAACTGTACGACTTACGTTTTCGAAAGCTTAACCTGGCCATTCTGTCAAGACTCATCTGTGTGTGCTGTTATTTGTACTACTATCACATGTAGAAGCTGTGCTGTCCTTCAACAGGGAAAACCGACTCACGTGTTACAGCGCGTGAATTATCATCCAATAGTCATGAGTTATCTTTCAATGCACTTAAGGGGAAAAATATATACATCCGTTTCTGCTGTTTAACACAAACCAAAATTTACATATGTTTGTGAGTGGAGAGGAGAATCAGATGTGAAGTGACAACACTTGAATCATCACGTACAACGAAAGTTTGACTAGATGTTTGTTTGGCAACTTGATGTTACTAGATATGCACTTGTTTTGTGTGTCTATGACAGAACAAGACTACAGATCAAATCATATTTTGTCTGACTCCGCACAAATAACAACAACAACTGACTTTCATTAAAATAGAAAATGCAAACGGGGAATCTGAAAAGTTACACCCGCACGTTTCTATTTCTTTCATTGGATTCTAACAAAATGTTTAAAAAGAAAGAAGAAAATCTATTTATACCACATGTATATATATATTTTCTTGTAGATCCCTGTGGATCAGAAGGTTACAATTGTTGCTCTCCAATGATTTGTGATGTGCCATATTTTCTAACGGTGCCCCCAAGGTCCCGATAGATCTGTTAGTAGGTTAGTTACACAAGCTCAACTCTCTCGAGTTTGATTGTAGTTCAATAACCGAGTGTCCACATTGTACTGACGATACCATTTGATGTATTTAGATGTGCATACACATTAAACAATACTAGAATGGTAAAGTTCCATACATGTTATGTTCCGCCAGAGCCATAGGCGGCGCATAGGGCAGACACCATGCGTGTTGTTTAGGTTCATTGACATGCCTTCTCTATTAATGGTTCTTCGTAAAGTTTCTCTAGGTCTCCCTCTTCTTCTTACTCTGGGTGGTACCCAATATAGTGACTGCTGGAGAATTCTTAGGCTGTTCATTCTGAGAACATGGCCAATGTAAGTCCAACGCATTTGTCTAATGAAGGAAGATATATAGATTTGTTTGCTTTCCTCTCTAGTGTTAGATTTAAAGTCACTCCACTTAAAATTCAGAATGGTACGTATGCATTTGTTTTCAAAGGAGTCTAGTCTCTTATCTGTGGCTTTTGTGGCATAAAACATTGTTTTATCGACAACTCGAAGACTACATAATAGTCTTCAATTATTGGTTTATTCTAATCATGGCTAACTCATGTTTTCCGTTTCCGGTTGAAGATGGAGTAGGTTATGACACTTATTCTCTTGCTATCCACGAGGCGGTTTAACTATCCACCATCGTAAAACATCCTTTGTTACAGAAATAGTAGTACTGTTTTATCAAATTAATCATCTTTAAAAATAAGTTCCTTCGAAGAATATTGAATATAAAATGGACAGATTTTGAAACAAGAGCTACACTGAGGAAATCAACAAACCAAAAGTCTGCATCATGTTTTATATAAAGTAGACTTTGGAATTATACCGACCATGTATTTAGAATGATTGAAAACATGATTCCCAAACAAACCTCCATGTGGAAAGCAAAGGCAAAAAGAAACGTATGTCGTCCAAAAGAAAGTCTACGCAGAACAATTAACAGAAATATCAATAATTGACATAAGCAATACACATGAACTACAGAAACATTTAAAATAAGACCAAATAAGCATGGAAAGAAATGTCTACTACCCTATGTGCCATCTTTGGCCCAAGAACTAACTAACTCAAGAGTTATATCAATAAATTTATAAAATGCTCATTTGAAACGAGAGCTCTTTCTATAACAAAGGACTTATGGGTTGCCTCACCCTCATGAAATAGGTGCCACGTGAAACCATTTAGTGAAATCATTATGCTGACCCCACCACCCCTAACATGGAACAGTCCTATCAACGTTTCGACATTCCTGACAATCTTGAGCCAATCTTCCAGCTTTGAGTGTTATGTTCATGTGGTCTTTGCTATCTTGCGTGCAACACCTTCGTGGCTTACCTCCTTAACGTTATCCTGTCATGATCACCTCCATTATTGTCTTTTCTAAGCTGTCATATCTTTTATATACTGGTCAAGAAATTGTAATTTTCCAGGGAGAACCTTGTTGTTTAGTTAGTTTTCGTTTACTTTCAAATATCAACTGAGGCATGTTCTAATTTTACATTCTCTTAGAATCCCTTATTTGCCCTTTGTATGTATTCTGAGAACTTTTCTGTCACATTTTATGACATGCTGCATTTTGTTTCTCACTTTATTGATGACCGTCCATAACTGACATCCATATATTGCAACTGGGAAAATGTAGCTCTAATGAAAGTTGTGTGAATGTTGCAGGCCGGCCATCTGTTTCTCATTGAACATACCCATAGACAAAACCAATACGAGCCCAACATAGAAATTCCCACTCTCGTTAACGGTATTAAACTGGTTGCTATGTTGATGATTAACTGGTTTCCTGTTTCAGAATCTACATCACGGTATCAGTGGCATTCTCACAAGTGCTCCGCTTGCCAGTCTGTCTGCCATCTAAGAGTATGAGCTCAGTGTCCAAGCTGTGGATAAACTGGAACCGTGCATCACATATTTTATGTTTTCCTATCTGGAATGTAGCATTCTGGGAAAATTATATACAATACATACTGTATCCATGGAACTATGAATTTCACGGGTTTTTGTCTAGTTTCGTCTTGCATCTTGGAAAAGCAAACAAACTCGAGACATCGTGTCTCCTTGTTGTATGTTTCATCAACTGTACTTTAATAGTTGCGTTGTTTAGTAAAGGCACATAAACATGCTACTTGTTCCAAAACTGTATCATTATCGTGCAGAAAATCTTCTCCTAGCAGAACACATCGAGAAGTCAATGGCCTCCTTATCTATCAAACGTGGCACTGCACGTGAAGTTATAACCCTGCACCCAGCGGCTCGTGTACACACACACAAACATACACACTAGTGCAAGCGAACTCACAAAACACAGGAAAATACGCGTAATATTACGAAACTAGTGCGGCAGCAAAATGCGTTCGTTGCCCTTTAGATATTTCTTTTTTTTTGTACTCCATATCGCCCCGTTCACAACACTAACAAGATACACAACATGGCAGACATTTGGGTTAGTGGCATCATTATCGGAATATGCACAATTTACATACAATTGGTCATTATTTTTTCACGAACTTTCAATTCAAGCTGGCTATGCGCATAATTTCAAAACTTGTCAAATAATCTATCCTATATGTATCTATTGTCATTTCTCTGCTTTTGATGTTTTGTTTCGCAGGATTGATTAACGATCTGTTTTCAGGATATGGTACATTTTGTGGCTTGATAATGCTGAAACATTGTGACTTCTCACGACACGGTAACTCCTCCAATTCACCTTCTTCTTGGTCTTCTTTCTCTGCCTCATATTGTGTATGCTCCTGCCGCTAGCCAATATGGATTCATTCTCATTAATTGGCCGAGCCATTTCAGTCTCTGTTTTTCTATATATTTCAGCACAGACTTTGTTCCATCAGTTCTTGTAATCCCTTCATGTTCTTAGACATCTATTTCACTCGTAGCAAGCTTTCTCTTTTGTTCCTTTAGTTAGTGTCCATGTCTGACATTGACAACAAAATGTTGGTACATATGTTGCACGATTTGCGTAAGTTCATAACTTACGCAGTTGGCGATTTGATTACTTGTTATTCTTCCGTTGTCTGTAAAATCCCCCCCCCCCCAAGTATATTTAAATTACTGCACTTGTTTCAGTTGTTGATCATGTATCCGACTTATCGTTATGTTGATTGTATTAGGTTCTTTATCTATAGAATAGATATTATTTTATCTGTCCACTGTTCTTCTACGTTCAATGAGATCTCAAAGCTGTTGAACCAACAGATTGCTAGCACTGTATTCACGGCGTATCAATCAACTAGAAATTTGTCCACAGAAGTAATTTCTTTGCAATATTTGGGCTTAGTAGTTTGACATTGCTTCTTCAATTGATTTCTAGATGTCCATCTCCATGCGGTTGAAATTGAACCAGGTAAACGAAAGACACAAACGACAAGCACGACAATAATCAAAGTCATCACGAATGAAGGGGATTTGTTCTGATTCAGTTCGTTGGCTTTTACTGTCGATCGACGTTCACTTGTCCCTATCAAGTCCTAGACTGTGGAAGGGTGGGGGTTTAAACACACCACCTTCATAAGAATATAGAACATGACACTACAGAACTAGTAACAGAGATCATATGTGTGTTGCCGTGATCAGGATGGAGAGCAACTAACAGTAATATTGTTACCTGCAATGAATGTCGTAAGAGGCTTCTAAGGAGAATTTGGGGTGGAGTTGGTTATTCCAATCCACTGAGTGCAAAGTGATCCAGAAACCATGATGAAGTCGGATGTGTCAGGACGAAAGGCGCTAATTACAGCAGAAAATTTGTAAACTATGGCCCGACTTATTCCGATCTTCGGACCACATTCTGTTAATCCGCATTGTTTGAGAACGATCGCAAAATAAGCAGTAAAATAGATGGTCAACATCAGCCTAACCCCTCGAATGATTCCCCTTCAAAAAAAAAAATCATCATAAAAAAACATGAAGAAAAGACAAGTGATAAATATGAACTGTTGCTTCACAGCTGTTCTAAATATATTGCGCCTATATGGACCTTCCACTGCTGTTCTAAATATATTGCGCCTATATGAAACTTCCACAGCTGTTCTAAATATACTGCTCCGGTATGGAACTTCCACAGCTGTTCTAAATATACTGCGCCCATATGGAACTTCTACAGCTGTTCCAAATATACTGCGCCCATATGAAACTTCTACAGCTGTTCCAAATATATTGCGCCTATATGGAACTTCCACAGCTGTTCTAAATATATTGCGCCCATATGGAACTTTCTACAGCTGTTCCAAATGTATTGCGCCTATATGAAACTTCCACAGCTGTTCTAAATATACTGCTCCGGTATGGAACTTCCACAGCTGTTCTAAATATACTGCGCCCATATGGAACTTCTACAGCTGTTCCAAATATACTGCGCCTATATGAACCTTCCACAGCTGTTCTAAAAATGACGAAACAATTGCGTTTCTGTATAATGATTAAACATCATCGCTGATGCTGATGTCACAGCTAAAAATCATCTCAATATATTCGAAAGAACATCATACAAATGTCTCTGTACATTGATGAGATAAAGAACATCATACAAATGTCTATGTACATTGATGAGACAATGAACATCGTACAAATGTCTCTGTACATTGATGAGACAAAGAACATCGTACAAATGTCTCTGTACATTGATGAGACAAAGAACATCGTACAAATGTCTCTGTACATTGATGAGACAATGAACACGCTGATACTAAATAATGTTTCAATGAATGCGCTCATGTGGTCAGAAGTATATTGAACATTACCTAATGTTCACTAGCTATAAAGCGAATAGCCCCATAATTATCACACATTTTCTTTGACATTTGCATTATATTAATCAAGGTGTTCACTCAGACGAACAGAAGAAATACCAACATAATTTAAATAAGCGTTTTGGGTAATTTTTCGATTTTTCCCGTGAATTTTGCTGGTCGGAGTTAGCATGTTTATATTTCTACATATATAAAAGCTATGGGTGTATCCCACGTGCAGTTTTTAATATACGCCAGACCAATGAAAATCATGGGAAAGTAAAAAATGCGCCACGTTAGAACGGTGATTCCCAAATACGTTCACAGAACTGTATTGTCGAGGGACTCGCACGCGCAGGAACAATTATCAGAAATTTTAAATGTTAAGACGCGAGAGCTGATATTTTATTAAGACGAGAGCTGATATTTTATTAAGACGAGAGCTGATATTTTTTATTAAGACGCGAGAGCTGACGTTTTAGACGTGTGAGATGTTTTAATCAGACGTGTGAGTTGATATTTTAGACGTGTGAGTTGATGTTTAAGACGTGTGAGATGATGTTTTAGACGTGTGAGCTGATGTTTTAGACGTGTGAGATGATGTTTTAGACGTGTGAGCTGATGTTTTAGACGTGTGAGATGATGTTTTAGACGTGTGAGTTTGATGTTTAAGACGTGTGAGATGATGTTTAAGACGAGTGAGTTGATGTTTTAATAAGATGTGTGAGCTGATGTTTTATTAACAATAATTTTTACAACAGCAACTAATTAGAGCATTACTATTTCCTCTTAACGAACTACACACTCTCTGACACACTATGACACAAGCAACCAAAGAGCCTCTCTTAAAATGTAAATGCTACCAAAGTCATGTCCTTATCGCCACACATTCAATACAACTTATACATATGGTATTCTAGCATGACTTGTCCAGCATTCATCAGTTTTATCTTAGGATAATATGATCGTCTTACAAATTATAACAATGAAATGTATAACATGATGTGAAACTATGAAATGTAACTGTTGTGCAATTACACAGTGTTCAACTACACACAACAACAGAGTGCAATAGGTAGATGGATGTGGTAGGAGTGTACTGGATGGAAGTGAGAGAAAGCACAGAACCTACAACAATATTCAGTACAGTCTAGTCAGACACAACAAATAATTATGTAAGGGGAAGTATCCAGATGAAACCCATTCATGAACGTGGCTATCATTTCACGAATTCACAATTTCTGAACGTTAATTAAAATTAAATGTTAAATAAAAACTATAAATAAACAAATGGTCTCAATCGTGATTGATTTTTCTCAGAAACATAAATAGCCAGTATTGGTAATAGTTTGGGAATGAGTAATATTGATAATATATGAAACTCTTCGTACGAGATTACATTAGTCATTCATCGCACCGAATTTATAATAATACTAATAATAATTAGTCACATTTCTCCAACGATCAAGTCTATCCTCGTAATAATGAGGATAATAATAGGATTATGCCTATCCTCGTAATAACAATAATAATTTCTTACATTTCTGTAACGATTATGGTTTGTTAAAAAAAAAGATTCTAAAGGCATTCCAGAGAATTGACTTCATTGTACACGGGTTACCCCGTTTGTACTCCATCCTTCTCAATGAAGCAGCATGCCATGACGCCTGTCGAGTGTACCACTCAAGCACGTAAGTCCGTAACTTCGAGCGGTAATCCCTAGGACTCTCCGAAAAAAATTACTTTATAAACAAGATGTCGCGAGCTGGATTTGAACCTACACCCTCTTGAGCACAAAGCGAAAAGCACGCTGCCAGAGAATTACGACTATCCTAATAATAATAATAATAATAATAATAATAATACTGTGTAACATTTCTTTAACGATCACAGGTTAAGCTGTGACCAAACTCATATAAACCTGATTACGTTCGGTGAGATTACATAATAAAACTGATTACGTTCGGTGAGACTACATAATAAAACTGATTACGTTCGGTGAGATTACATAATAAAACGATCAAGGAAATACAAAACGAAAGTAGTAATAGCCATATTTAATGAATGGGTGCCAATCTGGCTGTGATAACACCAACTCACTTGCTCTGTACAACAATATCCGTGCTGGTTGTGGTGGTGGTGGTGGCGGCACTCATACCGTCGACCTCTGACTCTTCACTGATTGCTTTGCTGTAAAAGGGTGATTGTAGGAGGGTACATTTAAAACATGACCACCCAAAGAAATGGGGGAGGGATGGGGCAGTAAATGGTTAGTATCAAGTCCTACTCCATAATAGTTCTGCTCCAAATTCCAGCATCACGCATCTTGTCTGATCCGACTTTTCAGTAATTTTCATTGGCTACAGGCTCCAAGTATACGAAAAATGACCAATGATCTGTCGAATCAGCCAAGATAAGTGACGCTATTTAGGATAAGCGAGCAACATTATTCTGGAGGGCTTTGTTAGTAGAAGTTGTATTCGTATGCTTGATCCTTGTGGAAGTTATTTAACGTTCTATAAGAAGTTCCAGAGTAGTGGAGTGAACAGATATGTCATGCAAACAGAATATTGGTTAAAGATACTTGGGTGACATATTCAATAATTGTATGCGATAACAATGATGTACTGATATTGTATAACGTGTTACAAAGCTGCTGCAATCCTAAATCAGCAGTGATATCTTAACTGTCATGCTACACAATTAATAACACAATGGCGCAGACAGCGCAGCATTCAAGTTATAACAGTTAATTAATTCAATTGGAGAACTATTATGGTTATCTTGGACTGCTATATAATCACAAACAGACAAACGCAGGGAGGTTAACAAAACTAAACAAACATAAATAGCACGGACTATACTCTGTTCACTCTAAGAATGAAGTGGGTCAAAACACCCCCCCCCCACATTACTCCGCGACAACAGGTGATTTTTAAACAGCTGATGACATGTAACACCAATATTATTTTAAACATTTAAAATCAATTTAAAGCACTTTTAAAAATATTTAAAAACTAAATTTAAAAACAATATTATTGGGCCCTTGTGATCGATTAATGAATTCTGCGTCCAACAACCAATCAAAAGCACTGACCCACTTCATTCTTAGAGTGAACAGAGTATAACAGAGCGAGGCTACCAAAATTAAACAGAAATAAAGACAAACAGCACAGACTACCACAATGAGACTACAAAAATGAAACACAAGAAAAAAAAATCCCAAAACACAGATTATCACAGGACTAACGAAATTAAACATAAAGAGAAAGTATAGACTAACAAGGTCAGACTAACAAAACTATACAGAAACAACACAGACTAACAAAAGCAGATAAACAAAACTAACTGACAGAACCAGGCAAAAATACAATTTTAAAAAAGTAGAGGAAAATTTACAGAACTAAGAAAAAAATAAAAATTTTTTGAACCATGGTAACCGAGATTAAACCGACAGAGTTAGGCAAACCGATGAACCAAGAACCATAAAAGGACCCCTTTACATTTCGTGAAAAACTTCTGATAAAATAGCATAAACATATACATTTGTAATTTTGGCGTTCACGATTACTGCGCACACGCGCATCATGATTTCAAAAGTTTAGCAACATTTTGTCAATCAATATTCCGAATCAATTATTTCTTGCCAATAAATAAATGTCAGCTAAATTTCACAATCAATAATTTTGCAGCAAGTACATTGTATCTAGGATTAATCCGAATCGACCATCGATCATTTAAAAAATAAATCTCAACTAATTCAAACCGATTGTCCAAATGAAGTGAGAAAATTCGCTTCATTCGAAGTGAAAAATATCTCAACTAATTCAAAACGATTGTCCGACAATCCAGATCCGGATTGTTCAGATTCACACCTAATCCTTAAAAAAATTGTTTTTGGAACTACGAGAGTTCCTACAATTGTTATCAGATCACCAACACAGTTGTTATTGTAATATTCCAGAATTTTTAGAAGCCATTCCAGCTTTACATAAGATAATAATAGCCTGGAGCATATTACTTTTGTTGGGGGAAATAATTGGTTTAATGCTTCAATATTTCGTCCAGCAAAAAAAAAAAATTTGCTTTCACGCAGTAATTTTATTGGTAAAAATAATTGGATGAATACATTCTATCAGTAGCATGACTAGGAAGATTTATGTAATCAGCAGAAGTATCATTATTTTTCTATTTGTGATAGAATCTGTCCATGTAAATATCTAATCACCGTAGCCAGATAGATTTTTAACAACATATGAGGGTACTTCAACTGACAGCACTGAAAGTGTGAAAGAAATTATAATAACCATAGTATTGTCCAAAGACTGTCCTGGCACGTGCCATCTTGGTGTAGACGAACAAGTGTCATAATGTCAGTTGAGAATGGCCGCTACACAATCGACATGCACCAAGTAAGAATATTTAATCAGAGAACCATATCGCTTCATCAGCGAAAGAAGGCCCAGTGCGGTGATGCATGTTTGTCACGACAAGTGTCTGACGGAGTAGGATGTTTCAGAACACCGTGAGTTTTTATCGTGACCGCCGGCGATATAAGACATATTGAAGGGAAAAAAAATCCTTCTAAACTGACACATTAAAATGACTATTCCCATAATTTTCATCATCTGTCGACACGAAATATAATCAGTGATCAATGAAAATCACGGAAAAAACCTCATAGCTCATTTTGGAAGGCTGTTTTTCAATTAGCCAACAGAGTGAAGGTCTAGGTTCTATCAATGATTCGGTTGTGAACAGTATGTCACTTATTACAAGTCGTTTTGTTGTCTATTTGACCACACACAAAAAAGACGGCTGTGGACTAAAACAACAACCGAAGCGATACAAATAAACTTTAAGAGAACAAAAACTATGGTAAAAATCTATTAAACAGTCGAATTCATGTTACAAATATTGAAATGTTTAAAAAAAAAACTAGGACGATATCATAAATATAAAACAACAACAACAAATGTATGCAGCTTGGATATGATGATACAGTCAAATTCCATTATAACAACTTGATTTGGACCGACTAAATGCGTATGTAATAGCCAAACGTTGCTATATACGATTAAAACATTAAATTATATAATTTGGTATTTTGTAAAGTATTATTAAATATGGAGTTTTCCTATAAAATGATGTGTTATTGGGGGATTCCATTGTATTTATATTACTTTCCCATTGGTAGAACATTTTGCAAAACTTGGATAGTGGATATGGTTGGACATTTTCAAAATAAGAGCATTGCGTAAGTTTTCTGGGGAACAATTGAGTGAAGTGATACTTATCGCGTGACTTCAAACAGGACTTAACATTTACGTGAAGATATCACACAAGTCGTGCATTGACTATACCAGGAAAATCCTCAACCGATATTTATAAATGTTGCACGCTGCATCTTTAGATACAAGAAAACCAAAGACAAATAATAACAATGAAACGCCTAGCGAAGTCATTGACATAACAAAGTTGAACACAAACAAAGATGGGGAACATAAATATTATATCCGCATGGCACAAAAAATACAACTAAATAGTGGAATAACAGGGATGAGTAAACGAAACAAAACTTAATGTCAGCCAACATACAACTTGCATATTATTTTTTGCAAACAACCACAAATTATGTATTGTGTCAAGAACAAAAAAACCACACAAATGATTGTACACATTGGGCAATTGCACACGATGCATATATATATATATATATATATATATATATATATATATATATATATATATATATATATATATATATATATATATATATATATATATATATATATATATATATATATATATATATATATATATGTAGCAGCTGATTACACATATTGAATATATTGTATATACGATATACAAAATAATAAATTAATTAATTAAACAACTACTTTATTCAACAATACAATTAGTTTTACTGTCATCTGGTTGTTTTATTTTCTGTCTTGATGTTTAATCAGACATCGGTTGAATTTATTGTCTGTTTTTATGTTGTATATATTTACCAGACAGCGTCTGAGTCAACTGTCCAGAATCTTTACTACATTTAACAGACAGCAGCTGGATAGATTGTTTATAATTTTTACTATAATTATTATAACTATAAGAACCACATATCCATTAGTTTTGCTATACTTACTAGACATCAGCTGAGCCACAAGTCTAGAAGTTTTGCTATATTTACAAGAGTTTTGCTATACTTACTAGACATCAGCTGAACCACGTGTCTATAAGTTTTGCTATATTCACAAGATATCAGCCGAACCACGTGTCTAGAAGTTTGCTATATTTACTAGACAGCAGCTGAACCACTTGTCTAGACGTTTTGCTATACTTATCAGATAGTAGCGGTATCTTATCCAATGTCAATAACTTACTCCAATACACTGAACCGTCCCATGATTGTCGCTTGAAACTGGAGGCTATTGTTAGGCGGACTGCCAATCAGGCTGGTGGGGTCACACCACCACGTGCAGGAAGTCGATGTCATCATGCAGGTGGTCATGTATACGTTTGTCAGTGTGATGGTGCAGGGGAAGAGGATGGTTAGCAACAACAAAGGACAACAAAATGTTAATAATGAAATGAAAATTCTAACATCATGAACAAATTAACAGAAATATAGGCTAGATATAAACAGCAATATAGTTAACAAACATTTCGTGCAAAGCAGTACAAAGCAGTGACTACTAGGTTAGGCTAGATATTATCCAGTAAAACAATCAATAAATCAAGTAGATAAGTTAGTCAAAGTGATTTATTTTTGTTATAAACCATATACTAATGACCATATCAGTGGTCCTTAAAATCTGAAAAACTGTAGACCCCAAGATGGCTTTCATAAACAGTGTTGCCATAAAAATTGAAACTGGTTATGGCAAAATTTGTAGGTAAAATAATACTAAACTCATAAATTCTGTACAAAAACTACTGAAAAATAAAACGAGATTTGATTTGGTGAAAAGTTAACTAACTGAAAATACTAGTTAAGTACTGACATTTGCCAGAAAAACAATTCTATCAAAAACATTTAATTATGAAATAGGCACTACGGCAACACTGCTCACAATTTCCAGATATAGGAAGCCGTGTACAGGGTGACCAAATTTTGGAAATAAAACATCCGGACACCCATTAACGATACATTTCAGAGATGCCAGGATTATACTGGTTAAGTCATTCGCTTTGTGCTCAAGAGTCCGCGGGTTCAAATCCCGCTAGCGACATGTTTATAAAGTGTAATTGTTCATAGATCCCGGGAATTATAGTACGACATACATGTCGCGTCACCATGTTGCTAATCTTTGCTTTTATCCCCCCTCCCCCCAAAAAAAAATACATACGCGCGTAGTTAATGGGATCATAATGGGTTGATTTTTGTGTAACAGAATGTGAAAAGATTGTTGATGTAGAAAACCCTCCTGTTCCCGCTATCTCAAAACAAAATCTTATCTGTGGTCTGTCACGACTAATGCGCGACCTAACGGCAGTAGAAGACCTGTTCTATGAATTAATTAGGTCCTAATTCGTTCCTTTTCTTGATTATTCCCGTGTTTCCGTTGGCCAATATTTATATACTTGGAATCGCATGCTAAAAATAGCTACGGCTATTCCAAGTATATGAACAGTAACCAATGGAAATCGTGACAATCAAAACCGAATCGAATGAAGGCCTGTTTACTTTTTGCAGTTAGGTCTTATAGTATTGTTAGTGGTCACGACTAATGTGTCGTCCATTCAGATAGGTCGTCTTATATGAGACCTGTGCCTAACTGAAAACAAAATCATTCTAAAATGACTCATTTGTCTTTTTCCATCATTGTCATTATGTTTATACTGTGTGTCGCAGCCAATAAAAATAACGGAAAAAGTCAAACAAGTTAATTTAGAAGACTGTTTTTCAATTAGCCAACAGGTCTTTTATACGTTGTCGGTCACACATTAATGAAGGAAATCCCAGAAATGTGTCTATTTATAGACAGTTACGTCGGATGGGATTTACCTGTCAGTCACGTGAATCAAAGCTTATTCCGGGAATTCCAATCTCACAAATAAGATCTATAAATACATATCCTATCCTGAGTAATTAAACTGTTATATAATCTGTCAAGGGCGTAGATATGATTTTCCTATTCAACAATGGGTGGGATCCCTTAATATAATCATTCTATTTTGTTTTGAGCTGTTTTTTTTGCTGTATTGAGTAAAACAGCTTTGAGAGGGTTCGGGAAGGGGAAGTGAAGGTTTATTCTATTTCTAACTTTGCTAATTAGACCCATGATCGTACAGCAGTAAAGACCCCCGCACAGAAAGTAAACAGGACTTTATTCGTGAAGTTTTTGATTATTGTTGTGTTTTAATTGGTCACTTTTCATATACTTAAAATCGCATTCCAAAAAAGACAAGGCCGAACAACGAAATGCATGAAAATAATCGAAATCAGCCTCTCAGGTCATGTTTACTATTTCCGTACACATGTCTTTGCTGAAGACCCCGGTCATGCTTAGAACTAAACACCAAACTTTATTTTTTTTTAAATGAGAGGAGGAATTGGGGGGGGGGGGGGTTTAACCATTCAACTACCCCCCCCCCTATACGTGCAACTACGGGTATGAAGTCTGTAAAAAATAATACTTTAGTTATATATTGCATTTGTCCTATTGTAGTCTTCTACATTGCATTTTCTCTCCGTACATGCACATACAGGAAACAAATTATTTCTGTATAATTCTAACACAATTGTAACCATTTATAACCACACAACTGTAACCATTTATAACCACACAATTGTAACCATTTATAACCACACAATTGTAACCATTTATAACCACACAATTGTAACCATTCTTCAATGGCTCCGAATCTCCCTGCAACTTAAGTAAACAGGTTTTCTGTACTTGATCAACCACATCCCCCCCCCCCCCCAAAGATGTGATCTCGTCAAGATACTCGACCTGTGTACTCAAGTCACTGAGAACGGAACAATCGAGACAAGGACTATTACAACAACAACGAACATCCCGTACAAGTATTGAAGTATTATCAGGCACACAAACATGGAACATTTGTATTTGTACTATAAGTACCTTATATGCCTACTTTTAAACATAAATAACATAGCGAGAGGACAATTCTGCTTCAAATAATAGCTTATACAAGTAAATAAAATAGTTGTATAAAATCCAGCTGATGGAATCAAATATCTGATTGATCAAGACAAAACTAACTCTGCCTAGCTGCATGCTGTAACTGAAACATGACGTTGTAAGTCTTTTCTCGGTGCAAACATGCTCAAGCAGACAGCAGGAAAGCTGCTCAGAATGTTATTTGTTCAAACAATATTGTATTGAATATTCTAATTGAAGATGTCAAGGACATTTCTCCTTGTGAACCTTTCCGTGTGTCATGCAAGCAAATGGACTATATCGTGACCAATCAACAATATAACACATTTGGGCTCATTGGGAAAACAGCCTTTTAAAGTGACTCAATTGGCTTTATCTGTGAATGTTGTTGATCGTAGACACAAAGTGATCAATGGAAATCACGGAGGAAGTCAAATGAGTCAATTTACAAGTTAATTCTCCAATGAGCCCGCAGGATTTTATGTTGTCGTTTAGTCACACTTACAAATATATATATATACAAGTATATATAATAAGGTAATGCCAACGTTGTTAGTTCAGTATAGAGAATGCAGTAACAAACAGGTTGTCAGGCAATGTATATCAAGATATACCCACAAGAGACTAAACAGAACAATGATATTTACACATCTATACAAAGGAGACATAGAAAAATGACTTATTGTAAAGAATAAAAAATTAGAGCTGTTTCGAAAAACCAAATTTAAATAAATGTCTAACAAAATCAACTACAAAAACTACAAACTAACATTAATGCATATTGGCATACTTGGAATAAATATTAAAATATTAGGTGTTCAATTTCAATAGTGTGTGTGTGTGTATATATATATATATATATATATATAGGAAATAGATATATAAGTCTAGATATAAATTATATAATAATATATATTATTGTTAATTGAAGCATTGGCTATAGTAGTGGTTCTCAATATATACACCACATATCCCAACTGGGATCCACAATGTGTTGTTGGGAAGTCACAAAGAAAGTGGAAAAATTGGGAGTGACCATCAGACTTGTCTAGGAGGATCACAACAAATTAACCTTTTGGGTAGTATTTAATAATAAAAAAAATATCATAATAAACCTTGATGAAAGTTGATAAGCTTTAATTTTAGGTCACTAGGGGTTCACCGAAGAACATTTGTTCTGAAAGTTTGAGAACCACTGGGCTATAGAATATTCTCAGTAATTAAATGTCAAGATTGTGTCAGTAAATTACTGGTAGAAATAGATTATCTTTCTTGTGTCAGTAAATTAATGGTAGATATAGATTATTTTTCTTGTGTACAATATTTGAGTTTACATTTGGAATGTGTGTCTGAGTGCCCAGAGAAATGAATTAGAAATGATTATATTAATTCCAAGTCAGCCTCATTTACTGTGCTGACATACCATACAGAGAACTAGCTAATTGTATGTTGTATGATATAGTTCACGTGCTCAGTACATGGACCTTACCTGGAGGTTGGTAAACTGTGTCTGTGAGATAGCTGGGCTGGTGCAGACAGTTGACTAGCCTGAAAGAAAGACAAAATGATTTGTAAAAAAATTTTCAGTGTTTATTTTTAAATTTCCACATACTTTGCATTTGTAATAGTAAACTCTTTCTCCAAACCGTGTCATATGCTTGTTGTAAGTCTACAAAGACAGCTATAGTATATAGTATATGCATCTTGTCTGATACGGGTCATGTATGGAGGCGTTAGGTTGTTGCAGGTTCCCTACATCTTGTTTTGCAGAAAGCTGCTATGCTCTAGATTGTTGTTGCGTGAACAACAAAGGTGGGACCAGCCCATGCTGTTTATTTTGTGGCAGCACTCTACTCTAGAACAACAAAGATGGGACCAGTCCATGCTGTTTGTTTTGTGGCAGTACTCTTGAATTACACTGCCACTTTTGACTTCTTACCATTACCCCCACAAATTTCAGTTTGTGACTGATACTCTCATGAAAATAAAATACAAACATGTATGAAGTCAGAGAACAGGCAGAAACTTTTTACAAGATCACATTATACATCTAACTGATCACAACAAACTACTATCTCTGGGTGCCACATAGGACACTGTAGACTACAAGCATATCTCCGCAAAGTAAAGGTTGTCCAAAATGACCAATGCCCATGTAAAAGGAGTGCCCAAATTTAAAAAAAACATTCTGCAGACATGTTCACTCTTTGACGACTTGAGAACTAAAATATGGCCCCCAAGAGACAGAACTGGAGATGAAGCTGTGGGACAACCGAGAGGACCTCCTGCTGATGACCGAGATCATGGAGGCTGCCTTCCTGCATGTATAGACTTCTAACCATAGAAAAATGATCGCAGAAGAAGCAGAAGAATAGTGACCATCCGTAGAATCTGCATGATACTTTGTGTGAGCAAATCAAATACAGTACATCCTTCTGCTGGTTTCAGACAACGACTTGTAAACATGGGGACACTAGAACTTTGTGTTCATCATTCCAATTCAGATTTCTCTGCATAATTATTTTCTTTTATAGTAAGTACATTCTCATTGTCAATTATGTTAATTTTGTTTTCAAATAAAGAAGTCGGATCTGTTGGTTCATGAGCACAAATAAAGCAACAACACTTATCTATTCTCTGGAATATAGAAATTGATCACAGATAAGGATACATGTTAAAATTGTTATATTTCTTTCAAGTAAAACTCAATATCAGGATACACTCAAGAAGAAACTCAATATCAGGATACACTTGTATCAAAAACTCAATATCAGGATACACTTGTATCAAAAACTCAATATCAGGATACACTCAAGAAGAAACTCAATATCAGGATACACTCAAGAAGAAACTCAATATCAGGATACACTCAAGAAGAAACTCAATATCAGGATACACTTGTATCAAAAACTCAATATCAGGATACACTTGTGTCAAAAACTCAATATCAGGATACACTTGTATCAAAAACTCAATATCAGGATACACTCAAGAAGAAACTCAATATCAGGATACACTCAAGAAGAAACTCAATATCAGGATACACTTGTGTCAAAAACTCAATATCAGGATACACTCAAGAAGAAACTCAATATCAGGATACACTTGTATCAAAAACTCAATATCAGGATACACTTGTGTCAAAAACTCAATATCAGGATACACTTGTATCAAAAACTCAATATCAGGATACACTTGTATCAAAAACTCAATATCAGGATACACTTGTGTCAAAAACTCAATATCAGGATACACTCAAGAAGAAACTCAATATCAGGATACACTTGTGTCAAAAACTCAATATCAGGATACACTCAAGAAGAAACTCAATATCAGGATACACTCAAGAAGAAACTCAATATCAGGATACACTCAAGAAGAAACTCAATATCAGGATACACTCAAGAAGAAACTCAATATCAGGATACACTTGTATCAAAAACTCAATATCAGGATACACTTGTGTCAAAAACTCAATATCAGGATACACTTGTATCAAAAACTCAATATCAGGATACACTTGTATCAAAAACTCAATATCAGGATACACTTGTATCAAAAACTCAATATCAGGATACACTTGTGTCAAAAACTCAATATCAGGATACACTCAAGAAGAAACTCAATATCAGGATACACTTGTGTCAAAAACTCAATATCAGGATACACTCAAGAAGAAACTCAATATCAGGATACACTCAAGAAGAAACTCAATATCAGGATACACTCAAGAAGAAACTCAATATCAGGATACACTCAAGAAGAAACTCAATATCAGGATACACTTGTATCAAAAACTCAATATCAGGATACACTTGTGTCAAAAACTCAATATCAGGATACACTTGTGTCAAAAACTCAATATCAGGATACACTCAAGAAGAAACTCAATATCAGGATACACTTGTATCAAAAACTCAATATCAGGATACACTTGTATCAAAAACTCAATATCAGGATACACTTGTATCAAAAACTCAATATCAGGATACACTTGTATCAAAAACTCAATATCAGGATACACTTGTGTCAAAAACTCAATATCAGGATACACTCAAGAAGAAACTCAATATCAGGATACACTTGTGTCAAAAACTCAATATCAGGATACACTCAAGAAGAAACTCAATATCAGGATACACTCAAGAAGAAACTCAATATCAGGATACACTCAAGAAGAAACTCAATATCAGGATACACTCAAGAAGAAACTCAATATCAGGATACACTTGTATCAAAAACTCAATATCAGGATACACTTGTGTCAAAAACTCAATATCAGGATACACTTGTGTCAAAAACTCAATATCAGGATACACTCAAGAAGAAACTCAATATCAGGATACACTTGTATCAAAAACTCAATATCAGGATACACTCAAGAAGAAACTCAATATCAGGATACACTCAAGAAGAAACTCAATATCAGGATACACTTGTATCAAAAACTCAATATCAGAATACACTTGTATCAAAAACTCAATATCAGGATACACTTGTATCAAAAACTCAATATCAGGATACACTCAAGAAGAAACTCAATATCAGGATACACTCAAGAAGAAACTCAATATCAGGATACACTTGTATCAAAAACTCAATATCAGGATACACTCAAGAAGAAACTCAATATCAGGATACACTCAAGAAGAAACTCAATATCAGGATACACTTGTATCAAAAACTCAATATCAGAATACACTTGTATCAAAAACTCAATATCAGGATACACTTGTATCAAAAACTCAATATCAGGATACACTCAAGAAGAAACTCAATATCAGGATACACTTGTATCAAAAACTCAATATCAGGATACACTCAAGAAGAAACTCAATATCAGGATACACTTGTATCAAAAACTCAATATCAGAATACACTTGTATCAAAAACTCAATATCAGGATACACTTGTATCAAAAACTCAATATCAGGATACACTTGTATCAAAAACTCAATATCAGGATACACTTGTGTCAAAAACTCAATATCAGGATACACTCAAGAAGAAACTCAATATCAGGATACACTTGTATCAAAAACTCAATATCAGGATACACTCAAGAAGAAACTCAATATCAGGATACACTTGTGTCAAAAACTCAATATCAGGATACACTTGTGTCAAAAACTCAATATCAGGATACACTCAAGAAGAAAGTCAATATCAGGATACACTTGTGTCAAAAACTCAATATCAGGATACACTCAAGAAGAAACTCAATATCAGGATACACTCAAGAAGAAACTCAATATCAGGATACACTTGTGTCAAAAACTCAATATCAGGATACACTTGTATCAAAAACTCAATATCAGGATACACTTGTATCAAAAACTCAATATCAGGATACACTCAAGAAGAAACTCAATATCAGGATACACTCAAGAAGAAACTCAATATCAGGATACACTCAAGAAGAAACTCAATATCAGGATACACTCAAGAAGAAACTCAATATCAGGATACACTTGTATCAAAAACTCAATATCAGGATACACTTGTGTCAAAAACTCAATATCAGGATACACTCAAGAAGAAACTCAATATCAGGATACACTTGTATCAAAAACTCAATATCAGGATACACTTGTGTCAAAAACTCAATATCAGGATACACTTGTGTCAAAAACTCAATATCAGGATACACTCAAGAAGAAACTCAATATCAGGATACACTCAAGAAGAAACTCAATATCAGGATACACTTGTATCAAAAACTCAATATCAGAATACACTTGTATCAAAAACTCAATATCAGGATACACTTGTATCAAAAACTCAATATCAGGATACACTCAAGAAGAAACTCAATATCAGGATACACTCAAGAAGAAACTCAATATCAGGATACACTTGTATCAAAAACTCAATATCAGAATACACTCAAGAAGAAACTCAATATCAGGATACACTTGTATCAAAAACTCAATATCAGGATACACTTGTGTCAAAAACTCAATATCAGGATACACTTGTATCAAAAACTCAATATCAGGATACACTTGTATCAAAAACTCAATATCAGGATACACTTGTATCAAAAACTCAATATCAGGATACACTTGTATCAAAAACTCAATATCAGGATACACTCAAGAAGAAACTCAATATCAGGATACACTTGTATCAAAAACTCAATATCAGGATACACTCAAGAAGAAACTCAATATCAGGATACACTTGTATCAAAAACTCAATATCAGGATACACTCAAGAAGAAACTCAATATCAGGATACACTCAAGAAGAAACTCAATATCAGGATACACTCAAGAAGAAACTCAATATCAAGATACACTTGTGTCAAAAACTCAATATCAGGATACACTTGTATCAAAAACTCAATATCAGGATACACTTGTGTCAAAAACTCAATATCAGGATACACTTGTATCAAAAACTCAATATCAGGATACACTTGTATCAAAAACTCAATATCAGGATACACTCAAGAAGAAACTCAATATCAGGATACACTCAAGAAGAAACTCAATATCAGGATACACTCAAGAAGAAACTCAATATCAGGATACACTCAAGAAGAAACTCAATATCAGGATACACTTGTGTCAAAAACTCAATATCAGGATACACTCAAGAAGAAACTCAATATCAGGATACACTTGTGTCAAAAACTCAATATCAGGATACACTTGTATCAAAAACTCAATATCAGGATACACTTGTATCAAAAACTCAATATCAGGATACACTCAAGAAGAAACTCAATATCAGGATACACTCAAGAAGAAACTCAATATCAGGATACACTCATGTAAAAAATCCCATAATGTCAAACTGTCTCAATTCCAAACCACTATATTAAATGTCTTAATGTCATAAATGTTCTAATGTCAAACTGTCTTATCATCAGCATGTCTTAATTAATATCAAATAGTTTAATCATCAGCATGTCTTGAAATAAAACTATCTTGTCATCAGCATGTCTTGATATAAAACTATCTTGTCATCAGCATGTCTTGATATAAAACTATCTTGTCATCAGCATGTCTTGATATAAAACTATCTTGTCATCAGCATGTCTTGATATAAAACTATCTTGTCATCAGCATGTCTTGAACCTTACCTGCGTTTTGACTGGAACCGATATCGACCTTTTATCCTTGAAAGACTGAGATGTACGTAATGAGGTTCCTGAAAAAGAGAAGTTACCAAGTTACATACTTAAGATGAACTCATCAAACACTGTTGGGACATCATCAAGAAAGGTGTCATCTTAAGATCAACTCGTCAAACACTGTTGAGCACACCATCGAGAAATGTACCATCTTAGGTTTAATTCATTAAACACTATTGGGGACATCATAAAAAAATATACAATCTTAAGATCAACTCATCAAACACTGTTCGGACATCATTAAAAAATTGTACCATCTTAAAATCAAAGCAATGAAAGAACAATTCCTATGACAAGCTCATACTGAATTATCACAGAGTCTAATCTTGCATCTGGTTATACATCTCGAAGTAAGGGCTCTACAGGGCCCAGAGATGACATGTACACCAGAGTGCACCGGCCGACGCTCCATAGCTGGTTAAGCATCAGGGTCAACGAACTACAGCTGGCCAAAACCCTCAGTACACTTCCACGCAGTGGGCCTGGAAACAGGAGTGCAGCAACCCGGCTGTAGCCTGGCCAAGTACTAGGGATCGAAGATACGGGAATGCCAACCCGGCCCAAAAAATGCTGGCTGAAGACAGATGTGTCAGGTCGAAAGGTGCATATAACGCAGCTTGCTGTAAAACATGACACAACGCAGATCACCCTCATACGTCCTTCTCAGGACGGTCCGCGGAATGCTTTCAGAGGGTCCGCCGTAAAGCGTACAACGACGAAGAAGAAGAAGGGCTCTACTGAAATGGCGCAGAGAAATGACTTAATTGTAGTTGAGTTTTCCTATATGCAATCTTTCACTCAAACCATTATGCCACAAGCCAATACAACTTGTAACTTCAACTTTCCAAGTTCCTCCGTAAAAGTGTAATAAATGATGTCACAGCCTTGTAATGAATCCACAATCTGGTGAATATTTGATCTAACCACTATACCACGGAGATCCCACTAGGAGATTTATACCGACATTATTGCATTAATACATCACAAACACTGAGATACCCAGAGACGTATACTGACATCACACATCACATCAGATGCCAGTATACATCTTCTAGTATGGATCTCCTTGGCTGTCGTGTATGGAGATCTCATCGGTTGCAAATTTATAGGGATCTCATTGGCTATAATTTATGAGAGTAGAAAACTCTCCGCTTATTGCTGAATGGGTATAAAATAAATTCATCTAATAACAAATATTCGGCAGACGTCAGAGAATACAGTGCCAAGGTCGGCAAACGTCTGAGCATACAGTGCCAAGGTCGGCAGACGTCATAGTATACAGTGCTAAGGTCGGTAGAAGTCAGAGAATATAGTGCTAAGGTCGGAAGATGTCAGAGGATACAGTGCCAAGGTCGGTAGACGTCTGAGCATACAGTGTTAAGGTCGGAAGGTGTCAGAGGATACAGTGCCAAGGTCGGCAGACGTCTGAGCATACAGTGCCAAGGTCGGCAGTCGTCAGAGCATACAGTGATAAGGTCAGCGGGCGTCAGAGGATACAGTGCCAAGGTCAGTGGGCGTCAGAGGATACAGTGCCAAGGTAGGCAGTCGTCAGAGCATACGGTGCTAAGGTCAGCGGGCGTCAGAGGATACAATGCCAAGGTCAGCGGGCGTCAGAGGATACAGTGCCAAGGTCGGCAGTCGTCAGAGGATACAGTGCCAAGGAACTCACCTGTTACAGCAACCGACTGTCGCTCCAGCAATGTTCCCTGTGTGGGCTGTGGGGATCCTTGAGAACCCTGTGTGGGACCATCTCTCTGAAGCGCCTGTAAACAAAACCGCACGAATAGGGAAAATTAACAACAAATTAAGTAAATACTTCTCACATAATAATTACTTTACAAACCAATCGTTACTACTCAAATAATAATTACTTCACAAATAACCATTTGGATTTTTAAGTATATGATTAATAATAATGTGCTCTGATTAATTATAGCCTCCAGGAGTAAGGTTTAATCTTTGTGACATTGAATGTTAATATCTTTCTTGATATTTGGCACATATTTGAAAATAGTGTATTTTTTCAAGTCTCGGTAGCATAGTGGCTACTAAGTACGGACAAATAGTGACAACTCTGGTAAATTTGATTGTAGCTAGAAGAGCCACGCAGGCAGTGCCGTTTCACGTTACTGGTAATGCTTACTGAATGGTATAAGTCAGTGTGAAAATAGACAATATGTACTCACTGCGCACAACCAAAATCCAACAGGTAAAGCGCGAGACAAGGTTATGAAGTTTTGCTAGTAACACAAAACACACATAGTCACACACACAAATCGACGCTTTAACCCAAAGGCCTTAATCAAGGATGACAGACATGGAACGCAAGTTGTATCGTCCCTACGTGTCGTTTTTGATGTACATCTGTATGTTATATGTTATCCTCCATAAAGGTATTTTGGTCGAAACGTCGATTTGTGTGTGTCTATGTGTGTTTCGTGTTACTAGCAAAACTTCATTACATTGTTTCCCGCTTTATACGCATTTTAAGCTGTGTGCTAAGCTTTTCTATATCACTAAGTCTTCGGATGTACAATTACATAAATGTGGACAATGTCGATTTACATACGTAACCAGTAAAGGCCCTTGTGATTTGTTAAGAGTAAATGTCAATCAATGGTACGTTTCACGTTAAAAATAATGGCGCCACAAAAAGCGAAATAAACAATTTGTCATATATAAAATGTTTTGAATATGTCTCATCAGATTCAATCAAAACAAGGAAGAGGAAACAAAACTAAGTACGCATACAACTAGATATCATCATGTGCAGTGTAGGCTGGTGTAAGCGTTCATGGGTCTATACAACTGTCTGTTTTCAGTTATCTCTTATCCTGATCGCTGTTGACTCTTTCCATGCTAGGGTGCCTAACAAATATTTTCTCCTCGATCCCTTCTGCCATCTATCTAGCCAGTTGTTGCTATGTTCTCTAGGTCCTCATTGTCTCAACTATCTACATACGTGAAGTGTCCATTACAGAACTTTATCCTCATTTCCACTCTGTAAGCCTCTCGGTTCTGTGCAATATGTCCAACCTCTTCCAGGGGTTCAGAAGGTCTTCGATATTCTGTGTCAATCGTAGTATTTGTTGGCCTCTTGTTCTTTTTCCTGGAACTAATCCCTCCATCATTTATCTTTTCAAGCCGTTGTCACTTGTTATTTGTCAAAACTATATTTGCATTGGTTTTTAAAAAATCGTTTTTACGAGTCAGTCTACTTCAATTATCAGGACATCTATTCGTTGATTCTTTTTTCTATCCATGATATTTCTAAAACTTTTCTATAACATTTATTTCAAATGCTGATACTTTCTTTTCCATTTCAGATGTCATTGTCCACGTCTCATAACCTTATGTAGCCACTGTAAAATATAGCTTCTAAATAGCAGTAACTGTTTTTCTGTTTGTCCCTGGCATTGATTTCTCATATATGATTTGTGTAGGGACACTGCATTGCTAATCTCTTTGTAATCTCTGCTGAGCAATCTCCTGTGGTATTGATGGTTGACTCGAGATATTCAATGTTGCTGACATTTTCTAGTTGTTTTTGTCAATAAATATTGTAGATTTCCTATTAGATTTGAGTTTATTTCAGTTGATATACATTATTTTACCGTCTCAAAAAAAAATAATTAAAATTATATTGTCTCTTTCTGATATCACTATGTGATCACCGTCTCACGTTGAACCTCTCAGCACCACCTCGTTAGTTTCTCTAGCTGTCCATGTCCTCTCAGCACCACCTTGTTAGTTTCTCTAGCTGTCCATGTCCTCTCAGCACCACCTCGTTAGTTTCTCTAGCTGTCCATGTCCTCTCAGCACCACCTCGTTAGTTTCTCTAGCTGTCCATGTCCTCTCAGCACCACCTCGTTAGTTTCTCTAGCTGTCCATGTCCTCTCAGCACCACCTCGTTAGTTTCTCTAGCTGTCCATGTCCTCTCAGCACCACCTCGTTAGTTTCTCTAGCTGTCCATGGTGCTCTGAGAAAGCATTCTTCTATAGAACCACATCCCTGTTGCCTCTAATTTTCCACAATTCAGTATATTTATTGTTCCAGATCCGTATTCATATGTTAGAATGGACGCTATTAAGCCCTGCAGAACTCTCCATCACCTCTAATGACAAGAACATACTATACAGTATATACGAGTATATATCGGTAACATGTTTGTTTACAAGTACATAGTTCGGAGATTCCTGACGAGTATTTTCTTGAGCTACGGAGTCTACGCGCACTACTCTTGGCTCTGTTGAGAAGGATGGGAGTACACAGTATATGTGAGGAAAACACGAGTACGAGAAAGTCAATCCGCTACAACTGTGCAACGATCTTCTCTCTAAGCCGCGCGCGCGAACATGCACCTCGGTTGAAAGCGCTGCGCACGGAATACAACCTGCCGTGAATTATGATCTAAAACTGCAAAGATTACACAAGATCGGCAAGCACCATTTGAAGGGTGTGACTTGTTGAAGGGTGTGACTTGTTGAAGGATGTGACTTGTAAATGCTATTGTCTTTAGTTGTCCAGACCATCGTCTAATCCACGAAAGCAAGAACAGAATTATAGGGAACGTAGCGTGTGAACCATTTTCTCTTCAATCTCGATCATGCCAATTAACATCAATACCAAATGACACCAGAAACTAATCACAAAGAGGTCAGAAGTCAACCGCCTTGATTGATATAAAGTCCAGTATTCAAGTACTATAAATGTTTCAGTGTAGGGTAACAACCATAAACAGGAAGTAGGTGGCTGGAGCAACATAAAATATCAAAATAAACAAAAATAGGTAGATGTGTTACCAAAATAAAACAGCCTAACAACAAGATACAGAGACAGACGACGTTTCGACTAAAAAGCCTTTATCAGCATTAGTTGTACTGTGGTCTTTGGTTTGTCCTGATGAAGGCTTTTTAGTCAAAACGTTGCCTGTCTCTGTATCTCGTTGTTAAGTTGTTTTATGTTTTAGTTTGGTAATACATCTACCTATTTTTATTTATCTTGATATTCTAGTACTTGACTATTTCCATTATCTTTCTCTCTATATATCTCTCTCCCGTCGCTTTTTGTACAAAACTGTGTTAAAAATATTGAGTGAATGTATGAACCGTGAGCGTCTACAATATAAGACCTATTGGTTAAAGCTATTTATTTGTTAAATATTAGCTTTTTAGAAATCAAGCCTTCTAAAATGATTTGACTGTTCCCTTGATTTTCATTGGCTATCACACACAGTATAACTATAATGTCATATGAAAATTACGGGAATAGTGAAATGAGTCATTAATGCTTGATTTCCCAGTAGCCAATATGTCTTATAAAATTGACGTTCATGTATGAGCACACATAAAAAATGTATAAAGAACACAGTAACTCAATGAAGCGAGACTGTTTTAGATCAGCGGTAGGCAAAAATCTGGCCCACATGCCACTTTTTCTGGCCGTCCAGGTTAATCTATAAGGACTATATACCCTGGCTCCAGATCTCAGAAAACGGTTGGAGATTTAAATAAAAACACACACAAAAAAAAATCACAGATTTTTGCCCCCACACCACACGGAAAAAACCCCAATCCGTCCCACCAAAGGTTGTCCTCTAATGGTTTAGATATATAAAGGGACTTGACTAGACGATTTTCGTTCTTAATCTTAAGGTCTTCCGCAAACTCCTGCATATTACCAGAATGAATTTCGGAGAACGAAATGCTTTGCCATAGTTAATGGGGCTTGCTGCGACATCTGCGCCTTTAAACCCGACACATTCAAAGTCACCATGGTTTCCGATACATTTTGATCAGATATGGATTGTGCTGGGAAAGAAAATTCCACACCATAATCTCCTTTGTCGACTATTACGTCATATATGGAAAGGTAAGTAATACTGCTATTCTTTGCTATCTCGTGGGCCCGTCAATTCACGGGCAACTAAGATGTGATCGAGCTGAACTTCTTCTTCTGCGTTTGTTCTCACCTGCAGATTAGCAGGATGTAGTCTGGAGAACGGAATGCGTTGTGTCATGGTTTACAGCATTGCTGCGATATCTGCGCCTTTCGGCCTGACACATCCGACTTCAGCATGGCGGTGGGTCACTGACCATATATGGGATGTGGCAGCCAACTCCATCCCATAACCTTCTTAGTCGCCTTTTGCGACATGCATGGAAGGTAAACAGTGTTGCTATTCTATGCTCCCCTTTCGGGCCCATGCAACACACGAGCGGAGTTGAACTAATATACAACATTGGTATCAGAGAATGAGACAACAGAAGGTGGGGAGAGTTGGAGAGACATAGCACGAGAGAGAAGAGAGAGAGAGGAGAGAGAGAGAAGAGAGAGAGAGAGAGAGATGCGGCAACAACAGCGTAAATGTCAGAGAAGACGGATGCAGGAAGTTCCATGTGTCCTTGCACGTTGGCCACATCTCGTGAATGACTCACGTGCCAGTACAGGCTTGCCGGCCATAGGTGGCACAAATATGGTTGTTGAAATGTAGCACGCGCGGTTGGTTCTGTGTGATAATTGTATAAGTAATCAGGTTGTGAAGTGAAAATCTGATAAGATTTCAGAAAAAATCTGAGACGGACGGGAATCATAACCAAGTGGAGATGATGTCATGAAAAACAAACGAAAACAAAACAAGAAGTGAACATACACAGGGACGGAAGATAGAAGGGAATATACACAGGGACGGAAGATAGAAGGGAACATACACAGGGACGGAAGATAGAAGGGAATATACACAGGGACGGAAGATAAAAGGGAACATACACAGGGACGGAAGATAGAAGGGAACATACACAGGGACGGAAGATAGAAGGGAATATACACAGGGACGGAAGATAGAAGGGAATATACACAGGGACGGAAGATAGAAGGGAATATACACAGGGACGGAAGATAGAAGGGAACACTACACGGTGGACGGAAGATATTGTGCACGTAGATGTGTTTGTTAAATCATATGGTGATAAATAAAACCACAATTAGCTGCAAACAGGTTTATATATAGATTCATAGATTGATAGACACATCGGTTTATATATATAGATTCATTGATGGATAGACAAATAGGTTGATACACAGATTCATAGATGGATAGACAAATAGGTTGATACACAGATTCATAGATGGATAGACAAATAGGTTGATACACAGATTCATAGATGGATAGACAAATAGGTTGATACACAGATTCATAGATGGATAGATAAAAAAATTGGCTCATGTATATGTGCTGGAGATGTACCAGATTAGATTGTGCTCAAGTTTAACCAGACAGTGACACACGGTATAGATCAACAAAGGAGAAGTGACACACGGTATCGATCTACAAAGGGATATATAGGTATCGAACTTACAACTAAAATGATAGGTATCGTACTTGCAACTAAAAACTTGGTTACTGAAATTGTGACTAAAGACATACAATATTCACTGTTGTCAAAGATTCATCGAATGTCATTAACTGGGAAGAATAGGGACATCAAAAGCCCCAAAGAGAAACATCAACATTAGCCAAGAACAAAAGAGCAATATAATACTATACACACAACACCATCAGCCAAGAACAAAAGAGCAATAAAACACTAGAAGAATATAACATCAGTCAGGAATAAGATAACAATATAACACAATAAAAACAACATTACATAAGAACAATAGAACTGAAGAAGAATAAAATATCAACGGAGAACAAGATCACAATATAATATAATAAAAACAACAGCCAAAAATAATAAACTAGATAGAAAATAAGAAGAATAGCAACATAAGTTAAAACAAGGTAAACACAGCAAAGAAGAACAAAGTAACAAGGAAAAAGAACAACCAGAACAAGAAATTCAGCAAGTATAGAAAGAAATCATATGAAAGAATAGTATGAAAAAATGCATTTAAAATAAACAACAAAGAAAAGAAAGAAAAAACAAAACAAAACAACAAACAACAAACAAACAAAAAACATGGACATCAAGAAAACGGAATAAATTAAAAAAGGAAGAATATCCCAATAGCAAGAACAACTTGAACAGGAAGACAAATAACAGAAACAAGAATAACGAGCCAGAGCTACTAACAGTGCGGACGCTCCTCATTACAGCACGCTTGTCCAGCACCATTGACAAGATCTATCGTCGGCTACCTGTATGTCCAAATCCAATAGGTACAGACAGGATTTAGCGTGTCTTCAATCGCAGAGCTGCGTTAAATGCGTTTTATGCATGCAGAATATTCAACACTTGAAACAGGTGGTCATTCTGTGTCATCTTTCATATCTTGACAGAATTAGACGCACGAGTATAGTTCCATCAACGGGTGCATGTGATCAGATGAATAGCTCGGGAATATATCATGTGTAGTCAGATATATGATCCAAAGCTAGATTTTATGTTAAAGTTTGATTCACAGAAAATTATCCACTTTTCATAACGTTCTATAGTCAGACATATGATTCAAAGCTAGATTTGATGTTAAAGTTTGATTCACAGAAAATTATCCACTTTTCATAACGTTCTATAGTCAGACATATGATTCAAAGCTAGATTTGATGTTAAAGTTTGATTCATAGAAAATTATCCACTTTTCATAACGTTCTATAGTCAGTCAGACATATGATTCAAAGCTAGATTTGATGTTAAAGTTTGATTCACATAAATTTATCCACTTTTCATAACTTCCTGGAAAAATAACCAGTTGATACAAATTCTAAATGTCTGATAGTTTTTTCAGTGACTTGATACCTCAGGAAATATTTCTCTTTAATAATGTGTCGAATCACTTCTTCCGTTAGTAATCAGAAGATAACATAAAACAAACAAAATAAATATCGTAGATACGTTTTACAAAATCTATTCACATAAGATAAGCATCACTTTGCATAGATCAATCTTATCTTGGAAATGTTCACACATTTTTAGCACATCAGAATATCACGTAGAAGCGAGACAAAATTGTACACTTTCCTGTATCTTATACATAGCGGTACAAACTGCATGTGACAACAACTAAGATCACAGTGAACGCAAACATGGTTACAGCAGTCTTGAAATCTGCAACTCGATTCTACAACTATACGCTTACAATGAAAGGAGGCGATGTTTCCATCTCTGTATTTATACAACGTACGCTAGACCGCGGCCCTTGGTACTTCTGGGCAGAATTGGAACTAGCGACCCACTCTGTGAGAATTTCACCTGTTTCTCCTCGGCCGATATTCGTACAGTTATTTACCTTCTACCAGCTTCCCAATTCCTTCAAATTTCCTCACTTTGTAAAACTGATTAATGCCAGACTTATATCAAGAGAGATCTCCAGACGATAAGACTCTGCAGGTTTCTCTTTTATTATCTACCATGTTGAACGTCCAGATTGCACACCAAATGGAAAAGCGGAACAAGTACAATAGTGAAAATCAATCTATATAGATCTTTAGCAGAACAAGTACAATAGTGAAGAGCAAACTAAATAGATCTTTAATAATATCAATTCTTTTCTACGGTGTGAGAGTTGGACAGCGGGCACGAAGTGAAGGATACTGGTTTTTGAAAACACATTTTACAGGCGCATATTGCGCATCAATTATCAACATCAGTGCCGTCTCCGCAACAAAGGTTGGAAGTACTTTTAGCCATTTCAGTTCTCCTTTGAACTATATACAGAATTATACAGAACATAAAATCAATGCATACGTAAGAAATAAAATGGATACTCTTGTCAACCTGACTTGGTTGGTTGGGAATTAAAACCTCCAATCACTGACGGCCCTTTCCTTTCAACAGTGGAAGCTAGTCTACTGGTTTTATCAGGACAAGTGACCATTTAAATAAATGCATAGGTCAAAGTTCATTTTCTCCTGCCACAAATATATCGAAAATTATGCTGGGTCTTAGATACTTTTAATATTTGGATTATCAAGATCTGTACTAGCGATCATAATCATCCATTATTTGATTATCAAGATCTATACTAGCGATCATAATCATCCATTATTTTTTTTCATTACATGCCAACTGCAATAACTTTCGTGCAATCATTATCTCTCGACTTCCGCTTGCACATTCATAAAACTCACCTGTTGGCTATCTAAAACTGGTTCCATCTTTAGTTTAACTGCTTATGTTAGTCGTGTCAATAGGGGTGGATTGGGGCATACCTGGGTCACCTTCAATATGTACTTCTATGCAATTTTCGGGGATTTAACTGACGTATTGGCTAAGCTGTTAGTTTTGTGGTTAATAGGGTCTGGTGTTCGAATCCCGCTTCCAACTCTTTTACAAAGTGGATATATTTTTTTTCGGAAATCCCGGGGCATTTTATCGTTTGAAGACATGGAGCTATGCGATATGAGTGGTACTCGTTGTAGATGGTGTGCTATTTCTTTGACAGGGACTTGGTACTTATTGGGTAACCCATGTACACTTAAGTCAATCCTCTACGCCTTTTCAACTGTTGTTTCATAAAGCTCACCCAGACTGTATGGCACATCCGAAACAGACAACATGCTAGGTCTGAAATTTCAATCGCCATCTGAGTTATTGATTATCACAGAAGTATACAACAAGCGCATCCCGATTCTTGTTCTCCTTACTGTGGTCATGCTTAACTGCCCATTCTTACGGTAATATTCTGTGGTCATGCTCAGCTGCCAGTTCTGCAGCTAGGACAATGTCTGTCATCTTCATCAGGTTCCCATCACTTTAGTCAGAACTTCTGCTTCAACTCTGACAAGACCCGTTGTCGTTGCTCGTTGTATGCTGGGATGTCCTGGAGTTTGTGTTCTGGAGTTTGGATTTCTGATCCGAATGGGTATTCCTCTATGTACGAGGTCTTCAGTCGGTGTGGAGAGCGGTAGCCTCGCTGATAGTGAGATTGATTACTATAGCCGCGCTACAGTGTGACAGGTTCAAACTCAAGCAAGGACACATTTCCGGGTTGAGGTTTCTCGCCTGACACGACCCATTCCACCAATTCATCCGCAGTTTTATCATTTGAGCTATGGAGTTACATGCGCCGATGAGAATTGAATTGTCAGCAGCAGATTGATTCTCTATTAAGAGAAACCTATCAGATTTTGAAATAATGAAAGAGGGTACAATGTAATCAATAAATATCGACAATCATAACTTAACGATAATGCTGTGGCCGCTAGAACCATCGCTGGCCACCACATGAAATGCAGATGGTATCAGTTAACAGAGATTCATATCAAATAATGGTTCCTGACCCTTCAGCCGAAAATGTTTAATGGCAACGGGAAATTCACAGGGCGGACACGCACAAATTGTACCCCGCGGTCACCGAATGCTGACCAGTAAAATACAAAAGACAGTGGAGATCGCCGGATTAGATTCAGACACTTTTAAGTACGTATCGGGATGGATAGTGTGACTGTTATGTTGAATGAACGCATAGATTGGTTGAAAGAGGAGAGTTAGTGGGAATCAGTTTTTAGCTTAATTTTTGAGTTGGGTTTTGAACGGGAAGGTAGTCAGTCAGAACTGGGCCTTTGCGCCGGACAGACCCACAAGACTCTGAAAATACAGAGTAGATTCAGAATATTGGATAAGTCATATGTTTGTTGAGAGTAGATTCAGAATATTGGATAAGTCATATGTTTGTTGAGAGTAGATTCCAGAATATTGGATACGTCATATGTTTGTTGAGAGTAGATTCCAGAATATTGGATAAGTCATATGTTTGTTGAGAGTAGATTCCAGAATATTGGATACGTCATATGTTTGTTGAGAGTAGATTCAGAATATTGGATAAGTCATATGTTTGTTGAGAGTAGATTCAGAATATTGGATACGTCATATGTTTGTTGAGAGTAGATTCAGAATATTGGATACGTCATATGTTTGTTGAGAGTAGATTCCAGAATATTGGATACGTCATATGTTTGTTGAGAGTAGATTCCAGAATATTGGATACGTCATATGTTTGTTGAGAGTAGATTCCAGAATATTGGATACGTCATATGTTTGTTGAGAGTAGATTCAGAATATTGGATACGTCATATGTTTGTTGAGAGTAGATTCCAGAATATTGGATACGTCATATGTTTGTTGAGAGTAGATTCCAGAATATTGGATACGTCATATGTTTGTTGAGAGTAGATTCAGAATATTGGATACGTCATATGTTTGTTGAGAGTAGATTCCAGAATATTGGATACGTCATATGTTTGTTGAGAGTAGATTCCAGAATATTGGATACGTCATATGTTTGTTGAGAGTAGATTCCAGAATATTGGATACGTCATATGTTTGTTGAGAGTAGATTCCAGAATATTGGATACGTCATATGTTTGTTGAGAGTAGATTCAGAATATTGGATACGTCATATGTTTGTTGAGAGTAGATTCCAGAATATTGGATACGTCATATGTTTGTTGAGAGTAGATTCCAGAATATTGGATACGTCATATGTTTGTTGAGAGTAGATTCAGAATATTGGATACGTCATATGTTTGTTGAGAGTAGATTCCAGAATATTGGATACGTCATATGTTTGTTGAGAGTAGATTCCAGAATATTGGATACGTCATATGTTTGTTGAGAGTAGATTCCAGAATATTGGATACGTCATATGTTTGTTGAGAGTAGATTCCAGAATATTGGATACGTCATATGTTTGTTGAGAGTAGATTCAGAATATTGGATACGTCATATGTTTGTTGAGAGTAGATTCCAGAATATTGGATACGTCATATGTTTGTTGAGAGTAGATTCCAGAATATTGGATACGTCATATGTTTGTTGAGAGTAGATTCCAGAATATTGGATACGTCATATGTTTGTTGAGAGTAGATTCAGAATATTGGATACGTCATATGTTTGTTGAGAGTAGATTCAGAATATTGGATACGTCGTATGTTTGTTGAGAGTAGATTCAGAATATTGGATACGTCATATGTTTGTTGAGAGTAGATTCCAGAATATTGGATACGTCATATGTTTGTTGAGAGTAGATTCCAGAATATTGGATACGTCATATGTTTGTTGAGAGTAGATTCCAGAATATTGGATACGTCATATGTTTGTTGAGAGTAGATTCCAGAATATTGGATACGTCATATGTTTGTTGAGAGTAGATTCCAGAATATTGGATACGTCATATGTTTGTTGAGAGTAGATTCCAGAATATTGGATACGTCATATGTTTGTTGAGAGTAGATTCAGAATATTGGATACGTCATATGTTTGTTGAGAGTAGATTCAGAATATTGGATACGTCATATGTTTGTTGAGAGTAGATTCAGAATATTGGATACGTCATATGTTTGTTGAGAGTAGATTCCAGAATATTGGATACGTCATATGTTTGTTGAGAGTAGATTCCAGAATATTGGATACGTCATATGTTTGTTGAGAGTAGATTCCAGAATATTGGATACGTCATATGTTTGTTGAGAGTAGATTCCAGAATATTGGATACGTCATATGTTTGTTGAGAGTAGATTCCAGAATATTGGATACGTCATATGTTTGTTGAGAGTAGATTCCAGAATATTGGATACGTCATATGTTTGTTGAGAGTAGATTCCAGAATATTGGATACGTCATATGTTTGTTGAGAGTAGATTCAGAATATTGGATACGTCATATGTTTGTTGAGAGTAGATTCAGAATATTGGATACGTCATATGTTTGTTGAGAGTAGATTCAGAATATTGGATACGTCATATGTTTGTTGAGAGTAGATTCCAGAATATTGGATACGTCATATGTTTGTTGAGAGTAGATTCCAGAATATTGGATACGTCATATGTTTGTTGAGAGTAGATTCCAGAATATTGGATACGTCATATGTTTGTTGAGAGTAGATTCCAGAATATTGGATACGTCATATGTTTGTTGAGAGCAGATTCCAGAATATTGGACAAGTCTATATTTTTGTTGAGAGTCGATATTATGCCTTTTTGGAATTGAACGAATATGTACAATAAAGTTACGAATTATATGTGAACGCTGGAGTTACAGCCCTGTTTCATGCTTCACCAGGATATATGTGAACGCTGGAGTTACAGCCTTGTTTCATGCTTCACCAGGATATATGTGAACGCTGGAGTTACAGCCTTGTTTCATGCTTCACCAGGATATATGTGAACGCTGGAGTTACAGCCTTGTTTCATGCTTCACCAGGATATATGTGAACGCTGGAGTTACAGCCTTGTTTCATGCTTCACCAGGATATATGTGAACGCTGGAGTTACAGCCTTGTTTCATGCTTCACCAGGATATATGTGAACGCTGGAGTTACAGCCTTGTTTCATGCTTCACCAGGATATATGTGAACGCTGGAGTTACAGCCTTGTTTCATGCTTCACCAGGATATATGTGAACGCTGGAGTTACAGCCTTGTTTCATGCTTCACCAGGATATATGTGAACGCTGGAGTTACAGCCTTGTTTCATGCTTCACCAGGATATATGTGAACGCTGGAGTTACAGCCTTGTTTCATGCTTCACCAGGATATATGTCAACGCTGGAGTTACAGCCTTGTTTCATGCTTCACCAGGATATATGTGAACGCTGGAGTTACAGCCTTGTTTCATGCTTCACCAGGATATATGTCAACGCTGGAGTTACAGCCTTGTTTCATGCTTCACCAGGATATATGTGAACGCTGGAGTTACAGCCTTGTTTCATGCTTCACCAGGATATATGTGAACGCTGGAGTTACAGCCTTGTTTCATGCTTCACCAGGATATATGTGAACGCTGGAGTTACAGCCTTGTTTCATGCTTCACCAGGATATATGTGAACGCTGGAGTTACAGCCTTGTTTCATGCTTCACCAGGATATATGTGAACGCTGGAGTTACAGCCTTGTTTCATGCTTCACCAGGATATATGTGAACGCTGGAGTTACAGCCTTGTTTCATGCTTCACCAGGATATATGTGAACGCTGGAGTTACAGCCTTGTTTCATGCTTCACCAGGATATATGTGAACGCTGGAGTTACAGCCTTGTTTCATGCTTCACCAGGATATATGTGAACGCTGGAGTTACAGCCTTGTTTCATGCTTCACCAGGATATATGTGAACGCTGGAGTTACAGCCTTGTTTCATGCTTCACCAGGATATATGTGAACGCTGGAGTTACAGCCTTGTTTCATGCTTCACCAGGATATATGTGAACGCTGGAGTTACAGCCATGTTTCATGCTTCACCAGGATATATGTGAACGCTGGAGTTACAGCCTTGTTTCATGCTTCACCAGGATATATGTGAACGCTGGAGTTACAGCCTTGTTTCATACTTCACCAGGATGTATGTGAACGCTGGAGTTATAGCCTTGTTTCATGCTTCACCAGGATATATGTGAACGCTGGAGTTACAGCCTTGTTTCATGCTTCACCTGGATATATGTGAACGCTGGAGTTACAGCCTTGTTTCATGCTTCACCTGGATATATGTGAACGCTGGAGTTACAGCCTTGTTTCATACTTCACCAGGATATATGTGAACGCTGGAGTTACAGCCTTGTTTCATGCTTCACCAGGATATATGTGAACGCTGGAGTTACAGCCTTGTTTCATGCTTCACCAGGATATATGTGAACGCTGGAGTTACAGCCTTGTTTCATGCTTCACCTGGATATATGTGAACGCTGGAGTTACAGCCTTGTTTCATGCTTCACCTGGATATATGTGAACGCTGGAGTTACAGCCTTGTTTCATACTTCACCAGGATATATGTGAACGCTGGAGTTACAGCCTTGTTTCATGCTTCACCAGGATATATGTGAACGCTGGAGTTACAGCCTTGTTTCATGCTTCACCAGGATATATGTGAACGCTGGAGTTACAGCCTTGTTTCATGCTTCACCTGGATATATGTGAACGCTGGAGTTACAGCCTTGTTTCATGCTTCACCAGGATATATGTGAACGCTGGAGTTACAGCCTTGTTTCATGCTTCACCAGGATATATGTGAACGCTGGAGTTACAGCCTTGTTTCATGCTTCACCAGGATATATGTGAACGCTGGAGTTACAGCCTTGTTTCATGCTTCACCAGGATATATGTGAGAGAGCCACAACAGATCTAACTTCATAACCTTCTACATTGTCATAACTGTTGACAAGCAACCTTTAACCTCTTCATAATACCCTATCATAATATAACAAGAACTAATACATCCAATATTTGATGGCGAACCACTCCGACGTTCATAGTTTCTGACGATAAGGGGTTTAAACTTTTCATTTTGTAAATACGAAGGTAATTCTCTCAATTATTTTAGGAGGCTATCTTTACGATTATTGTGTGTAAGTATATGAGCTGTTAGGAGGCTACCTTTATGTTTATTCTATGTGAGGACATGAGATTATAGGAAGCTACCTTTACGTTTTTCTATGCGAGGACATGAGATGTTAGGAGGCTACCTGTATGTTTATTCTATGTGAGGACATGAGATTATAGGAAGCTATCTTTACGTTTATTCTCTGTGAGGACATGAGATGTTAGGAGACTAGCTTTACGTTGCCTCCGTGTGTGGGCATGAATTTCTTGTGATCTTTAACCCAGAAGCTGGGTTGTTCTGAAGTTATGAGCATGCGGAAGAACAACGAACTATAGTAGTAACTGTATTGTGACATTTGATGTGGGAGACATTTGATTATGAAACAGGCGTGGCCAACTGCAGATAGAAAACCACTATCAACAGAGCGCGGATGATGATGTGTATTGTGTTCGCTGAATAGGTGGCGCTGTTGCGGCACGAGAAAAGGTTAGCTGCAGAATGATAACTTTGAATGAAATCGCAGTCATGTTTAGAGTTAATTAAGCAGTCAACTTTCTTACACACAAGTGTGTGTGTGTGTGTTAGCAAAATGAAAGCAGAAGATGCAGATGTGTTGCTTGTCAAATATACGCCAAGTCAGATAGACCACCCTCACGTGTAGGGCTTGTCTGTACAGAATCTCCAAACATTTCCGGTCTATTGTCAAAACTCCACAAACAATATTGTCAAAATCATATTGGTAAAGTGTTCTTTGTTAATGTTTGTTTTCACTCGCGTTGTTTTTTCTTATATTCTATAGCCAAGGTCGTACATTTGGAGGGAAATTTAGGTGTAGATCCTTCACCACTTAGAAAATTAGAACATGGCATTATTAAAAAAGAAGTTCAACACAGCCTACAATTATATAAAGCGAAGTTTAAAAATAAATAAATAAATAAAACTAGATCAAACCGCTCTCACATACGTGGACGAAATTAGGCGGTTTTACAAATATTTTTAAATTTACCCCCCTCCCTTTTATATATATATATATATATATATATATATATATATATATATATATATATATATATATATATATATAGAGAGAGAGAGAGAGAGCGCACACGTGCATCTACGAACCCGATTCCTCCATTTACAACTAGTATGAGATTTAAATGAGCATCATGTCTATATTTCTACACATGATTTATGTATTGCATATCTGATAGCTTTCGATGGTTTCATGTTTACTGCACATCTGTACATTTCTGTAACTTGCATGCTGCCAGCATCTGATGGCAACATTGCTTTCACACTGTTAACTGTGTATTGGACACCCCGACTATATCCGGAATTCCTGATATATAACTATATAATATATAATATCTGATACACACTGATATATTTACGAAATAATATGACGCTTATGACGTAATAATGAATACATTTCTTAATAAAAGGATATGCTTGGCATTTTCAATGTAAATCTAGGGGTTGGATGCAAGAACATACTACTGATAGTTCTTTTAAAACATGTCTTCTAATCCCATTCTTCTATTCAATCTACACACGTGGATCATTCATTCTATTCTTCTATTCAATCTACACACGTGGATCATTCATTCTATTCTTCTATTCAATCTACACACGTGGATCATTCATTCTATTCTTCTATTCAATCTACACACGTGGATCATTCATTCTATTCTTCTATTCAATCTACACACGTGGATCATTCATTCTATTCTTCTATTCAATCTACACACGTGGATCATTCATTCTATTCTTCTATTCAATCTACACACGTGGATCATTCATTCTATTCTTCTATTCAATCTACACACGTGGATCATTCATTCTATTCTTCTATTCAATCTACACACGTGGATCATTCATTCTATTCTTCTATTCAATCTACACACGTGGATCATTCATTCTATTATTCTATTTAATTCTACCATGAGGATCATTAATCCTATTCTTCTATTCAATCCTCCCATGAGGATCACTAATCCTATTCCATTCAATACTTTCACGTGGATCATAATAGGTATCAGCTTTCGAAAGCATCCACACCTCTATGGCGGTTACAATCTGTGAGGGCAGATAGTGAGGCTCTATGCCCCTAATTAAGGCCCGAAGTCCGCCTATGCATGTAAAGTCTGGATGTGGCGAGCTGCGCAAAGGAACGTTATGTTCTATTGGGACAGTGGGCAGAAAGGCGTCACCCAGCAAGCGTCGTAGAGCGCTGCGAGAACGGTGAGACACAAAGGCACCCTTGTCACCTACTCGCCCCGACGCACATTTAATCGTCTTAACTGTTTTACCACGGAGTCTGCGCGAGAGAGTGAGATTGAAGACACTCAGCACCTCTTCCTCACTTTTAATCCAATGTCATCGCACAAGCCATGGTAACTCACACTGTTATTACCCGTCCCTGAAAGATGCACCCGAATCCAGGACTGCATACACAAGACACACAGAGCAGCTTCATTCTTTTTACCTACGGTGACCGAAACCTGCTTGGTGGGTGCACATTGACAGGATCACATTCCAGACAGGATCACATTCCAGACAGGATCACATTCCAGACAGGATCACATTCCAGACAGGATTATTGTCGAAAACACTACGATGAAAAGCATGTAAGCCCTGTTGACCAGTTCTCAACTTTCAGGTCTCAACTTCGTTGGGCTAGTCATATTGTTCGTGTACCAGGCGAAAGTTTTCCCAAGGAGACTGTTTTACGATTTAAATGTGTGCGGGTAAGCATCCAAGCAGAGGCTAGAAGAAACGCTACTACATGAAGATATTTCTCAAGTAATGTATGATTGGCCCAAGCTCTTGGGAAAACACAGCATATGACCGTCCAGCCTGGAACAGCAGGGCGGATATTAAAAGTTTTGAACAAGGTAGAACGTTACAAGCGGTTCACAAGAGACAAAAACTAAAGGGGATATCTAATATTTTCCCTCATCTCAACACCTACTACATTCCTGCTCACATTGCATTAGGTCTTGCAGAGTACAGATTCAAATCATCAACCATTGGAGGACTCAATCAAACCAACCTCGACCCTTCTTAATGCCATGCTCACCTTCGTTTGCGAAGCAGAAATACATCGGTAATAAAAAATATACTTAATACTATCAATCTGAATCAGACTGATATTTACTGTAATACTGACCTTACTTTACCAACCTTGCCATGAGTAGGATAGCAAAAGGAAGACCAGAATTATAAAGAAAGGGAAACATTCTATGTAATGAAGTGTCACCAATGAATACACAAATTCGAGTTTTAGGATGGTATAACCCAGGCGAACCACATGCGGCCCTTTGCAAGCACGTGTGCGGCCCACACTAAGAATACTGCAATTGTCATTTAATGGAGAAAATTGCAGTTTTAATACTTTAAACTGGGTGTATAAAACATAAATATGGCATAGTGCCACGTATAAGAAAACAATACGGCTGTTTTAAGCTAGTAAAGGTTTTCTATCTATGACAATTGGCAAAATTGACCGGAAGTAGCAAACATATTGTTATTACCATGTTAAAATTTTAAAACAATAATAAATTGTATCTTGTGGAATCGTGCCGGTAATTATATTATTTGTTTTAATGAAGTACTGCATAAACTGACTCCGTTTAAAATGGCTACAGCACCTTCAGCTAAGAAGAAAAGGACACTTGATGAAGAAAGGCGAGTATTTCAAGAAAAATGGGAACTACAGCATTTTTGTGCAATGGTAAATGGAAAGATATATTGTTTAGTATGCAATAACAGCATTGCCACGCCAAACGAGTACAACGTAAAAAGACATTATAAAACAAACCATCGATAAATATGTGGGCTTAATGCGTGTTTCAAGACTCCAGGAATTGAAGGCTAACTTGATACAGCAACAGACATGTATTACAGAAATAGATCAAGCCAATGTTGCTTCCGTTACTGCAAGCTATGAACTCAGCAGAATGGTCGCCATGAATGGGAAATCCTTACAGTGAAGGAGATTTCGTAAAGTATTGCCTTCTAAAAGCTGCTGACATTGTGTGCCCACAGAAAGCACAGTTATTTAAAGATATTTCGTTAACCAGGAATACTGTTGCTGGACGGATTGATGAAATGGCAGATGATTTGAAACAACAGTTGAATGCTGCATCATCCACATTTCAACATTTTTCTATTGCTATTGATGAGACCGTTGACATCACTGGAATAGCACAGCTTGCAGTTTTTATTAGGGCCTCTGACAGTAAATTTAATATTTATGAAGAACTAATTCAACTAATCCCAATGCATGAGACTACAGCGAGTGAAGACATCTTTGAAAAAGTCGAGCAGGTTCTGCATGACTATGATTTTGATTTGAGTAAACTTGTATGTTTATCTACTGACTATGCTGCGAATATGGTTGGCAGACATAATGGTGTTGCTGCCAAGTTGCGAACAAAAATTGAGAACTCGTATCCAGATTCATCATTTGCACATTTTCATTGCATTATTCATCAACAAAATTTGAATTCAAAGACTTTAAAATTGAATCACGTGCTTAGTGTGGTCACAAAAACAGTGAACTTTATCAAATGCAATGCTCTCAACCATCGTCAATTCAGTCAGCTATTAGAAGACATGGATAGTCAGTTCTCCAATATTCCATTCTACACAGCAGTCCGTTGGTTGTCATGTCACAAAGTGCTGAAAAGATTTTAGTTGCTGAGACCAGAAATTACTTTATTTTTGGAGATGAAAGGTAAAAACACAGATGAAATAAAAGATGAAAGTTGGGTCCAGGATCTAGCATTTGCTGTGGACATTACTGTACATTTAAGTGATATTAATTTGAAATTACAAGGCAAAAACAAACTCATCACACAGTTGTACGACGATATCAAATGTTTCATTACAAAAATAAGCTTATGGAAGACACAGTTGTCACGTGAAAATTTGATTCATTTTCCTAACTGCAAAGAACTCAAAAACCAGGTCAATGCTGAATCTGTACTTACCTTTGCTAAATATGAGAGTCACCTAGATTTATTGTCAAAAGAGTTCCAGGAAAGATTTAGTGATTTCTCATCTTTTGAATACCATTTTGCATTATTCTCTGCGCCATTCAACTTTGATGTTGTTAAAGCAGAGAAAAACTTGCAGATGGAGCTATTAGAAATGCAGTATGATTCTACACTCAAAGCAAAGTATCTAGAAGTCAGCATACCTGGCTTCTATTCATACCTTCCTGAAAAGTTTACAAACTTCAGAAAGTTTTCAACTAGGATTATGGCAATGTTCGGTTCCACCTATGTGTGTGAACAGTTATTTTCCTTCATGAAATTAACAAAAACGTCTCAGAGAACAAGGCTGACCGATGAACACTTGTTATCCCTGATGAAGGTCGGAACTGCAAATACATTTCAGCCAGATATACGAAAAATTGTCATGAAAAAGAGGCATCAAACCTCAGGACAAAACACTGATTAAAGAGTAAAAATGATTGAATGTTCTTAAACAAATGTTGCATTACAATTGTTATATTTGGCATTGTGGGGCATTAGCTTAATAAAACCGTTGTAGTAGGCGTGTAAATTAATTAAATATAATTAAATAAGATTACAGTGTTTCTCTGATTTGTTAATGTGGCCCGCCGGTATACTCAAAGTATCTTATGCGGCCCATTGTGCTTTTTGAGTTTGACACGCCTGGTATAACCAACCAATTCTTCTTTATGGATGAGAAGCACGGACAGTTAACAAAAAAGCACAAATGATCTGAAGGCTACGGTGTTTCTTTAAAAATAATGATGAAAATTCTATGGACAGTCAAGCAAACTAGAAGTCTTCACAGATGCTGGAGTAAAGACACAAGAAGTCTTCACAGATGCTGGAGTAAAGACACTAGAAGTCTTCACACTTTCTGGAGTAAAGACACTAGAAGTCTTCACAGATGATGGAGTAAAGACACTAGAAGTCTTCACAGATGCTGGAGTAAAGACACTAGAAGTCTTCACAGATGCTGGAATAAAGACACTAGAAGTCTTCACACTTTCTGGAGTAAAGACACTAGAAGTCTTCACAGATGCTGGAGTAAAGACACAAGAAGTCTTCACAGATGATGGAGTAAAGACACTAGAAGTCTTCACAGATGATGGAGTAAAGACACTAGAAGTCTTCACACTTTCTGGAGTAAAGACACTAGAAGTCTTCACACTTTCTGGAGTAAAGACACTAGAAGTCTTCACACTTTCTGGAGTAAAGACACTAGAAGTCTTCACAGATGCTGGAGTAAAGACACTAGAAGTCTTCACAGATGATGGAGTAAAGACACTAGAAGTCTTCGCAGATGCTGGAGTAAAGACACAAGAAGTCTTCACAGATGATGGAGTAAAGACACTAGAAGTCTTCACAGATGCTGGAGTAAAGACACAAGAAGTCTTCACAGATGATGGAGTAAAGACACAAGAAGTCTTCACAGATGCTGGAGTAAAGACACTAGAAGTCTTCACAGATGCTGGAGTAAAGACACAAGAAGTCTTCACAGATGATGGAGTAAAGACACAAGAAGTCTTCACAGATGATGGAGTAAAGACACTAGAAGTCTTCACAGATGATGGAGTAAAGACACTAGAAGTCTTCACAGATGCTGGAGTAAAGACACTAGAAGTCTTCACAGATGATGGAGTAAAGACACAAGAAGTCTTCACAGATGATGGAGTAAAGACACTAGAAGTCTTCACAGATGATGGAGTAAAGACACTAGAAGTCTTCACAGATGATGGAGTAAAGACACAAGAAGTCTTCACAGATGATGGAGTAAAGACACTAGAAGTCTTCACAGATGATGGAGTAAAGACACTAGAAGTCTTCACACTTTCTGGAGTAAAGACACTAGAAGTCTTCACACTTTCTGGAGTAAAGACACTAGAAGTCTTCACACTTTCTGGAGTAAAGACACTAGAAGTCTTCACACTTTCTGGAGTAAAGACACTAGAAGTCTTCACAGATGCTGGAGTAAAGACACAAGAAGTCTTCACAGATGCTGGAGTAAAGACACAAGAAGTCTTCACAGATGATGGAGTAAAGACACTAGAAGTCTTCACAGATGATGGAGTAAAGACACTAGAAGTCTTCACACTTTCTGGAGTAAAGACACTAGAAGTCTTCACACTTTCTGGAGTAAAGACACTAGAAGTCTTCACAGATGATGGAGTAAAGACACTAGAAGTCTTCACAGATGATGGAGTAAAGACACTAGAAGTCTTCACAGATGCTGGAGTAAAGACACTAGAAGTCTTCACAGATGATGGAGTAAAGACACAAGAAGTCTTCACAGATGATGGAGTAAAGACACTAGAAGTCTTCACAGATGATGGAGTAAAGACTAGAAGTCTTCACAGATGATGGAGTAAAGACACAAGAAGTCTTCACAGATGATGGAGTAAAGACACTAGAAGTCTTCACAGATGATGGAGTCAAGACACTAGAAGTCTTCACACTTTCTGGAGTAAAGACACTAGAAGTCTTCACACTTTCTGGAGTAAAGACACTAGAAGTCTTCACACTTTCTGGAGTAAAGACACTAGAAGTCTTCACACTTTCTGGAGTAGACACTAGAAGTCTTCACAGATGCTGGAGTAAAGACACAAGAAGTCTTCACAGATGCTGGAGTAAAGACACAAGAAGTCTTCACAGATGATGGAGTAAAGACACTAGAAGTCTTCACAGATGATGGAGTAAAGACACTAGAAGTCTTCACAGATGATGGAGTAAAGACACTAGAAGTCTTCACACTTTCTGGAGTAAAGACACTAGAAGTCTTCACACTTTCTGGAGTAAAGACACTAGAAGTCTTCACAGATGCTTGAGTAAAGACACTAGAAGTCTTCACAGATGATGGAGTAAAGACACTAGAAGTCTTCACAGATGATGGAGTAAAGACACTAGAAGTCTTCACAGATGATGGAGTAAAGACACAAGAAGTCTTCACAGATGATGGAGTAAAGACACTAGAAGTCTTCACAGATGATGGAGTAAAGACACTAGAAGTCTTCACACTTTCTGGAGTAAAGACACTAGAAGTCTTCACACTTTCTGGAGTAAAGACACTAGAAGTCTTCACACTTTCTGGAGTAAAGACACTAGAAGTCTTCACACTTTCTGGAGTAAAGACACTAGAAGTCTTCACAGATGCTGGAGTAAAGACACAAGAAGTCTTCACAGATGCTGGAGTAAAGACACTAGAAGTCTTCACAGATGCTGGAGTAAAGACACAAGAAGTCTTCACAGATGCTGGAGTAAAGACACTAGAAGTCTTCACAGATGCTGGAGTAAAGACACTAGAAGTCTTCACAGATGATGGAGTAAAGACACTAGAAGTCTTCACAGATGATGGAGTAAAGACACTAGAAGTCTTCACAGATGATGGAGTAAAGACACAAGAAGTCTTCACAGATGCTGGAGTAAAGACACTAGAAGTCTTCACAGATGATGGAGTAAAGACACTAGAAGTCTTCACAGATGATGGAGTAAAGACACTAGAAGTCTTCACAGATGATGGAGTAAAGACACTAGAAGTCTTCACAGATGCTGGAGTAAAGACACAAGAAGTCTTCACAGATGATGGAGTAAAGACACTAGAAGTCTTCACAGATGATGGAGTAAAGACACTAGAAGTCTTCACAGATGATGGAGTAAAGACACTAGAAGTCTTCACAGATGATGGAGTAAAGACACTAGAAGTCTTCACAGATGATGGAGTAAAGACACTAGAAGTCTTCACAGATGCTGGAGTAAAGACACTAGAAGTCTTCACAGATGCTGGAGTAAAGACACAAGAAGTCTTCACAGATGATGGAGTAAAGACACTAGAAGTCTTCACAGATGATGGAGTAAAGACACTAGAAGTCTTCACAGATGCTGGAGTAAAGACACTAGAAGTCTTCACAGATGATGGAGTAAAGACACAAGAAGTCTTCACAGATGCTGGAGTAAAGACACTAGAAGTCTTCACAGATGCTGGAGTAAAGACACAAGAAGTCTTCACAGATGATGGAGTAAAGACACAAGAAGTCTTCACAGATGATGGAGTAAAGACACTAGAAGTCTTCACAGATGATGGAGTAAAGACACTAGAAGTCTTCACAGATGATGGAGTAAAGACACTAGAAGTCTTCACAGATGATGGAGTAAAGACACAAGAAGTCTTCACAGATGCTGGAGTAAAGACACAAGAAGTCTTCACAGATGATGGAGTAAAGACACTAGAAGTCTTCACAGATGATGGAGTAAAGACACTAGAAGTCTTCACAGATGATGGAGTAAAGACACTAGAAGTCTTCACAGATGATGGAGTAAAGACACTAGAAGTCTTCACAGATGATGGAGTAAAGACACTAGAAGTCTTCACAGATGATGGAGTAAAGACACTAGAAGTCTTCACACTTTCTGGAGTAAAGACACAAGAAGTCTTCACAGATGATGGAGTAAAGACACAAGAAGTCTTCACAGATGATGGAGTAAAGACACTAGAAGTCTTCACAGATGATGGAGTAAAGACACTAGAAGTCTTCACAGATGATGGAGTAAAGACACAAGAAGTCTTCACAGATGCTGGAGTAAAGACACTAGAAGTCTTCACAGATGATGGAGTAAAGACACTAGAAGTCTTCACAGATGATGGAGTAAAGACACTAGAAGTCTTCACAGATGCTGGAGTAAAGACACTAGAAGTCTTCACAGATGATGGAGTAAAGACACAAGAAGTCTTCACAGATGCTGGAGTAAAGACACAAGAAGTCTTCACAGATGATGGAGTAAAGACACTAGAAGTCTTCACAGATGATGGAGTAAAGACACTAGAAGTCTTCACAGATGATGGAGTAAAGACACTAGAAGTCTTCACAGATGATGGAGTAAAGACACTAGAAGTCTTCACAGATGATGGAGTAAAGACACTAGAAGTCTTCACAGATGATGGAGTAAAGACACTAGAAGTCTTCACAGATGATGGAGTAAAGACACAAGAAGTCTTCACAGATGATGGAGTAAAGACACTAGAAGTCTTCACAGATGATGGAGTAAAGACACTAGAAGTCTTCACAGATGATGGAGTAAAGACACTAGAAGTCTTCACAGATGATGGAGTAAAGACACTAGAAGTCTTCACAGATGATGGAGTAAAGACACTAGAAGTCTTCACAGATGATGGAGTAAAGACACTAGAAGTCTTCACAGATGATGGAGTAAAGACACTAGAAGTCTTCACAGATGATGGAGTAAAGACACTAGAAGTCTTCACAGATGATGGAGTAAAGACACTAGAAGTCTTCACAGATGATGGAGTAAAGACACTAGAAGTCTTCAAAGATGCTGGAGTAAAGACACTAGAAGTCTTCACAGATGATGGAGTAAAGACACAAGAAGTCTTCACAGATGATGGAGTAAAGACACAAGAAGTCTTCACAGATGATGGAGTAAAGACACAAGAAGTCTTCACAGATGATGGAGTAAAGACGCTAGAAGTCTTCACAGATGATGGAGTAAAGACACTAGAAGTCTTCACAGATGCTGGAGTAAAGACACTAGAAGTCTTCACAGATGATGGAGTAAAGACACAAGAAGTCTTCACAGATGATGGAGTAAAGACACTAGAAGTCTTCACAGATGATGGAGTAAAGACACTAGAAGTCTTCACAGATGATGGAGTAAAGACACAAGAAGTCTTCACAGATGATGGAGTAAAGACACTAGAAGTCTTCACAGATGATGGAGTAAAGACACTAGAAGTCTTCACACTTTCTGGAGTAAAGACACTAGAAGTCTTCACACTTTCTGGAGTAAAGACACTAGAAGTCTTCACACTTTCTGGAGTAAAGACACTAGAAGTCTTCACACTTTCTGGAGTAAAGACACTAGAAGTCTTCACAGATGCTGGAGTAAAGACACAAGAAGTCTTCACAGATGCTGGAGTAAAGACACAAGAAGTCTTCACAGATGATGGAGTAAAGACACTAGAAGTCTTCACAGATGATGGAGTAAAGACACTAGAAGTCTTCACACTTTCTGGAGTAAAGACACTAGAAGTCTTCACACTTTCTGGAGTAAAGACACTAGAAGTCTTCACAGATGATGGAGTAAAGACACTAGAAGTCTTCACAGATGATGGAGTAAAGACACTAGAAGTCTTCACAGATGCTGGAGTAAAGACACTAGAAGTCTTCACAGATGATGGAGTAAAGACACAAGAAGTCTTCACAGATGATGGAGTAAAGACACTAGAAGTCTTCACAGATGCTGGAGTAAAGACACTAGAAGTCTTCACAGATGATGGAGTAAAGACACTAGAAGTCTTCACAGATGATGGAGTAAAGACACTAGAAGTCTTCACAGATGATGGAGTAAAGACACAAGAAGTCTTCACAGATGATGGAGTAAAGACACTAGAAGTCTTCACAGATGATGGAGTAAAGACACTAGAAGTCTTCACACTTTCTGGAGTAAAGACACTAGAAGTCTTCACACTTTCTGGAGTAAAGACACTAGAAGTCTTCACACTTTCTGGAGTAAAGACACTAGAAGTCTTCACACTTTCTGGAGTAAAGACACTAGAAGTCTTCACAGATGCTGGAGTAAAGACACAAGAAGTCTTCACAGATGCTGGAGTAAAGACACTAGAAGTCTTCACAGATGCTGGAGTAAAGACACAAGAAGTCTTCACAGATGCTGGAGTAAAGACACTAGAAGTCTTCACAGATGCTGGAGTAAAGACACTAGAAGTCTTCACAGATGATGGAGTAAAGACACTAGAAGTCTTCACAGATGATGGAGTAAAGACACTAGAAGTCTTCACAGATGATGGAGTAAAGACACAAGAAGTCTTCACAGATGCTGGAGTAAAGACACTAGAAGTCTTCACAGATGATGGAGTAAAGACACTAGAAGTCTTCACAGATGATGGAGTAAAGACACTAGAAGTCTTCACAGATGCTGGAGTAAAGACACAAGAAGTCTTCACAGATGATGGAGTAAAGACACTAGAAGTCTTCACAGATGATGGAGTAAAGACACTAGAAGTCTTCACAGATGATGGAGTAAAGACACTAGAAGTCTTCACAGATGATGGAGTAAAGACACTAGAAGTCTTCACAGATGATGGAGTAAAGACACTAGAAGTCTTCACAGATGATGGAGTAAAGACACTAGAAGTCTTCACAGATGCTGGAGTAAAGACACAAGAAGTCTTCACAGATGATGGAGTAAAGACACTAGAAGTCTTCACAGATGATGGAGTAAAGACACTAGAAGTCTTCACAGATGCTGGAGTAAAGACACTAGAAGTCTTCACAGATGATGGAGTAAAGACACAAGAAGTCTTCACAGATGCTGGAGTAAAGACACTAGAAGTCTTCACAGATGCTGGAGTAAAGACACAAGAAGTCTTCACAGATGATGGAGTAAAGACACAAGAAGTCTTCACAGATGATGGAGTAAAGACACTAGAAGTCTTCACAGATGATGGAGTAAAGACACTAGAAGTCTTCACAGATGATGGAGTAAAGACACTAGAAGTCTTCACAGATGATGGAGTAAAGACACAAGAAGTCTTCACAGATGCTGGAGTAAAGACACAAGAAGTCTTCACAGATGATGGAGTAAAGACACTAGAAGTCTTCACAGATGATGGAGTAAAGACACTAGAAGTCTTCACAGATGATGGAGTAAAGACACTAGAAGTCTTCACAGATGATGGAGTAAAGACACTAGAAGTCTTCACAGATGATGGAGTAAAGACACTAGAAGTCTTCACAGATGATGGAGTAAAGACACAAGAAGTCTTCACAGATGATGGAGTAAAGACACTAGAAGTCTTCACAGATGATGGAGTAAAGACACTAGAAGTCTTCACAGATGATGGAGTAAAGACACTAGAAGTCTTCACAGATGATGGAGTAAAGACACTAGAAGTCTTCACAGATGATGGAGTAAAGACACTAGAAGTCTTCACAGATGCTGGAGTAAAGACACTAGAAGTCTTCACAGATGATGGAGTAAAGACACTAGAAGTCTTCACAGATGATGGAGTAAAGACACAAGAAGTCTTCACAGATGATGGAGTAAAGACACTAGAAGTCTTCACAGATGATGGAGTAAAGACACTAGAAGTCTTCACAGATGATGGAGTAAAGACACTAGAAGTCTTCACAGATGATGGAGTAAAGACACTAGAAGTCTTCACAGATGATGGAGCAAAGACACAAGAAGTCTTCACAGATGATGGAGTAAAGACACTAGAAGTCTTCACAGATGATGGAGTAAAGACACTAGAAGTCTTCACAGATGATGGAGTAAAGACACTAGAAGTCTTCACAGATGATGGAGTAAAGACACTAGAAGTCTTCACAGATGATGGAGTAAAGACACTAGAAGTCTTCACAGATGATGGAGTAAAGACACTAGAAGTCTTCACAGATGATGGAGTAAAGACACTAGAAGTCTTCACAGATGATGGAGTAAAGACACTAGAAGTCTTCACACTTTCTGGAGTAAAGACACAAGAAGTCTTCACAGATGATGGAGTAAAGACACAAGAAGTCTTCACAGATGATGGAGTAAAGACACTAGAAGTCTTCACAGATGATGGAGTAAAGACACTAGAAGTCTTCACAGATGATGGAGTAAAGACACAAGAAGTCTTCACAGATGCTGGAGTAAAGACACTAGAAGTCTTCACAGATGATGGAGTAAAGACACTAGAAGTCTTCACAGATGATGGAGTAAAGACACTAGAAGTCTTCACAGATGCTGGAGTAAAGACACTAGAAGTCTTCACAGATGATGGAGTAAAGACACAAGAAGTCTTCACAGATGATGGAGTAAAGACACTAGAAGTCTTCACAGATGCTGGAGTAAAGACACTAGAAGTCTTCACAGATGATGGAGTAAAGACACAAGAAGTCTTCACAGATGCTGGAGTAAAGACACAAGAAGTCTTCACAGATGATGGAGTAAAGACACTAGAAGTCTTCACAGATGATGGAGTAAAGACACTAGAAGTCTTCACAGATGATGGAGTAAAGACACTAGAAGTCTTCACAGATGATGGAGTAAAGACACTAGAAGTCTTCACAGATGATGGAGTAAAGACACTAGAAGTCTTCACAGATGATGGAGTAAAGACACTAGAAGTCTTCACAGATGCTGGAGTAAAGACACTAGAAGTCTTCACAGATGATGGAGTAAAGACACAAGAAGTCTTCACAGATGCTGGAGTAAAGACACAAGAAGTCTTCACAGATGATGGAGTAAAGACACTAGAAGTCTTCACAGATGATGGAGTAAAGACACTAGAAGTCTTCACAGATGATGGAGTAAAGACACTAGAAGTCTTCACAGATGATGGAGTAAAGACACTAGAAGTCTTCACAGATGATGGAGTAAAGACACTAGAAGTCTTCACAGATGATGGAGTAAAGACACAAGAAGTCTTCACAGATGCTGGAGTAAAGACACTAGAAGTCTTCACACTTTCTGGAGTAAAGACACTAGAAGTCTTCACAGATGATGGAGTAATGAAACTTGAAGTCTTCACAGATGCTGGAGTAAAGACACAAACTGTAAAAAAAATTATTAGAAATATGCAGTCAATATTTTTAATTGCATGTGATGGAGGAGCAAAACTTGTACATTCAATAACCACCTGGAAGATCGAGGGAAGACGAGACAGAGGAAGACAGTGAAGGTGAAGAATGGGTTGTCCATGTGGCACGAGAGAGTGTCAACAACTGAACTTTCACTGGAGATTCAGGTGTAGAAAAGCATGATACGTCCATGTGATGACTTCATTGATTGACGTTTTCTAGATATACTGGTGACAATTATCTGGAAGGCGACATAATGAGTTGAACAAGTGCTCATCAGTTCTATAAGAATACTCATTATGCTGTATAGAAACTGCCAGCAATGTTTGTGCTAAACAACGTTTGCAATGACGACGTAAACCCCGTACCATATCATTTTACCATAGAGATCCGTACATAATGTCAAATAAACGTAAAGGTTAACATTGGATGAATTTGTTAATGAGATCACAGACATGTCAACAACAATAGCAATGATCATAGCAACCTCATTAAAGGTAGGGATTCACATCAGGACTTCAATTTTACATGAATTCTCGTTCGCAGTTTAACATGTTTACACAGCAAGTCCAGGTTTCTATCTATAGACAATAGATAAGACACAAGTCCAGGTTTCTAACTATAGACAATAGATAGACACAAGTCCAGGTTTCTATCCATAGACAATAGATAAACACAGCAAGTCCAGGTTTCTTGATAAATGCTCCGGTATTTCAATGCTCCTCAACAGTTTTCTGTGGATATTTCTCTCTGTGAATTAGTGTCCCTCCTTCAACTATTTTAGTGTAATGCAATCTCTGTTGCCTGCTGACATGAGCACAGACGTGATTGAACCAGTCTTAGTCTGTGTAGGTAGCTGTTTAATCTGTTGTCTTCTGTTCTGGTACGAAAGATAACTTCTTATGCTCTGTCGTGATTGGATGGCGTATTTTTTTAATAGCTGTGATGTAACATGAAGGTAGGTCTCATGGCAGTAACCTGCCGTCGGGGATGAAGCTAACATTTCATGGCAGTAACCTGCCGTCGGGGATGAAGCTAACATTTCATGGCAGTAACCTGCCGTCGGGGATGAAGCTAACATTTCATGGCAGTAACCTGCCGTCGGGGATGAAGCTAACATTTCATGGCAGTAACCTGCCGTCGGGGATGAAGCTAACATTTCATGGCAGCAACCTGCCGTCGGGGATGAAGCTAACATTTCATGGCAGTAACCTGCTGTCGGGAATGAAGCTAACATTTCATGGCAGCAACCTGCTGTCGGGGATGAAGCTAACATTTCATGGCAGTAACCTGCCGTTGGGGATGAAGCTAACATTTCATGGCAGTAACCTGCCGTTGGGGATGAAGCTAACATTTCATGGCAGCAACCTGCTGTCGGGGTTAAGCTAACATTTCATGGCAGCAACCTGCCGTCGGGGATGAAGCTAACATTTCATGGCAGTAACCTGCTGTCGGGGATGAAGCTAAAATTTCATGGCAGTAACCTGCCGTCGGGGATGAAGCTAACATTTCATGGCAGCAACCTGCCGTTGGGGATGAAGCTAACATTTCATGGCAGTAACATGCCGTTGGGGATGAAGCTAACATTTCATGGCAGCAACCTGCTGTCGGGGTTAAGCTAACATTTCATGGTAGCAACCTGCTGTCGGGGATGAAGCTAACATTTCATGGCAGTAACCTGCTGTCTGTGATGATGATTATTATTCATGGCAGAAACCTGCCGTCGGGGATGAAGAAACCAGGCCGTCGGGGATGAAGAAACTTGAGTTGGGGAATAAAGATAACTATTCACGGTAGCAACCTGCCGTCAGGGATGAAGAAACCAGGTCGTCGGGGATGAAGCTAACATTTCATGGCAGCAACCTGCTGTCGGGGATGAAGCTAACATTTCATGGCAGCAACCTGCTGTCGGGGATGAAGCTAACATTTCATGGCAGCAACCTGCTGTCGGGGATGAAGCTAACATTTCATGGCAGCAGCCTGCTGTCTGTGATGATGATTATTATTCATGGCAGAAACCTGCCGTCGGGGATGAAGAAACCAGGCCGTCGGGGATGAAGAAACTTGAGTTGGGGAATAAAGATAACTATTCACGGTAGCAACCTGCCGTCGGTGATGATTATTATTCATGGCAGTAACTTGCCGTCGCGGATAAAAATAATTATTCATGGCAACAACCTGCCGTCGAGGATGAAGATAACTCTTTATGTACTAAGCCGCAGAAACTACTAGGTGGGATGTCCAGTTCCTTGCCGTGCAGTGTAACCATTCCTAACTCACGCACCAGATACCCATTTACAGCTGGGTTTAGCTTTTCTTAAATCATGCACCAGGTACCCATTTACAGCTGGGTTGAGTGTAGCTTTTCTTAACTCATGCACCAGGTACCCATTTACAGCTGGGTTGGGTGTAAGAAGTGATCGTATCCGGCGAGAAACCATGACACCGATATTTTTGTTCGGATGTAGTTTCGAAACATTGAAGATGACCTTTTCACTGCAGGTGGTTTCTTGGTCTGTTTGTTCCCTTTTAGCTATCTTTTGATATAATATTTGCATATTCATAATCTGGTATGCCACAGTGGAAATAGGATTGAATATAACATGACCATGAGCAAACTTGAACAATCGGAGCCACTAGGTTAACTGGATAAAGGTAATTCTCCATATGAACATAAATGACACTCTAAGGAGTCGGTAACCTACGCCCGCATTCGGCGCAAATAACTCGACCCACCAATCAGTAAACAAAAATAGTAATTATGACCATCGGTGCTCTTAAAAATAATCATTATTGCTTAACCTTTACGCCAGAAAGTATTGTTTATATAAACTAACTGATGTCTTCGTTACGCCAGAAAGTATTGATTATAAATGTACTGATTTCTTATATGTGGATAGTTCTGTAACATGTGCCAACTTACAAGTGAGGCTCGACATATAACCGCACCTACTTGCGATGAGAGATCACGTACCCAAACTGTTAGAGTGATCGTGAACTTGAACGATCTTCGTTGCTAGAGGGCAATGACTTCAAAGCCTGGGCAACCTCTGTACATGTGATAGATGATAATAACGAGCCTTTTTAAAAATGATAATTCCTACGTAATATGCATGTTCTCATCCACTTTAGAAACTGCAGGCAATAAATATGTCAGGGTTATAATAAATAATGATTTACTGTATTCTAACTTAATTTTCCGCTTATTTCTGTTAATTTAGATGTATTAATGTTATAACCGGTAGTCACCGTAAATATTTACATTTTTGTCAACATAAATTCACTTGAAATATAAATAATGTCTGAGATTCAACATTTTGTCGGCTTTCTACCACGCTCTGGTTCCAAACCAGACGACAGTGCCAGGTAAGGCTTAATTATCCTGGCTCACATCAGGGTGGAATATTACTGAGTTCTCTAAGCTAGAGTGCGGTCCAGGTAAACATGGCCATCTGCGAGCTTCTCTGTAGATCTATCGCAGGGAGAGCGTGTGTGTGTGTGTGTGTGTGTGTGTGAGAGAGAGAGTGTGGGTGGGTGAATAATATACGTTTGCTGTTGTGTTGTTGAAACAAACACTTTCAACTAATGAAACTCTCGGGTACCATGAAAAAATCGAAAACACGCAAACAAAACTAACAAACAGAGGAGAAAAATAAACAAATGACGTTGTTTACAAGAGAGGACGGAAAGTAACGTAGCTTGATAACCAGAAGTATAAAGTATCCTGTTCAAATCTCGGTTATCTCGCTAGCTGGAAACTATATTTAAGTGGGTCAGTTCTGATTATGAACAGCTTTATCAGTGGGTCAGTAGTGATTATGATTATGAAATGTTGTATGAGTGGGTCAGTTCTGTTTATGAAATGTTGTATGAGTGGGTCAGTTCTGATTATGAAATGTTGTATGAGTGGGTCAGTTCTGATTATGAAATGTTGTATGAGTGGGTCAGTTCTGATTATGAAATGTTGTATGAGTGGGTCAGTTCTGATTATGAAATGTTGTATGAGTGGGTCAGTTCTGATTATGAAATGTTGTATGAGTGGGTCAGTTCTGATTATGAAATGTTGTATGAGTGGGTCAGTTCTGATTATGAACAGCTTTATGAGTGGGTCAGTTCTGATTATGAAATGTTGTATGAGTGGGTCAGTTCTGATTATGAAATGTTGTATGAGTGGGTCAGTTCTGATTATGAAATGTATGAGTGGGTCAGTTCTGATTATGAACAGCTTTATGAGTGGGTCAGTAGTCAGTTCTGATTATGAAATGATGTACGAGTGGGTCAGTTCTGATTATGAAATGTTGTATGAGTGGGTCAGTTCTGATTATGAACAGCTTTATGAGTGGGTCAGTAGTCAGTTCTGATTATGAAATGATGTACGAGTGGGTCAGTTCTGATTATGAACAGCTGTATGAGTGGGTCAGTAGTCAGTTCTGATTATGAAATGATGTATGAGTGGGTCAGTTCTGATTATGAAATGATGTATGAGTGGGTCAGTTCTGATTATGAAATGATGTATGAGTGGGTCAGTTCTGATTATGAACAGCTGTATGAGTGGGTCAGTAGTTAGTTCTGATTATGAAATGATGTACGAGTGGGTCAGTTCTGGTTATGAAATGATGTATGAGTGGGTGAGTTCTGACTATGACCAACTGTTTAAGCAGATCGACATCAGCAGATTTGAAACAGATCATTTAAGCGTTTCAGTTCAGAAAGCTATCAGAACTGCACATACTACCGACTGGTTCTATGCATTGTACACCATCGCTTTGTGGAATACATTGGAACGAGAAAGCAGATTGTCTGGCTAAATGAGGTAGCTGCTGATGATTAACAAGATGTAAGATCATCAAAGAACGTCGCGTATCTTGGCTGATCTTTGGCCACGATACTCATGACAGACTTCAAATTACATAAGACCTAGATAATAATATTGGCTGTAGACACAAAGTATCAACCAATGAAAACAACCGGGACAAGTCAAATGCATCATTTTAGAAGGCTGATTTCCATTTAGCCAACAGGTCTTATACAAGTCGATGTTTCGTTTTGTTTCGTCAGTCAATGGAAAAATATTCAGAACAAGATAAATGACGCCTTGTGAGATGTGCGAGAGCAGGAGTATTCTACATAAGGACTTGCCGCCATAGATACCGAAGACAATAAGGAAGATCGTTTGTCCAAAAACCAGACGCTGATTTTGTGAGGTGGGTTTTCATTACTTCCTGTTCACAACATATAATAGCATAGTTATAAAAAAAAGTTACAGGTAGCTCACACATGTCAACGTGACCGTTGTGTTCCTGCCACATGTGGGTGTGTCCGAGACTGATCTATCATGTTTCTTTATTATGCTTTCCTGACGTACTACAGTGTTTCCCTGCAGACTTTAAGGCGGAAATTGCATACACCGGATGCACTCTATGGAGTTCAACTTGTGCTAGAATAAAGAAAAGATTGCGCAACACAATGGAAATGTGAGATGATTGATCAAACAGAGCACCGTACTGACTATCATGTACCCAGTGATACATTTGTGCTCACTTTCTCTCCTTTTCTCTGAGCAGATTTGAAAAAAAAAAAATTAAAAAAAATTAAAAAAAATAAAAACCAACGTGCACACAGAATCAAGTGTTAAGAGGTGCATTGATAGTACGTGTTACTCAATCAATCACTTATCAGTTTACAAAAACCAAAAAACTACGGACACAGAAGAAACTGGAGACTGATTCGCCGGAGCTACGGTGAAAGAAGTCTGACGATAATAAAATCATTATGCCAAAAAAAGTAAATGTAATGAACGGTAATTACATTATGGACTTTGAAACCAATTCATATAAACATGAGGAATGAGATTCATATAAACATGAGGAATGAGATTCATATAAATATGAGGAATGAGATTCATATAAATATGAGGAATGAGATTCATATAAATATGAGGAATGAGATTCATATAAACATGAGGAATGAGATTCAATAGAACTGAACCTCACTGGATGCCGTCTAAGTGACCATGAACAATATCTAAATACACTTCTAAATATATTGCTAACCACTCAGAGTAGGAAGCAACTTCTCGTAGTGAGTTTTCTGGGTATGAAATAAAGCTCTTGAGAAAATACCACCCTACACAAAAGAATACAAGAGATCTATTGCTCATAAACACCGAATTAGAGAGTCAATAGTTTTGCAAACTTGGTTCTCTTAATAGTAATCAAAGACACTGATACAAACGAAAAACATATGTCTGAGCTGCTGAAAAACAACAAAACTAACATTCCTAATAGCTTGCATATTCCCAGTGGCAATATATGGATGTGAATCCTGGACAATCACCAACAAAGTGAAAAATAAAATAGCAACACTTGAAACAAAATGTTACAGAAAAATCATCAGAATACCAAATATAAAAAAGATTACCAATATAGACATCCTGAGAGAAATGAATGTAAAAAGAAAACTGGCTAAACTACATGGTTCTTTCCAGAAAACTACAATATTTTGAACATATCAAACACCATTTACTTCAATCAACTGCAAAACTTAAAGGAAGGAGAAGTGATTACAACAATAAATACAATAGAAGAAGACCTAGAACCATACATCTTGAAATCCGAAATTGAAGACCCAGTTAAACATGCACCAAACAGCGACAAGTATAAAATGGCTACACAGACTGTTCAATGTGCTATGGAAGACACCACAAGAGTGGAATACTGCGGTAATTGTTCCCATCTGGAAGAAAAAAGGCAGTAAGAGGGAATGCACTAAGTATAGAGGGGTATCACTCTTAAACCACATAAGAAAAATCTTTAGAAAAATACTAGAGAGAACAATGCGGGCATAAATAGAACCACGGCTCAATAACACATAAATTGGCTTTCGGAAAAATAAAAGTTGTACAGATGCAACATAACATTGCGATAGAACATAACCAAGACCTATATTTGACTTTCGTGGACCAAGAGAAAACTTTTGACAGAGTGGATAGAGCACAACTATGGATAACACTACATATGGAGTTCCACACCATCTGATAAGCTTGTGCCAGAGCATATACGCCAATAGTCAATGGTCAGTAAAAACGGGCACATGTACATCTGATAATTTTAAAATCCACTCGGAACTGAGACAGGGATGTGTACTATCCCTCATACATATACCACATCTGTAAAGTAGCAAAGACAACGGAAGAAAACAATACGAAGGATAACGTAAACTACTATTTGCTGACGGCCAAGCACTAGTGGCATCATCAGATAAGGAACTACAACGACAAATAGATAGATTACATCAAACACACCAAACCTTTAACATGAAGATAAATATAGAAAAGACCGAAAGTAATGAAGATAGGAAGAACAGAAAGAACAGAAAGAAACCCCAATATATATATTTGGAAACGAACAGACTTAACCAAATGACAAAATTCACATACCTAGGAAGTAATATAACAACAGACGGCAAAAGCAACAAAGAAATACACAATAGATGTAGTAAAGCATACCACGCCTTAGGGCAAATGCAACCAATCTTCAGAAACAAAAATGAAGATTTAAACACCAAAATAACACTATTCAAAACGATTATTACGCCAACGCTGTGCTATCAAATGCCAAACATGGACAACGACAGCACACGGCAAACATAAACTTGTGACAACTGAAATGGCATGCGTAAGCAGAATCCTAGGAATATCGCAAGAGACAGGGTGAGGAATGAGGACATTCGACAAAAAACGGGTGCCACCCCCAATCTTGGAATATATTTAGAGACAACAACTGTGGTTACCACACAGTAGCAGACTACTACCAGTCAGCATACCACAGCAAGCTATGCTACACAGATACAGCGAAGGTAGACCTAGAGGCCGACCACGAAAACGATGGGACACTGAAATAAAAGAGGCGACAAATTCCACGACATACTCAGCACACAAGAACATTGTCTCCAGAAAACTCTTCTACCCCTGACGCTGAAAGGCAATTAAGGGTTTAGCGAATAGATATATAGATCAAACGCTTGATAGCCTAGAGAATACCATAATTGAGAGGATGATGCTAGGTGGACGAACAAGAGGCAGACCAAGAAGAAGATGGACCTAAGATATCAAAGACCACCTGAACATGACACTAATAGAAGTAGGAAGACTGGCTCAAGATCGACAGAAGTTTCGAAAGGTTGTGATGACTGCTATGCTACCTGATGATAGCATAATCGCTGGTAAATTGAACATACAATATGAATTATGGTTGCAAATTATCATCATCGCACACCGGACAAGACAATAGATTCCCCGTCTCAATAACTCAATGTCAGTGTAGTGGGCTGATAGTTCCAGTTTGTTGTTGATTTATCAGTCCTGTGGTATATCAAATATTTACACTTGTGGTAATGACCAGGACCTACGCTCTGAATTCGTTAGGTGTCATTCATAAATGATCTGAATATGTCTGATGTAACACTAACCACAACATAGTTATCTCGACTACATTTTGACATGTCGTTCTTCTAATTGCCAACCGAAGTACATGGGGTTACAGTCAAAATGGTGCGCTACACAAAGCTAGTGTCAATCTTCCAACGGCAAAAGCTGATCTTCGTGATAACAGGTCAATCGCAGACGCGCCACAACGCCAGCTGTTAGAGCTTCAGCCGCTTCATTCTTTAACATGGTCTTAGGTCATGATACATCAGAGAAGGAACCTCGTCAATAATTTTAAAAGGGGAGGGGTGTCTTAAAGGAACTTTAATTCCATCTCTCCCTTCCCAAACTCCACTAAGACTACCGTGAGTTAATAATCCTGTGGACTCACAGATCATCCTTTTAAAGTGACGCTCATTGTTTCTTCCCCGTGCTTTTATTGGCTGTCGACACAGTGAGAAATTAAAATCCCAAAACAAAATCAAATTGCATCCAATTAGAAGGATGCTTTCCAATGTGTCTACCGGCATGTATTGTCGATGAATATGGGTCTAGGTATGGAAGACTTAATATTTGTTCCATGACCAGATGCATTACTTCTGTTGTGTTAAGCATGTTTGCTCAAAATGTTTTCACACTACCCAACCATCACTACTTTCTACCCACACTACTTTCTTAGTCTTAAACTAGTTCTGTAACCTCATCTTTCTTCTATTATATGTCAGTTCGAGTGTGTAGGATCTAAAACTCTCACTAGTAACCCAACAGACAAACAAGGAAACAAAAGAACATAGATCATGACATAACGAATATAGGGAAGAATCTCTCTTGTAAAGACCACACACTTCATTTATACAATTATGTGTTTACACGCGAGGAGTAGGAATTTCCTTCTTAAAACACTGTATACAGTTTTGGCTGGGAATCTTCTGGGTATGAAATTCTTCTTCTTCTGCGATCAATTGCTAAACATCCAGTCCAATATGGATCATGTATAGAGTTGTTCTTTCCTAGGTCATCGTTGGTTCCTGAAACTACACAATACTTGATGACGTATCTAAAACTGTTATCATATGACGTATTCTCTCGAGAACTTTGTCTTTCCAATGAAATCCCTGAACCCCTCTCTGTCTTGGGCGATGCGGCTTGAATTCTCCAACGACGTATTCATGTTATCCTTAATGTAGTCAGTCATCGTTTTCTTCGTCTGCCCTTTGTCCTCCCTCTCCAAGGTCCTCTGCCCTCCATTATTTGTCTTTATAAACAGTTGTCTCTCTTTATATGACCAAACAGGCCTAGTTTTCTTTTTGCTATTGTGTTTAGTAACCAAAACTCTGGCATTTTCAATGTATTTATATCTTAGCTTCTGTTTTTTTTCTTTCCATTTTGTCTTTCTTTTCTATTTTTTTTCTATTCTAAGTATCATTCTGTAGCATTTCATCTCACAGGCGTTGATCTACTTTGTTTTACTTAGGGTTCATGTTTCACAGCCGAATATTGCAACCGGAAAAATAAAGTTCTTAGCATTAACAGTTTCGTTTCTATTCTGCTGTTTTCCCATGTTTTTCACCCGTGTTATTTTACTATATGCCATTGCCAATCTCTTCCTGATCTCTACCATGCAGTCTCCTGCACCATAGATGTTTGCTCCTAAGTATTCGAATTTATTCTCACACTCTATCTAAAACTGTTAATATACAATCAATGATGACGTTTCTAATGAGGGCAGTAGACGACAAATGCGATCAATTGTTCAACATCTAGTCCAATATTGTTCAACATCTAATCCAATATTGTTCAACATCTAATCCAATATTGTTCAACATCTAGCCCAATATTGTTCAACATCTAGCCCAATATTGTTCAACATCTAGCCCAATATTGTTCAACATCTAACCCAATATTAATGATGTAAAGATCGGTTTGTTTTAGTTCATTAGGAACTGATCTGGCTCACACATACACGTGCACATTGAACAGCAAAAATCACCAATACATCAACATTTTTGGAGACAAAATAAAATACAATAAAAGCGAACGCGTTTACATGAACACCTGCTAACGATAGTCATGGCAGAGACAAATGGCTGTAATGTATACAGGGATGTGTTTTATATCCTGGTGTTTCCCTTGAGCTACAACCCCCCCCCCCGTGATCGATAAACAAACTGGTTATGTGCTCACATTCAGATGCTGCCTGAATTATGCTACCAGAGTAACACCATTATAACATGTACTATATACACAACTGAACATATTAGAGTAACACCATTATAACATGTACCATATACACAACTGAACATATTAAAGTAACATCATTATAACATGTACTATATACACAACTGAACATATTAAAGTAACATCATTATACCATGTACTATATACACAACTGAACATATTAGAGTAACACCATTATAACATGTACCATATACACAACTGAACATATTAAAGTAACACCATTATAACATGTACCATATACACAACTGAACATATTAAAGTAACACCATTATACCATGTACTATATACACAACTGAACATATTAAAGTAACACCATTATAACATGTACCATATACACAACTGAACATATTAAAGTAACACCATTATACCATGTACTATATACACAACTGAACATATTAGAGTAACACCATTATAACATGTACTATATACACAACTGAACATATTAAAGTAACACCATTATAATATGTACTATATACACAACTGAACATATTAAAGTAACACCATTATACCATGTACTATATACACAACTGAACATATTAGAGTAACACCATTATAACATGTGCTATAGACACAACTGAACATATTAGAGTAACACCATTATACCATGTACTATATACACAACTGAACATATTAGAGTAACACCATTATAACATGTACTATATACACAACTGAACATATTAGAGTAACACCATTATCAGAACAATATTTGCATCTATCCCTTTTTTATATTTTGTTTTATTCTCGTCTTATATATATATATATATATATATATATATATATATATATATATATATATATATATATATATATATATATATATATATATATATATATATGATTCTTTATTAGGAACAAGCGTCACAGCACTGGGGGCACTCCCATATATGCTCTGCTTGTCGTTGTTTTCAATGTGTGATTTTGGAAGGTTACAACATTTTGATAGAAGGCTGGCACAAAAAATATTTTAACAGGTTGTGGGTCGAAGACTCGTCTTAGGAGACCACCGAAACGTTGTTATCTGGAATGATTTAGAGATAAACGATACTAAGGTAAATCATAACAACCCTGGAACAAAGCTCATCATGAAGGGCCCGCAGAAAAAAATTTCGACCTGAAAGTGGGCCACAAGAAAAAAAAGTAGCAGAACCGCTGCTGTATTCGACCTCGAAACTCATTAATGATAGCAAGATGGATGCATGAGGAAACTCAAGGCAACCGGTTACAAGCATAAAACGTGTATCGTTGTTCGTGTGTATCGTTCTTTGGTGTTTAAAACAAAATATGTTTGTAGGAAATGTGTGCACGAATGTGTTATCAAACACAAAATTGAATGAAGATGAAAGTGTGTGTGTGTGAATGTGCATGCATGTTTGTGTGTATTTTTGTGTGCGAGCGAAGGGGAGATTGAATGAACATGTGTGAGTGTGAATGTGTTTGTGTGCGAGTGAACGAGAGATTGAATGAGTATGCATGCTGTAGTGTGAATGTTTATTATACAATACTATACCTCTAGCCAATGTTTTTTTTTCAGTGTGTTCGCTCGTGGTCTCTCTGGCATCTTTGAAATACGTTGTTCAACTTTCTTCCAGGACATATATATATAATATAGCCGGAAAAATAATAACAGGATAAGTAAATGAGTCACATTAGAACAATGTTTCCAGTGAGTCTGCGTGTCTGATATTCTCGATTGGTTATTGTAAAGCCCAAATTCTAAAGACAAAACTAAGGAAAAGACCTCAAGATCTCGCCTTTTATTCTATGGAGAGATTATTCTATGGGGAGCTGTGCAAGGTAAACGTTCAAGTGGAGGGCAGAATAGCTTCAAGGATCACCTAAAAAGCTCTCTCGTGATCTCGATCTCAAGCACTGCAGCATCGATCCTAGCTCCTGGGAGACTACAGCACTTGATCGCTCAACCTGGCACACCCGGATCACCGCTGACATCACGAAATTTGAAAAAGAAAGAACACTGCGGGCAAGTCACAAGCGCAAGAAGCGGATGACAAATCCGAAAATTCTCCTACCCCGAACCGTCAGCACTCCAGAATACACTGCAATAGAACTTTCCGTGCGCGAATCGGACATCTACGAACTCACAATCCAAATTAGTTAATTACCAATTTTAATTATTATTTATTTATTTTTCTTTTCCCCATCGCATTCAATGCTTTTCATGCCGGCATGCCATGCTCACCTTCGCTTGCGAAGGAGGAATATCATCATCATCTGATTACACTGATGTATAATAGTGATAATCTCTTATTAATTGAAGGGTCCGATGAGGAGGTTTGCGAAAATACGTAGTACTTTGATCTGCCATGCATGAAATAAGAAGCTAATAATTCTTGACACGAGATAGACCGCGACCAATTGCCAAATGAAACCTACCAGCTGAGCCTTTTTACGCGATATTTCTGATTATTGCTGTGATTTTCGGTCACTATTTCTATATTTGATGTCACCCACCAACACATATCAACGAAATGCACGGGAATAATAGAAAACATGACCAATAAAAGGATTGATTGAATTCTGATGGTAGGTCGTCTATTGTCGAAAGTCACGGGTAGAGCACCCATCACGTACAACGTCAAAGTGGATCCAGAAATACCAAGCAGTAATCGAATGTACGATACACGAATATATCGGGTTGAAAAAAAGGTCCGATATGGATTCCAAGTTGTAAAACAGCATAAAATTCTGTTCTGCGGAATTCATCTTGTTAACGGACAGTGATTTCAGAAGACACTCGGAACATAATATAACTATTATTCAGCATATACGATGCAATTCTACGTAGTCTGTATGGTACTGGTATCAATTTTATTGAATTAATTGCAACCTACACATCGACAGTTAGAGATCTCAGTATTCCAGTACGCTCAAACTGATCGATTGTGTCACACATTCTTACTAATCATATGATGGGTACTATTACCATAAGAACCCGTGAACAGGTCAGAAACTTGAGTTAATAATATTACAATTTTCAAAGCCTACAATTCCCATTACAAATGTAAACAACAAACTCGTATTTTATTTTTATATAGAAGTCTCGGATCGATCTTATGAATCTATCAACTTACAGAGAAAAGTCTAGGATCGATCTTATGAATCTATCAACTTACAGAGACAAGTCTCGGATCGATCTTATGAATCTATCAACTTACAAAGACAAGTCTCGGATCGATCTTATGAATCTATCAACTTACAGAGACAAGTCTCGGATCGATCTTATGAATCTATCAACTTACAGAGAGAAGTAACGGATCGATCTAATGAATCTATCAACTTACAGAGAGAAGTAACGGATCGATCTAATGAATCTATCAACTTACAGAGAGATGTCTCGGATCGATCTTATGAATCTATCAACTTACAGAGAGAAGTCTCGGATCGATCTAATGAATCTATCAAATTACAAAGACCACTAGCGAATGAATGTACCCAACAGAAAACAATGGTGAAGAGAGAAAATGCATTATTCGGTATGACGACAAGTGAAAAGCATTTCTTGAGTACATCGGACATTCATATCATTACAAATGTTACGTTTCGTTTCCAAATTGAATCGTTCAAGTACTGCCCGAGTTTAGAAATCTTGCAACTACAAATATGTTTCCAGTAGACAACAGAAGGGATATATAATTCTTGTGTTGTGACGTGGATGTCCTTCAACTAGGAATTCGTTCAGACACCTCAGACCAGGTGTTCATTGCAACAATGATTCTCAATTACTTGACTTCAAACAAAGCGCTCTTTTTGGTTTACTGACACATAAAGTACGTTTCTGAATAATTATATCAATTTTTCTTGGAAAAATTGTTCAGAAGTGGTTAGTGCTAGATATCAAATCAATAACACGCCCCCCACCCTCCACACACATACTTCAATTAGGAGTATAAGTGAGGCCATCGAGGGGGTGTTACGATATCCATAGTAAGATTGTTATATGTAGAATAATTATACAAATCACTACCTCCAAAAAATAAATATGTACAATAGTTATACAAATCACATTCAGTGATAAAAAAATCACTTTCTTCAGTGATAAAATAACGATAACTTTAATTGTTCGGACATGTAAGCCGACACAGGAAATCATTGACATATTTCAAAGCATAGCCCTTTCACGATTTGTCTCTCTAAGTTGATGCATTCATCAAGTTTAGTGCCCCTACGACCTTGAAATGTTAAGGGTATTTCAATATTTGAATGGATATGTGTGTTCACATAAATTATGATGACCATTTTTTGAACATCCACTTTTAAAAATTCAATTTGAATTATGTCCATGCCTAATAGTTCGTAGATGGCTAATGAGTCATATTCGAGATGTAAATGTCCTTGAACAGTTTGGGCATGGAATGACCACTGTAGACGGATTTTGGTTTATCCGTGAATTTCTAGCTACTCTCCACTGTTGCATTTCTCCTCTTTTCACAAGATGATGCGTTTTTTTTTATTTTAGAACGCCATGTAGATATATTTTGTGCAAGTTCTTACCATCTGTCTTCATCTATTCCAAAGGCTTTCAATGAGGTCTTTAACGAGTCCTCGTGTAGCGCTTCTTTTGACTACCTTGAGGCCGTGTACCCTTCTCCAGCTCACCATAGAGACGTATCTTTGCAGGAGATAGTCTGGCGTACGCACCAAATGACCTGCCCGACGAATCTGTGTCTGCATCAGGATAGTGTCAATGCTGGGGATACCAAATCTGTCAAGGACAGTGGTATCTGGAATCTTGTCTTGCCATCTGATGTTCATAGCTTTTCTGAGACAAGTTGTGTGAAAGTTAGTGAGTTTCCTCACACGACGTCTATACAAAGTTCATGTTTCACTAGCGTATAACAGCATTGGAAATACCACCAGTTTTGGAAATTTTCTTCCTAGTCTGTAGGTCAATGTCATTTCTACGCCAAACATTTGCGTACAATCTGCCGAAAGTACTGCTTGTTTTGGCGATTCTTGTCTACATTTCATCAACTTTGTCATTTTGTGATAACGTACTACCTATTTACAATCTGTTCACAACTTTCACTGTTACACCATTTATTTTTATGCAGGGCTCGAGATAGCTTTTGCCAAGGGCTGATTGTAACATTACTTCTGTTTTCTCTGTGTTAATGGTAAGCCCAAAGTTGGTACAGGCTTTCGAGAATCTGTCTATAATACATTGTAGATCAGCCTCAGAGTTTGCATTTCGGGAACAATCATCAGCAAATAGGAGTTCCCTGATTGTGTGTGATTTGACTTTGGTTTTTGCTCGAAGTCGCCGAAGGTTGAACAATTCTCCATCTATGCGATATGTGATGTTTACTCCCATGACTAGATCTCTGAAAGCATCATCCAACATAACAGAGAACATGATGCTAAATAGGGTAGGTACTAATACACATTCTTGCTTTACTCCATTTGAGACAGGAAACGTTTCAGATAACTCTCCATCACCCTGAACTCTAGCTTACATTTCGTCATGCAATTGCTGTACCATTGTGATATATTTCCGTGGGCATCCATATTTTGCCAAAATCTTCCATAGTTTCTATCTACTAACTGTGTCAAATGCTTTTGTTAGGTCTATGAACACTGTGTACAGGTCACAGTGTTGTTCCTTACATTTTTCTTGAAGTTGTCTTTCCGCAAATACCATATCAATTGTTCCCCACGTTCTTTTCTGAAACCACATTGGCTTTCGGGTAGCAGTCCTTCATTTAGATGAGATGTAAGACGGTTCAAATGGATTCTAGCAAAAATCTGCCCAGTGATGGACAGTAGAGAGATACCACGATGGCTATTACAAGACTGGCGGTTCTCTTTACGTTTGTACAGGTGTATAATCGTTGCATCCCTGAAATTGTGTGGAACAGTTTTGCTTTTCCATGACTATTTTAAAATTATATGAAGTTTCTCTATAAGATTTTTACCACCATACTTATATATTTCGATTGGTATTGAGTCGGAGCCAGGTGCTTTTGCACTGGAAAGCTGATGAATTGATTTATGAGTTTATTCTAAAGTAGGGATGTCACCTAGCATTTCATTGATAGGAACCTGTGGTAGTCGGTTGATAGCTTCTCAATTTATTGATGACGGGATATTCAAAATGTGCTCAAAGTGTTCTACCCAGCGCTGCAGAATTTTATCTTTCTCTACGATTAAGACAATGGTCAGTCCAGCAGTCTGCACAGCACATGGATTTTGTCACTCGAACATCTTGGCTGTCCACTCTTCTTACAATTATATAATCTATAAGATGCCAGTGTTTTGATCGCGGGTGCATCCAAGAGGTTCGGTTTCGGGGTTCAAATATGGTGTTGGTAATGAGGAGATCATTTTCGTCTACTCACCCTTGCATTGGAATCTCCATGTAATATGAGCTTCTCAGTTTTTGGAACTGCAGTGATAGCTGCATGAAGAATATGTCTTTAACTTCTTCTGGATTTGTCAGCGTTGGTGCATACGAACTGATGATTGTTGTGTATTTCTTACCAGACAGCAGGGAGACCTTCACCGGCATGAGGCGATCATTTACTGCCTTTGGTTGGACTGCTAGTTTACCAACGAGTCTTGTTTTAATAGCGAAGCCTACACCGGCTTCGCGTCTTTCCTCATTTTCTCTTCCACTCCAAAAGAATGTATAGCCTGCAACTCTTTCTCAGAGTTGACCGACTCCAGCAAGGCGCGTTTCACTCAGAGCTGATATGTCAATATGGTACCTTTCTAACTTTATCCCAATCAGGGCTGTTCGTCGAACCGGTCTATTTGTGTTTGAGTCATTGTCGAGGATTGTGCGCACATTACATGCTCCTAGAGTCTGTGGAAAAACCTTTTTCCTTCGGTGCATTTTCGTGGATGTGAAAATAACTTGCACTGGGGATTTTGATTAAAGTGAGGAAGAGTTGTGCAAAGCGTCGCCCTCACTCTCTTGTCAGACCTCATTTGAAACCAGTGACAAGACGAATCGAGACGACTGGAAGTGAAGTGCGATGCAGTGGATGACCATGGTTTTCTACATGTCTCACCTTGCCTGATGTGGTCCACACCGCGCTGCTGGCGTTCGCCTACATTACCCGGTGGGCCGATAAACTATCGTACCTCATATGTGTAAATTAGCCGAATATCAGACTTTAGGTGTAGTGCTTAGACAAGACCGACATGCTTTTTGAGACAGTCTTAGCATGACATCACCTACTTTATGACTCCCTAACAGACTGTCATTCGAACGTGGAGCCATAACACGCTTCAGTCAGTCCCCTGGTAATGTGTTCACACAGTTTTTATATTGAAGAAGGTGGTAATATTCAATTTAATAAACTTCAAATCATGTAATGTCTGAAGATCTTCTTCGCGATCGAAGTTGAACATATTTAGTTTATGTGTCCGATTAGCATCGTTATACTTGACAAGATTCTCAATCCGTGTACCAATCTGATTTCTGTTATGTGTTACATCTACAGCGACTTGCGGACCGGTCACTGATGGCTAGGGGGCCGCAACCTGCCCACCACTATGAGAACGCTGCCCCACACTACGATACTACACCATGTCACAGCTGCGAATTGTGGATTTTCTAACACACAAAAGAGACAGAAAGAATAAAGGAAGTGCTCGTAGAATACGAAAACCAGGATGAGGAAAAGCCAGACAAGACATGGAGACAAGTCTTACCTTGTATCTATTCTTGTCACAGTGAGTGATCTGGTCCTTACAGCTGTGTTCGTGCACGTTCACTAGGCAGTCTGCAACAAGACAGATACATTAGTCACGGTAAACAGTCACATATATATATCATATGCCATATGACATTGTTATGCCATAGTATTTCTATCTTTATTTGTTATGTCATGCTATTTCTATCTTTATTATGTCATGGTATTTCGATCTATATATTAATATATATATATATATATATATATATATAAGACCACAAGAAGATAAAACAGATTTGAGCATTCCTGGTACTCAAACTTTCTTCATGGCAGGTTCCATCTTCATTTATTATGTCAGAGTATTTGGACTGTCTATGTTCATTTGCTATGTTACGGCATTTCTATCTTTTTTTGTTATGTCATGGTATTTCTATCTTTATTTGTTTATGTCATGGTATTTCTATCTTTATTTCTTATGTCACGATATTTATATCTTCATTTGTTTATGTCATGATATTTCTATCTTCATTTGTTATGTCATGGTATTTCTATCTTTATTTGTTACCTAAGGACATTTCTTTCAGAAAGAATGACAATATCAAGCAGTTGATCTTGTCATGAGCTTGTCAATGTTAAACATACTTTCGTGCCCGCACTGCATGTCATGTAGCCCTGCCAGTGAGAACTATTAGACCAGTGTTTCCCAACGTGAGGCCTACGCCATACAGGGGGGGGGGGGCAATTAGCTGTTCCGGGGAGGGGGGCAATTCGAATAAGTTGTAATTATGCTTCATTTAGTTAATAATTACATTTTTTAATATAAAAACAGGAAATGTTACATAGGGGGCATCAGAATTTGAGAAAGACATGGGCGGCATGGTATAAAAAAAAAGGTTGAGAAACACTGTGTTAGACTATGATAAAGGTCGTATTCCTGTACCATAATTGCTGCTGGCACGACATATGTAAGGTAGGTTTTTACAAATATATCTTCTGACAGAACACAAAATAAGGCCCTTACTGGGAGTTGAACCAAAGAGCACACAATTGTGAGATCGGCGTTCTAACTTCGCACCCATGCTCTGCAATGTTGATCACGTGATGTGATGTAGATATATTGAAAGATCTATCTGTCTGTCTATTCGTTAAATCATTTGTTGCCTTTCAGCGTCAGGGGTAGAAGACATTTCTAAGATGGCCCTCGTGTGTGCTGAGTATATTGTGGTCCATCGTTTTCGTGGTCGGCCTCTACGTCTGCCTTCACTGTATCTGTGTAGCTAAACTCTGCTGATTCAGCTGTTACAAGTTTACGTTTATCCTGTGCTGTCGTTGTCCATGTTTGGCATTGGTAACACAGCGTTTGTATAATAATTGTTTTGAATAGTGCTATTTTGTGTTTAAATCTACATTTTTGGTTCTGAAGATTGGTGTCATTTGTCATATGGCTTGATATGCTTTACTACATCTATTGTGTATTTCTTTGCTGCTCTTGCCGTCCGTTGTTATATTACTTCCTAGGTATATGAATTCTGTCACTTGCTTAATTAGTCTGTTGTTTCCAATATATATGTTGGTATTTCTTTCTGTTCTTCCTTATTGTATTGAAAGATACGCGAACAAATTCTGATAACGTGCAGACGGAAAAAAAAAAAGAAACATCGTGCATTTGGGACAGAAAACTTTTTTAGAACATAACTGTTATCACATATATTTTTTTTAAAGTAAAGAAGTGAGTCAGTGATACGCACAGTAATAACAACGGGGAGTTAATCTCGGCACCAAATGACGTCATCGGTTATTGTGTTTACACGCTAGAACCTGCAGCAGAGATGATAAAAGTCCAAGATCTCTGGTCTATTTTCCTATTTATGCTGCGGCTTTTGAAATCATTTTGCCATAAACAGTATGGTCTACATTGTTGTATTACTTGGAATTATGATGGAGTCAGGTCACATTAAGCTGTATTACTTGGAAGTATGATGGAGTCAGGTCACATTAAGCTGTATTACTTGGAAGTATGATGGAGTCAGGTCACAGTAAGTTGTTTTACTTGGAAGTATGATGGAGTCAGGTCAGAGTAAGTTGTTTTACTTGGAAATAATAAGAAGACACAACAATAAACACTACAACAGCAAACCTAGAACCAAACATACTACTACGGGAAATAGAAAATGCAATAAACAAATCAGCAGATTCCGATAATATACAAACAGAACTTATTAAAACAGGAACAGAAAACGGGGAACAATAGCTATATAGACTTTTCAATGTCTATATGTTTCAAGGAAGAAACATGAAACATCAGAAGACTGAAGAAACGCTACAATCATTCCCATATGAAATAAAAAATGCAGTAAGAGAGATTGCACAAAATACAAACTACTAAGATACACAGGGAAAATTTTAAATAAAATATTATAACAACGATTACGATCATAATTTGAACCAATACTTAAAAATACCTAAATGGGCTTCCGTGAGAACAAAAGCTGTACGGATGCTATCTTTACACTTATAAAGCTAACAGAAAGAATCACAGAAAACAACAAAGGATTATACATCGCATTCGTCGAACAAGAAAAGGCCTTGTACGGAGTAGACAGACAACAACTTTGGAAAACACTATCAATATACGAAGTACCAGAACATTTAATCAATATATGCAAGGACATTTATGCTAATAGCCAATGTGCAGTAAGAACAAATGCAGGTGTGTCCAATAAGTTCCAAATTCAATCAGGAGGTCGACAAGGGTGTGTCCTCTCCCCTCTACTTTTTATAACATATATCGACCACATCTATAAACTAACAAGTACCAACGAAGAAGATAACATAAAAGACAAACTGAATGAACTACTCTTTGCAGACGACCAAGTACTAATAGCGACATCGAAAGGCAAATTGCAAGACCATATGAATAGACTCCACACAACATGTCAAAAATTCAACATGAAGATTAATATTGAAAAGACCGAAATAATGGCAATAAAGAAATATATTAAGAAATATCACTATCTCCATCGGTAATAAACAACTTAAACAGGTAAAGGAGTTCACTTACTTAGGAAGCATTATATCGTGTGAAGGGAAAAACAGTAAAGAGATGCAAAATAGATGCAACAAAACATACCAGATCATAGGACAGATGACACGTATTTTCAAGAACAAAAATGTAAACATAGACACTAAAGTTGCATTATACAAGACTGTTATTATCGCATCACTGTGCTACCAGTGTCAAACTTTGACAATGACAGCACACAACAAAAGAAAAATAGTGGCAGCAGAAATGACATGTCTACGAAGAATACTCGGAGTATCATTAAGAGATAGAATTAGAAACGATAACATCAGACAGATAACCAAAACAAAACCAGTATTGGACAATGCATTTTATATTCCTGCTTGTCGGTGATACCAGTCTTATGGACCACATTTTCTCTGAGTCTTACGACATCGTTCCACCCCAGAGAGTCTTTTCTCGAACACAAGTTGAAATCCTTGGCCAATGACCTGTGTTGAAAATGCACTAACTGGATATTTAATCCATCTGACAAAACTGCAATGCCATAGAGAAAATGAAGTGCGTCGTCCATGTTAAATTTTCCACACGGGCAATCCCAATGTAAACAAACGCATTCATTTTGAACGAAGATTGGGAACTGTTGATTTCCTTTACTATGGCCCACGCCATCACATAACGTGAGTCTGTAAACGGTTCACGTTTACTGCAAGACGTAATGTCTGCGAGACTTATTTAGATTATATGATGTTTACGTGAATGTAGGGTTGCAGTTTGTGACGTTGAGATTTCGTGCAAGGACGTATACGGGGTTGGGATTTGAGACGTTAGTTATCTCGTGCAAGAGTGCATATAGGGTTGGAGATTGGGGTATGGTGTATGTAGGGTTGGAGACGGGGGTATCGTGTATGTAGGGTTGGAGACTGGAGTATCGTGCATGCAGGGTTGGAGACTGGGGTATCGTGTATGTAGGGTTGGAGACGGGTATCGTGCATGCAGGGTTGGAGACTGGGGTATCGTGCATGCAGGGTTGGAGACTGGGGTATCGTGTATGTAGGGTTGGAACGGGTATCGTGCATGCATGGTTGGAGTCTGGGGTATCATGCATGCAGGGTTGGAGACTGGGGTATCGTGCATGTAGGGTTGGAGACGGGTATCGTGTATGTAGGGTTGGAGACTGGAGTATCGTGTATGTAGGGTTGGAGACTGGAGTATTGAGTATGTAGGGTTGGAGACTGGGGTATCGTGTATGTAGGGTTGGAGACTGGGGTATCGTGCATGTAGGGTTGGAGACTGGGGTATCGCGTATGTAGGGTTGGAGACTGGAGTATCGTGTATGTAGGGTTGGAGACTGGGGTATCGTGTATGCAGGGTTGGAGTATCAGACGTTCAGATCTCATGCAAGATCGCATGTAGGGTTGGGGTTTGAGATTGCACTTTGTCTTTGTCACCTTGATATTGTTTACATAGCAATGGTGTCTCTAATGTCTTTGTGGTGGTAACATTGGTTTTACTCTATTCCCACTGGTTTAAATATATATATATATATTCTTGACAAAGACCTAACGATTCGAAACGCTGAAAATGTCTTGTGTATTGTCATTTATATTTTTTCGTGTTCACACCCCATAGCCCCTTAATGATTGTTGTGTTAAGGTAAAACCTCAAAAACCTGTGTTCTACGTAAGTACGCAGGTCACTTATAGGATTGAGATTTGAGGCGTTTAGATTTTGTACAAGGTCGCATGTAGGGTTGAGGTTTGAGACGTTGACATGTGAGTTAGGTCGCATGTAGGGTTTGGATTTATTACGTTGAGATTTTGTGTAATGTCGTACGTAGGGTTGAGACGTTGAGATTTTATGTTAAGATCAAATGTAGAGTTTGTATACGAGATGTTGATATTTCGTACAAGGTCGCATGTAGGTTGAGGTTTTAAGACATTGAAGTTTTGTGCATGTGTGAATGTAGTGTTAGGGTTTAAGACATTGACATTTTGTGCATGTGTGAATATAGTGTTAGGGTTTAAGACATTGAAGTTTTGTGCATGTGTGAATGTAGTGTTAGGGTTTAAGACATTGAAGTTTTGTGCATGTGTGAATGTAGTGTTAGGGTTTAAGACATTGACATTTTGTGCAATGGTGAATGTAGTGTTAGGGTTTAAGACATTGAAGTTTTGTGAATGTAGTGTTAGGGTTTAAGACATTGAAGTTTTGTGCAAGGGTGAATGTAGTGTTATGGTTTAAGACATTTAATTTTGTGAATGTAGTGTTAGTGTTTAAGACATTGACATTTTGTGCAATGGTGAATGTAGTGTTAGGGTTTAAGACATTTACATTTTGTGCAATGGTGAATGTAGTGTTAGGGTTTAAGACATTTACATTTTGTGCAAGTGTGAATGTAGTGTTAGGGTTTAAGACATTTAATTTTGTGCAAGTGTGAATGTAGTGTTATGGTTTAAGACATTTAATTTTGTGCATGTGTGAATGTAGTGTTAGTGTTTAAGACATTTAATTTTGTGCAATGGTGAATGTAGTGTTAGGGTTTAAGACATTGACATTTTGTGCAATGGTGAATGTAGTGTTAGGGTTTAAGACATTTACATTTTGTGCAATGGTGAATGTAGTGTTAGGGTTTAAGACATTGACATTTTGTGCAATGGTGAATGTAGTGTTAGGGTTTAAGACATTTAATTTTGTGCAAGTGTGAATGTAGTGTTAGGGTTTAAGACATTGAAGTTTTGTGCAAGGGTGAATGTAGTGTTAGGGTTTAAGACATTTAATTTTGTGCAAGGGTGAATGTAGTGTTAGGGTTTAAGACATTGAAGTTTTGTGCAAGGGTGAATGTAGTGTTAGGGTTTAAGACATTGACATTTTGTGCATGTGTGAATATAGTGTTAGGGTTTAAGACATTGAAGTTTTGTGCAATGGTGAATGTAGTGTTAGGGTTTAAGGCATTGACATTTTGTGCAATGGTGAATGTAGTGTTAGGGTTTAAGACATTGAAGTTTTGTGAATGTAGTGTTAGGGTTTAAGACATTGAAGTTTTGTGCAAGGGTGAATGTAGTGTTATGGTTTAAGACATTTAATTTTGTGAATGTAGTGTTAGTGTTTAAGACATTGACATTTTGTGCAAGTGTGAATGTAGTGTTAGGGTTTAAGACATTTAATTTTGTGCAAGTGTGAATGTAGTGTTATGGTTTAAGACATTTAATTTTGTGCAATGGTGAATGTAGTGTTAGGGTTTAAGACATTGAAGTTTTGTGCAACGGTGAATGTAGTGTTAGGGTTTAAGACATTGAAGTTTTGTGCAAGGGTGAATGTAGTGTTAGGGTTTAAGACATTGACATTTTGTGCAATGGTGAATGTAGTGTTAGGGTTTAAGACATTTACATTTTGTGCAATGGTGAATGTAGTGTTAGGGTTTAAGACATTGACATTTTGTGCAATGGTGAATGTAGTGTTAGGGTTTAAGACATTTACTTTTGTGCAAGTGTGAATGTAGTGTTAGGGTTTAAGACATTGAAGTTTTGTGCAAGGGTGAATGTAGTGTTAGGGTTTAAGACATTTAATTTTCTGCAAGGGTGAATGTAGTGTTAGGGTTTAAGACATTGAAGTTTTGTGCAAGGGTGAATGTAGTGTTAGGGTTTAAGACATTTAATTTTGTGAATGTAGTGTTAGAGTTTAAGACATTGACATTGCAATGGTGAATGTAGTGTTAGGGTTTAAGACATTGACATTTTGTGCATTGGTGAATGTAGTGTTAGGGTTTAAGACATTGACATTTTGTGCAATGGTGAATGTAGTGTTAGTGTTTAAGACATTTACATTTTGTGCAATGGTGAATGTAGTGTTAGGGTTTAAGACATTGACATTTTGTGCAATGGTGAATGTAGTGTTAGGGTTTAAGACATTTAATTTTGTGCAAGTGTGAATGTAGTGTTAGGGTTTAAGACATTGAAGTTCTGTGCAAGGGTGAATGTAGTGTTAGGGTTTAAGACATTTAATTTTGTGCAAGGGTGAATGTAGTGTTAGGGTTTAAGACATTGAAGTTTTGTGCAAGGGTGAATGTAGTGTTAGGGTTTAAGACATTTAATTTTGTGCAAGTGTGAATGTAGTGTTAGGGTTTAAGACATTTAATTTTGTGCAAGTGTGAATGTAGTGTTAGGGTTTAAGACATTGAAGTTTTGTGCAAGGGTGAATGTAGTGTTAGGGTTTAAGACATTTAATTTTGTGCAAGTGTGAATGTAGTGTTAGGGTTTAAGACATTGAAGTTTTGTGCAAGGGTGAATGTAGTGTTAGGGTTTAAGACATTGAAGTTTTGTGCAAGGGTGAATGTAGTGTTAGGGTTTGAGATTTCGTGTAGGTCACATGTGGGGTTGGGGTTTGAGGCGTGATAGAATATTAGCATGAGTTGAAGTTTGAGGCGCTGAGATCTCATTCAAGGACGCATTTGGGAGGTAATAGTAAATTGAAAATAGGAGATTAAGATATATTTAGGTAGGTGATCGGGCATAGAAAGATATATTTAGTTAGGTAGGTGATCGGACGTAGAAAGATATATTTAGTTAGGTAGGTGATCGGATGGTATTTTTGTTGTTGCGAGTCACTCGTCAATGAAACAGCCATGTTTCAAGCTGACATATAAGTGTTCATTCTCAAGCAGCAAATGTAGGGGTATGTACACTGAACAGCCTATTAGATTGTTTGTTTAAACACGCTGATATTAATTTTGATACCATTGGGCAATTACTTTATCATCACGTGATTGACAAGTATTCTTCATGTTGTAGCTAGAGACAAATAATAGAAATATTATTCAACGTATATTATACGCGGAGACGGCACCTCTATGTGATAGCCTTGGAAGACAACGGCCATCAACAAGGAAACCAAAAAGTCTCCCCTCTTTCTCTCAATATGTCCTCGACATTTGTATGATCGATATTTGTAACAATATTTTCCTTAAATTCTGCGTCAGTTCTGCAAATCACGCAGGTTAGCAGGATGTAGGCCAGAGTACGGAATGTTATGCCGTGGTTAACATGCATCTTAGCTGCGGTACATACACTCGATGGTACTACGACATGTTTCCGACACTTTGATCTACAGAATGAGATACTAAGCGTACCGTCCCCTCAATCGTCTCTTACGACTTGAATGGCAATTTACAATAATAATGCAGTGGAAGTCTGTAGCCACGCCTATAGAGATACAGACAGCAGAAAATGTATTTCATGTTTCTCAACCATGATTTCATCCATGAAGGCAGAATAGTTAACAAGGACAAAACGACAAGAAAAATAGAGAACACACAGTGAATATGCGCTAGCACATTGATTCATACTAGTAAAGCAGTAACTCGCAAATCATAACTTGGTAACCTTGGAACAACTCTATATTCTTCCCACCTTACACCGGCTGATTGTGCTAAGAGATGTATCAAAGAATGGATTCCACGCACGTTTCCAGCAGCTGCATACACGTTGCTAAAAGTGTGTAGTTGTCAGGGAGAACTAGTCCAGCAGCTGCATACACGTTGCTAAAAGTGTGCTTTAGTCGAGGAGAACTAGTCCAGCAGCTGCATACACGTTGCTAAAAGTGTGCTTTAGTCGAGGAGAACTAGTCCAGCAGCTGCATACACGTTGCTAAAAGTGTGTAGTTGCCGGGGAGAACTAGTCCAGCAGCTGCATACACGTTGCTAAAAGTGTGTAGTTGTCAGGGAGAACTAGTCCAGCAGCTGCATACACGTTGCTAAAAGTGTGCATTAATCCAGGAGAACTAGTCCAGCAGCTGCATACACATTGCTAAAAGTGTGTAGTTGCCGGGGAGAACTAGTCCAGCAGCTGCATACACGTTGCTAAAAGTGTGTAGTTGCCAGGGAGAACTACTCTAGCAGCTGCATACACGTTGCTAAAAGTGTGTAGTTGCCAGGGAGAACTACTCTAGCAGCTGCATACACGTTGCTAAAAGTGTGTAGTTGCCAGGGAGAACTACTCTAGCAGCTGCATACACGTTGCTAAAAGTGTGTAGTTGCCGGGAAGAACTAGTCCAGCAGCCGCATACACGTTGCTAAAAGTGTGTAGTTGTCAGGGAGAACTACTCTAGCAGCTGCATACACGTTGCTAAAAGTGTGTAGTTGCCGGGAAGAACTACTCCAGCAGCTGCATACACGTTGCTAAAAGTGTGTAGTTGCCGGGGAGAACTAGTATAAAGGAAATATAAAGTAGATAATTGTATTTCTATTGTTACTTATTTCTATACCATTCACTAATTCCAGAAACTTTTTGAAGATACCTCATTAGATAACAGCGAATCAACGTTTGATCTTACCAAGAAAAAAATACACATAACAAACAGAGAACAAACAATACAAATAATAATACTATTGCACATAGATTTTATCGATTGTTCTATTGTCCTCTATGTTTTCTGGATAAGGACCTCAACGCCGAAACGTTAATTCGGTTTGTTGTGTATACTGCATATCCAAAAATGTTTAAAACGAACGCATATGGTTATTACATATTATTAATTACTGTTATGATTGAAATCGTCTAACAATAACTGTGACATCACAACCAGTTATGTTTCGATATAGAGACAAGTCGGATGCGGTGTGATTGAAGACGGAAGACGTTAACTGAAGTTGCGACGCGATTGGGTGCTATCTGAGCGGACCTGGTTCGAATCTTGTTTGCTGGATGATTCTTCTGGTTCTTGTTTCCAAATAGTGCCAACCGCCAAGGGAAGTAATTAGGTAGGCACTAATTCCAAACCAGTTCCACAAGCGGAAAATACATACATATTTAGGGTTAGAGTTAGTTAAGTAAAACATATCTATAAAATGAATATTTAAATTAATTATTAATTAATTATTGATATCTTATTCAGCGTTCATTCTCAAACTCCTGCTGAATCTCCCTTTGTAGCAGGACCATGATCTTACTAGATTTTCAGCAGGATGTAGTCTAGAGAATGAAAATACGTTGTGTCGCTGTTTTATTTGCGCCAATGGCCTGACACATCCGTCTTCGGCATGAATTGTTTATGATATTTATATTAATTAACCATTAAATACGTCGGTAGGTTCTAACTGGAAACAAATACCATTTTTTCTTTATTAATAAATCGTCGTTGCTTCTATATCTTCTTCTTCAGCGTTCGCTCTCAAATAACCACACCGAATATTTCTTGTGATTTCCGCCAGGGAGCCTGAAGTACTTTGTGCTGCAAGTTCCACAGTAGAACTGTGATTATTTGCACCCCGGTTGGCCACTTGTGGTCAGGACGTCCGAGGTCCATCACATCCGTTTTCGTCATTCCTGTATATCGGGTTTGGTCCCTGTTGCTTCTATATTAGAATATTCATTTAGTCATGTTTCAATATATAGCTATTTGGAACAACATTATCTAGTGTACTTGAGCATGTAACCACATACAGTACGCAATTCGTATTTTTTTTCCATGAGTTTTTTTTGTCTTTGTTTTAAACAGGCTATTAACATAACATGTCTATGGTTTGGCATCACAACACAGAACAATTCATCACAGTGCCTCGTTAGGAATCTCGTACACTCTTTCGTAACCGGGAAAATCCCCGCCCGCTACTGGTGACTGTGTGCCTGGCAGGAGATCGCTAAACGCTCACATAACTGACACAGGCGAGAACGATCTTAAGATATAGTCACTGGGTCACACTGGCACTCCATATGAAGCCACACTGTTGTGGTGATATATTGGGGGGGGGGGGGGGGGAGAGGAGTGCCTGATCGATTAGAAATTTGTTACACATAAAATAAATTGTCAGTTACACTAGTTACAGCTGAGACATGACCGTCTGTAAAGTAAAACCTCTGCACATAAAGAATTAGGCCTTCATTCGTAACTTTAAAAAAAAACTTATTGTCGTGTTTTGGATGGTTACTATTTATAGGCCTATACTTGGAGTCGCATGTAAAAATAGCCATGGCAACTCCCAATTATATAAATAGTGACCAACCAAAACACGACAATAGATAAAAACGTATCAATGAAGTCCTAATTAATTATGTGCGGAGGTCTTATAAGTACTGTCGAAGGTCACACGGACGTGCGGAGATCTTATACTGTTGGAGGTCACACGACTATTTTACAACTGTACACGCGGCATACACAACCGACTTTCATCAGCAAGTGTCGTCTCCGCAACGGACCTCCAACTGCCTCTATCTCGTGATTTGCTCTGATATACTGTAACATGTCCGTCTCGTGATTTGTCTTTCCCACTTGCACCTCTGCCTACCTCTTGGCCGCATTCCCTCAACTCTACCCTCAAATAAGGTCTTAGCACTTTTAATATGAACTGACTTCTGTTACACAAATCGGTCTGGACTTTACGATGTAAGTTGATTAATCCAACGATCGACGGAATGACCCAGACTTGATTAGAGAAACGCCATCCATCAACGGACGTCACTACCGGAAGTCATAGTATCGTAGGATAACTAACACCCATTGGAGTGAATTCAAATCGAATGATAAAATCAGAGAAGAGACACATCAAAATTCCATCACAGATGTTATCAGAAAACGCCGTTGGTCCTACATCGGGCATGTCCTACGCGCAGAGACCAACAGAATACACCACCAATCTCTTGAATGGATGCCTGCACGCAAAAGAACAAGAGGTAGACCAAAAGAAACACTCAGAAGAACAATACTTAGAGAAAGTAAAACAACCAATATTCATACTATTCAAGAACTGCACAGAATAGCTTTGAACAGACATAATTGGAGAGATCTGACCTCTGCCCTATGCGCTAACTTCAGCGCAAAAGGAAAATTAATGAATGAATGAACTTTTAATATGCCCAAATTACTTGATTTGTTAATTTTCATTTTTATATCTTTTTCTCCCTCCCAGTATTCTCAGAACCTCTTTATTTGTTTTCTTATTTCTCCATGAAGTCCTTCATATTCTTCTATATATCCACATTGCAAATGCATCAATCGCGTCTTCTAGTTGCTCATTGTCCATGTTTCTGAGCCATACAGTAATATAGAATAGATGTAGCGTACTTATAATTCTCATTTTTAGTCTGTAATTTATTTAGATGTTAATATATTTCCTCATGTCACTGAAGTATGGTTAGACATTCATATCACAATCGACCAAAAATTATCATGCCCATATTGCTCATGTTATTGAAAATATGATTGCCCATTCATATCACAATCGACCAATATGTTTCTATCTAATACGATAACCTAGTATGTAGTGTCGTTAAGAGGTCACATATATCCCGTTGAGTCTTTTACCATTCAACTTTGTTTTGGGCATTCCCCCTCCCCCCCCCCCATGTCTTGTCAAGGAAATCAATGTCTTTGATCTTAGTGTTCTTTTCAGTAGCTATCTCCCTGGTGTAGTGATACAATCGTTCGCATTGTATTCAAGTGATCACAGGTTTGGAGCCTACTCCGAGACATCGTGTTTACAATGTGGATTTAATTATGGAGATCTATGGATTATTGCTTGAAACTATGGAGATACGTGCTATGGGTGGTACTCTCGGTAGTCAGCATGCTGCTTCTTTGAAAGAGACGGAGCATATATGGGATAAACCGATTACAATGTAGTAAATTCTCAATACCTTCTTTTTAACTCATTTCAGCTTTTCTCTTTGGTTTATCTCTTTTATATTTCCCTGTTATTTCCCATCTGAGAACTTGCCTAGCTATCATTAATAACATTAATTCATTTTCCTTTTGCGCTGAAGTTAGCGCATAGGGCCGAGGTCAGATCTCTCCAATTCTGTCTATTCAAAGCTATTCTGTGCAATTCTTGAATAGTATGAATATTGGTTGTTTTACTTTCTCTAAGTATTGTTCTTCTGAGTGTTTCTTTTGGTCTACCCCTTGTTCTTTTGCCTGTAGGTATCCATTCAAGAGATTGGTGGTGTATTCTGTTGGTGTCTGCGCGTAGGACATGCCCGATGTAGGACCAACGGCGTTTTCTGATAACATCTGTGATGAAATTTTGACGTGTCTCTTCTCTGGTTTTATCATTCGATCATGAATAACATACGGACAGGTAAACGATATCAATCAAGAGATAAAGCAAGCTCCACTGTTGGACAACAACCAGAGATACTAGATATACAAGGGGATGTGATGACAGGGACGGCATTAAAACAGGAAATAACACATGGATATACTACATATATTGCAATAATGTGCAACAAATGTTGCATTAAGTATTATGGTCCAATTTTCTTTCCCTTTTATGTGGTCTATCCTGATAAAGCCGGTTATACGAAACGTTAATATTTAAATATGTATTCAGTGGTTAAACTAGGTATTTTGGAATATTTTTTGTTTTACTGTTGACTTTCGGGCTCTGTGGCAGAGCAGTGGTAGAGAGCACGTCTAAAATTAATAAGAAACCAGGCTCAAACACAGTTGCAGGAAACTGTGCATCCGTGTCGTTCACAAAGTAATGGCAATCTACAAAACGTACTTATATTGCCTAGAAATAACTACAGCCAAAAATGTTTGACTGATCATTACGTCATGAATAGCATATGTTACGATTAAGACTTAAGAGATGGTCAGCTGTGCACCATCTATATCGCCTGGGACTTTCTCCAGTTTCTCCATCTATATCGCGTGGGACTTTCTCCAGTTTCTCAATCTTCTACATCTATATCGCCTGGGACTTTCTCCAGTTTCTCCATCTATATCGTGTGGGACTTTCTCCAGTTTCTCCATCTTCTACATCTATATCGCCTGGGACTTTCTCCAGTTTCTCCATCTATATCGCCACGGACTTTCTCCAGTTTCTCCATCTATATCGCCTGGGACTTTCTCCATCTATATCGCGTGGGACTTTCTCCAGTTTCTCCATCTTCTACATCTATATCGCCTGGGACTTTCTCCAGTTTCTACATCTATATCGCCTGGGACTTTCTCCAGTTTCTCCATCTATATCGCCTGGGACTTTCTCCAGTTTCTCCATCTATATCGCCTGGGACTTTCTCCAGTTTCTCCATCTTCTACATCTATATCGCCTGGGACTTTCTCCAGTTTCTCCATCTTCTACATCTATATCGCCTGGGACTTTCTCCAGTTTCTCCATCGTCAACATACTAAAAACGTGAGATGGACATTACCACACATACTTACTTTCACATCGCAGCGCAGCCTTGTTAGCCATAGGTTTGTGACACACATCGCAGGCGGTAGCGTTACTGAAAGAGATGGCAACGAAATGGTGGCGGTCTTTCTGTTTGATGTCTTTCTCCTTATTCTGAAAGTACACAAGAACACAGTCTTTACAGAATGTGTTTTAGATGTTATGCATGCTTCATGGAACTATTACTGTGATTACAACAAGCTTATTTATCTTGTCTCTAGGTTTAACATATTCTTCAACATATGTCTTTGTTCTTGTTTCAAATTAAACTAGTATTTTCCCCAAACAGGAACATAAAATCAATACTAAATGTACAAGAACGTGACAACAATATGAGATAATCTCCCTTGTTTAAGGTAACTCAAGCAAGATCGTCGGCAGTGTAGAGAACCTAAGTGCAGGAACTAAACAAGCCTTTATTCGTTACGTTTTTTATTGTCTTGGTATTCGTTGTTCACTATTTATATACTTGGAATCGCCCGCAAAAAATAGCCACCGCCGACCAATGAAACTCACAGAAATCATTAAAATACCGGAAAACCAGACTTCTAGGTCATCCGCACATAGGTCTGTAGTACTCTGTCCACGGTCACGACTGAAGTAACCACGTAGATGTGGTGGGGTCGGGAAGGGTTTAAACCTACAATCCTTGTTTAAGAATAGAATGAAACAGCAGTTTAATAAAGCAAATAACAAGGATATAACTCTCCTCTCTTGAAGCAAATAACAAGGATATAACGCTCCTCTCGTGAAGGAAATAACAAGGATATAACTCTCCTCTCTTGAGTTTTCAGGGAAAAGATCACGAAAAGAACTCACAGACGCGAGGTGAAAAGATTTTCATTTCCTTCATGGTATATACCCCCCTCCCTTCTTTAGCAGTATCACGGCTCTACAATCCAGCAAGAGTCCAAGTAACTACAACAAATAAGTTGTTATTGAAATCAATAATACTAAATATAAATGAAGACACAATGGGAAATGACATGAAAACAACTCACATCACAGCTTCTACTGAATGAAAAGCTACCAATTACAGCGTTTACTTCTAATTACAGCTTCTACTACCAATCACAGCTTCTACTACCAATCACAACTTCTGACACCAATCACAACTTCTGACACCAATCACAGCTTCAACTTCTAATTACAGCTTCTACTACCAACCACAACTTCTGACACCAATCACAACTTCTGACACCAATCACAACTTCTGACACCAATCACAGCTTCAACTTCTAATTACAGCTTCTACTACCAACCACAACTTCTGACACCAATCACAACTTCTGACACCAATCACAACTTCTGACACCAACCACAACTTCTGACACCAATCAAGGCTTCTACTTCAAATTACAGCTTCTACTTCTAATTACAACTTTTACTGAATGATAAACTGCCAATTACAGCTTCTAATACCAATGACAGCTTCTAATACTAACTACAGCTTCTAATACCAATGACAGCTTCTAATACCAATTACAGCTTCAAATACCAATGACAGCTTCTAATACTAACTACAGCTTCTAATACCAATGACAGCTTCTAATACCAATTACAGCTTCAAATACCAATTACAACTTCTACTGAATGATAAACTACCAATGACAGCTTCTAATACCAATGACAGCTTCTAATACTAACTACAGCTTCTAATACCAATGACAGCTTCTAATACCAATTACAGCTTCAAATACCAATAACAGCTTCTACTGAATGATAAACTACCAATGACAGCTTTTAGTACCAATCATAGCTTTCTACTACAAATCCCAACTTCTACTACCAATCACAACTTCTACTGAATAAAAAAGAAAAGTTTGAAATGAGTAAACGATTGACTTACATGTACTCGGATTCCCCGCCCTCCATTTTTGGGTTCAGTATAATGTATCTCTTATGGTAAAGTATGCTTCTTTCAACTGCAGATATTAGTCTAGCAATCTTATATCAGATCTTTACAACCGACAAAATAGTGGATGTCGCGGTTCTAGTAATCCAGCCACCACGAGCTCTGTAGTTAAGCATACTGTCTCCCTAGAAAAAATGATTCGCCATCGACCGAGAACTCCATTCATATGTGACGGGCCATTGGCGCAAATATGTATCGGGTCATTGGCGTAAATGTGCGCCGGGTCATTGGGCGCAAATAAAACACAACCCAAAGTATTCCCATTATCTGGACTACATACATCCTGCTGGAAATCTAGTAGAATCACTATCCCGGTACATGAGATAACCAGCGGGAGTTTGAGCACGCACACACACACACACAAAATGAAACCAAACGCAACTACGACTCAATCTTCAGTTTATCAGGGTCTGATACACGAGTTCAAACAGAGCTTTTCATCTCTTTACGCAAGTGCTGACTATTGTGTGTCGACAAGTACAGGTCTGGTAGCACGTTTATCTGCCAGTGACGAGTTATGTACAAGAAGTTGAGCAATTGTCAACAGAGAACGGTTTCTAGAATGTATCTATCACGATCAGCGACGATATAAGTAATGCTGGCTCATTGAGAATCATCCTTATAAAGTGACGAATTTGACTTTGTCCCGTGATTTTTCAGTGGCTGTTGATTCAACAGTATACACAACGTGACCAAGTTTCAAATTTCCTGGGGTAAACCATCCATCCATCACATGTGAATCTGAAAGGGTGGTGTTGGGGTCCGCGGGGGGGGGGGGTTTCCCTCCGGTCGTCGTCTGTGCGCCATTTGCGCCTGAGCCGGGCTGATTATTATCTAGACAGTGGTTCTCAATCTGTGAGTCGCGATCCCTTTGAGGGTCAAACGACCCTTTCACGGGGTCGCCTAAGACCATCGGAAAACACATATTAAGTAACAACGAAAAAAATTGTATGGTTGGGGGTCACCACAACTTGAGGAACTGTATTGAAGGGTTACGGCATTACGAAAGTTGAGAACCACTGATCCAGACAGGTATGATCTTCCAGCAACCAGTATAGCCTGTTCTTAACCATTCTCTCCAACACTGTGACTATGTATGAGGTGAGGTATATGTGCCTATAGTCTCTAGCTGCTGTCGATGATTCTACTTTCTTAATAATGAAGTTGATGATTGACGTGAGCCCTGCTGATGGCAACTGTACCTCATTCCATATTCTATTAAACCATTTGTTTTGTCCTTTGTCTCAGCTTACATATTTGTTTTATTTTTCATTTTGTCTGGGAGTTGTGTTTCTAGCCAATTTCTGCATTGCCATATTCAGTTTATAGATTATGAATGTCATTGAATACAGCAATATTGTTCTGAACTTTGCTAGGGTGTTGCATTTTTGTGTGAGTAATTTGCCTAATTTCTTATTTTTTTGTGAATTATTAAACCTTGCATAGAAATTATCGAATATATCTCCTTTTTTTTAATTGCGTGATGTAATTTTGTCGTAACAATCATCAACCATGTCTGTTGGATTTGTCTTATTTCCCTCGATATTATGCGCATGTCTACAAGCTTTATTCTCTTTTCCTTTTTACGTTTAATTTGCTACATTTCTGTCTCCAGGTCTTCCGTTTGTTTTCCTTTGTGATATATCTTACTTTTGCTGTGCACCTGTTATGTTCTGTGTTATTAAAGGTGGTAGAGTGTTCTCAGCCTAATCTTCTCTCTCTAACTGTTTGAATTCGTTCAGGTATTCAGTAATATTTGTATTTCTTGATTTTTTCCCTTAGGATACACTTTATATTATGGCTGCTGCTAGAATTATGGTGCAAATGTTACTGTATGTTGTGTTATTGTTGGCTTGTCTAATGATTTCATACCGGCTACTTAGCAAGTTTTCCTGTCATTCAAGGCTTTCTTAAAATTTCAAGATAGTCTATCCACAATCTGTGTCATCTGCTGTCTGGAAATAATTAACATTAGATACGATAGTCACTTCCCAAATCTTCCAAGACTTTGATGGCGATACTTTCTACTATGTCTGCTGGGAAACAAAATGTCAGATTGTATGGGAACCGTTAAGTGTTGGTGGAGTCTAAGATTATGTTGAAACCACTGCTGGTGGAGTCTAAGATTATGTTGGAACTACTGCTGGTGAAATCTAAGATTATGTTGGAACTACTGCTGGTGGAGTCTAAGATATATAGACATATGTAATAAGACATTTCAACTGAATTAATCAGGACCCCATTCGTTACGCTATTGAATATTATTGAGCTATTTACATATTTAGAATCTCGTGCCTAAAATAGCCAAGGCGACTCCAAGTATATAAATAGTAACCAACCGAAATCCACACACGGGCCCCGTCCAGTCACGTGACAATTCTAGATAACAGGTGTAGGCGACGGTCGTGAATCAGCCAAGATGAGTGACAATGTGTGAGATCAGCACACATGACTATTCTGGAGAAGATCGTGGCAAATATCGTTCGTGAAATCCCCTCGATTTACTTTGCGTAACAACCGACTCTTTCTGTGACGTTTTAAAAGCCCGTTTTATATCCTAGTTTATATCTAGACGTCCATGGTGTGAGGCACATGGCAACGAAGGTATGACTTTTACCTGGGTAAGGTTATGAGCAGAAATGAATTTTAAAAAAATAATTAAAAAATAGAAGAAAAAAAATCCATGCTTCTAATCAACAAACACATAAACACATAGACCTAATAGCCCACACACACAAAAACCCGGGGTTTACAATAGAAATGAGAAGACAACATTATTGTTTAAGACCCCCTCTAACAGAACTCTTCTCAAAGTCAATGTATACTTACGAGATCTGGGTATTAAATAAAAACTCCGGAGGATCTCTGCAATAAGAACTTTTTTTCCCAATTGCATAAAGTAAAACAGATTCATTGTTCGTAACTCCTGGGTGAACAAGACAACCCTTGTTCCCTTTGTCTTTTGAGCGAACAAAAAAATTACTGCATCATAAAGTAAATATGTGTGAATAGGTTAATAATCGAGAGAAATCGATTGGTTGGAGAAATCGTTTGCTAGAAATCGAGAGGTATAAGGACGCACGGATCGTTGAACTAACGCGGACACTGACTATACACCTAGAAGGGCCGATCTCTGTGGTGTAGTTGTTAATCCGTTATCCTTCTGTTAAAGATGCAAGTTCGATACATTTCATGACTACATGTATAATTATAATGAATACGTAAATATTTGCCACAATTATCTTACCACTATTAATAAAATGCTCATAAAAATACTTACAATAAAATGAATAACGATGAAAACTACTGACGTTTCGATCCATGATCTTCGTCTAAACATACGAATAATACTCAAAACAATATAATTTAAAAAAAAAAAAACTCATTTGAAGAAAACTCTAGGTATGTAATTGAACTTTGAACTGTTGTTTATTCTATACGTCTGACGTGTTTCGGGTCGACGTCATCACAAGTGGCTACATAGTCTTGCCTATCTAGAAAGCCGCTTGTCCGCGAACACATTGAGCTCCGCTGGGTTTTCTCAGGGTTCCGAGAAGACTAAAAATATTACAAACCTTTACAATAAAAAAAGATAAATGGATAGATATATTTTTATTATTATATTCTTTATTAGCATCGCATCGTCATTACATTTTCAACTGCAGACATTGTTTACTATCGTTAACACAGATAATTCATTCCGAAACATTTTATAATATAGAAATTATTTATTTTTTGGGGTGGGGGGGGATCCACGGCAGAAAATAATATTTAAAGGGGCCCTTGACAAATAACAATTTAAGAACCGCCGTTATAGGCATCTTTCAGGTATCTACTTGAAGGCTGTTTGCACACATTCACCTCAACAATTGGTATCCAACAGTTCCTTATGTTCGATTACACACCTTGAGTGTACACATGTGCGTCCACTTCATCATTATTGGTGTGTAAACAGTTACGGCCTTACTCTCTGGCCTGGTCTAGAGTTCAGTGAACTTTAGCAGCCCGAATATATGTTCTCGGTGTGTTATACTAGACTGCACTGTGGTTGAGTAACTGACATGGCGCCACAGTAAGTGTTGTAATGGAGATGTTTTTGCATGCCGATCACTCCCATAGCTCGCACCTTTTAGCCGATCATGGTCTCCTGGTATTGCCAAGTTGTTGGTTCCTAGTGATGACAATTTGTTACGTCTACTTTGTGACATTCAGTTCAGAGTTGTCCCCATGTCTATGTACTCATTAAATGGATGAGAGAGTTCACTTTTGATCAGTTGATTGAAGTAATTTTTCTATCTTTCCATGATTTCCTGGGGCCTATTTAGTATGCTGCTGTGTTCATTCGTGATTATTTCTGTTGGTTCGTGCTTTTTTTATAACTTCTGCTGTTTTGTACTTTCTTGTAGAATATCTTTGGTGCGTTTTGTCTATCCTTGTTACACATCTCTCCATATTCTTGACGTGACTTAATTTTTGCAGATTTGATGATTTTTCTTGATGTTAATCTTTGCTGTCTTGTATGCTAAGTAATCTTCATGCGTTTTGCTTGTTGCCCATTTCTTGTATTTAAAAAAAAATCTTTCATTGCGTTCTTTGCCTCTTCTGTCAACCAAGCTACTATCTTTGATGTCGTGCCTTTATGGGTTTTTATATTCGCTAATGTTTCCTGCTGTTTGTATGATGGCATTTTTGAAATATTTCCATTCGTCTTCTAAGTGCTGTGTGTTTTCTGGTAGCTTTGCGAATTCTTCGTTAACTTTCTGGATATATTTTTCGCGTATGTTTAGTTCTTCAAATTTCTTTATATCTAATTGCCCCTGGTAGTTTGTGATTTTCTTGTGCTTGTTATTTTTCGTTCTGTTTGTTGATTATCTTGTATTATTACTACCTTATGGTCAGTGTCTGCACATATGTTAGGTAATAATCGTGCGTCTGTTATTTTTCGTCCATTGTTTCTTTTTGTGAGTATAAAGTCTAACTGACTATTTTGATAAATGATCTTTTTAACATTGACATAAATCTGATCTTTATCATTGACACTATTCTCATCATTGATCTATAACATTGACACTATTCTGATGCAGTCACAGATTCGTTGGGTGGCTCATGTGATGGGTATGCAGGATCATCGCCTACCATAAAATAATTCTTTATTGTGATTTGTAGAAGGGCATAAGTTTTCAAAGGAGCCTAAAGAAGAGCAACAAAGATTGGTTAAAGACCTCATTGAAAGCATTTGAAATAAACCAAGATACACGGAAAGATGCAACAAAGATTGGTTAAAGACCTCATTGAAAGCATTTGAAATAAACCAAGATACACGGAAAGATGCAACATGAAATAGAGCTACTTGGAGCTTTACAGTTAAATAAAAGTGCACCATCTTGTGTAAAAAAAAGAAGAAATGTAGTAGCTCATATATAAACTTGAAAGTCATGAGTAGGACACCTACAGTGGTCAACCTATGTCCGAACAGCCCAAGGACATTTTCTGCCAGAATAGATCTTATTAGCCATCTACGAGCTCATAATCAAAGACATAACTTCTAACAGAATTTCAAATGTAACATGCAACAAGTGGTTATCATTACTTGTGATCAGCGAACAACAACGCATACAAATTGTTGGCTAATTGGAAACGCCTTCTCTAAATAACGCTTTCGGCATTTCTTGTGATGTTCATTGGTCACTATATTTACACCTTGTGCCAAACGCTAATGAAAATCAAGAGAAAAGTAAAATGCGTCATTTTAGAAATCTGTTGATCAATTAGCCAGTGTGTCTTATATTGTCTATAGTCTGGGCTGCGCTGTGCGTATGCATATGTTCGTTCGTTGCGTGATCAGTGTACGCGTCTTTCTTAATCACCATAACAACCATATTAAATTATCACCCCACGTCTTAAAACAGGAGGACACGGTCAATTTCTGAAGAACAAAATATCCTCTGACATAGAGAAACAACACTGTAAGCAATTCTATTCAGATCTTTACATGAAATAGACAAGAGAAAAAGACGACAATGGAACATTGATGTTCAATGTATACTATGACGGTTTTGAACGCCATTGCGGCACGTTTGGTATGTAAGTTTTCAGTCACACACCTACGTCTTCTGAGTTCCTTCTCAAACTCCTACATAGTAGCAGGATGTAGTCCTTGGTATGGAATACGTTTTATCACGGTTTACAGGGCAGCTGCGATATCCACGGCTTTCGAACTGATACATCTGAGTTCTGCATGGGTTGTGTGTCACTTAATGGGATGATACAGCAAATTTCCCCTCCCCCCAATAACTTTAGTCGCCTCTTACAACATGCATGAAAGGTAAACAATGCTGTTAATCTGTAATCCTATTTTCGGCCCCCGGTAACACAGGCGACAGTCCTACGATCCTAATAGGCTATGTATTTGATGATAATGCACTTTCTACAAGATGCAATATTTCAGATATAACAAACGTACACTTTTGAAGTCAACGAAAGAGTAACAGACAAGTGCAAGACAGCATACGTTGATAAGTGAACATCCCTGCGTGTTGGTGAGGACATGTGGGAGGCGTATCTCGAATCAGATCAAGCATACGTTACAATCTCACACGTATGTATTGATATTTCCTGTAATACTTTCAACTAACGATCTAGCTGGGTGTGACCATGTATTCATGGCTAGTGATTAACATTGGAGAGACACTTCACGTGCTCTATCGATTGATTGTCACAGCTGGTCTGATCACCATAAAACAATGTCTAGAAAGTCGTCAGCAAGTTAAACTTCTACAGCAGGTCCAAACTTGTCTGCAGGTACAAAAAATGGACAAAGTTCCGGCTCTGCCGGCATTTGTTTTGTAAATGTTTATTTGGGACAAATGAAAGTTGAAGGAAGAGGCGTGACCTTAATTATTGACACGTGCCAGAGTATTAACCCATTTTACGTCACTGCGTAAGGCCAATCTGATTATTGTTTGCTTTTCATTGACTGGTCAACGCACAAATAGCAACGCACAATATGATCCCTCTATAGCGCATTCTTTTATAATAAATTGTCTTTCTGAACAACACTTTTTAAAATCCCCATTTACATTTATTCTTTAATGTATATAGCGTATTCTATTCAGAATGTAGTCAAAATATTAACGGGTAATAAAGTTTTACTGAACGGTTGTGCAAATAGCACTCACATGGGAAACAGGTAATGAAGTTTTACTGAATGTTGTACAAATAGCACTCACGTGGGACACAGGTAATGCAGTTTTACTGAATGTTGTACATATAGCACTCACGTGGGAAACAGGTAATGCAGTTTTACTGAATGTTGTACAAATAGCACTCACGTGAGAAACAGGTAATGCAGTTTTACTGAATGTTGTACATATAGCACTCACGTGGGAAACAGGTAATGCAGTTTTACTGAATGTTGTACAAATAGCACTCACATGGGAAACAGGTAATGAAGTTTTACTGAATGTTGTACATATAGCACTCACGTGGGAAACAGGTAATACTGTTTTACTGAATGTTGTACATATAGCACTCACGTGGGAAACAGGTAATGAAGTTTTACTGAATGTTGTACATATAGCACTCACGTGGGACACAGGTAATGCAGTTTTACTGAATGTTGTACATATAGCACTCACGTGGGACACAGGTAATGAAGTTTTACTGAATGTTGTACATATAGCACTCACGTGGGACACAGGTAATGAAGTTTTACTGAATGTTGTACATATAGCACTCACGTGGGACACAGGTAATGCAGTTTTACTGAATGTTGTACATATAGCACTCACGTGGGACACCGGTAATGCAGTTTTACTGAATGTTGTACATATAGCACTCACGTGGGACACAGGTAATGAAGTTTTACTGAATGTTGTACATATAGCACTCACGTGGGACACAGGTAATGAAGTTTTACTGAATGTTGTACATATAGCACTCACGTGGGACACAGGTAATGAAGTTTTACTGAATGTTGTACATATAGCACTCACGTGGGACACAGGTAATGCAGTTTTACTGAATGTTGTACATATAGCACTCACGTGGGACACAGGTAATGCAGTTTTACTGAATGTTGTACATATAGCACTCACGTGGGACACAGGTAATGAAGTTTTACTGAATGTTGTACATATAGCACTCACGTGGGACACAGGTAATGCAGTTTTACTGAATGTTGTACATATAGCACTCACGTGGGACACAGGTAATGCAGTTTTACTGAATGTTGTACATATAGCACTCACGTGGGACACAGGTAATGAAGTTTTACTGAATGTTGTACATATAGCACTCACGTGGGACACAGGTAATGAAGTTTTACTGAATGTTGTACATATAGCACTCACGTGGGACACAGGTAATGAAGTTTTACTGAATGTTGTACATATAGCACTCACGTGGGACACAGGTAATGAAGTTTTACTGAATGTTGTACATATAGCACTCACGTGGGACACAGGTAATGAAGTTTTACTGAATGTTGTACATATAGCACTCACGTGGGACACAGGTAATGAAGTTTTACTGAATGTTGTAAAAAAAAAAATCTCCTGCAGGAAGGTCAATAAAGAGGGTGACCGAGAGAGTTGGAAACATTAACCAGATGTTTTCATGCCATTCAGATAGAAAATTGTTTAAATATTGGTAATGACTAGTCTCGTACAGTGAACATTCATGATAAGGGCACTAAGATGTACCAAAGTTTCTGAAGGTCACAGGAATCTGGGTCAAGCATTTTGCCGCTACTCAGGTATCATTGAATGATAGTGTGTATGTGTATGCGTATGTGTGTGTCATGTGACGTATGTGTGTGTCATGTGACGTACTCTTTCCAGAACGTTGTCTTCCCAATGAATCCCTGAAACCTTCTCTATCTTGGGTGATGTGGCTTGCATTTTCCAACGATGTATTCATGTTATCTGTAATGTAGTCAGTCTATCGTCTCCTTGGACTGCCTTTTCTCCTCTACCCAGGTGCTCTGCCCTCCATTATTTGTCTTTCTAAACAGTTGTATCTCTTTATATGACCAAACATGCATAGTTTTCTTTTTGTTATTGTGTTTAGTAACCAACACCCTGGAATCTTCCATGTGTTTTAATATCTGAGTTTCTCTTTTTTTTTCCTTACATGATATTCTAAGTATTATTCTGTAGTATTTCATCTTGCAGGCGTTGACCTTTTTTGCCGTTGTTTTACTTAGGGTTCGTGTTTCACAGCATTAGCAGTTTCGTTTCTATTTTGTTGTTTTTCAACATATGTAATGATGAAAAATTTTTTTTTAATATACAAAATTATTGGGATGTTATTACTCTGGAAGTGGTGGAGAAATACAATTCAAGGGACAATGTCCATGGTGGGAAATATACGGTCCGAGGGACAATGTCAGTGGTGGGTAAAATACGGCCCGAGGTACACATCCAACCGCAAAGAAAATATGTTCTGCACACCGCACTGATCTAGATTGAATATATGATTTGAACTAGAACTAAAAAATATTACCTCAAGCTTCAACGGATTAAAATATAGTTTTTTAGCCTCCAACTACCACACGAGAAAACTCAATCAGTCCAGCCTACACAAATCAATCAGTTCCGCCTACACAACTCAATAAGTCCCACCTACACAACTCAGTCCCGCCTACATAACTCAATCAGTCCTGTCTACATAACTTAATCAATCCCGCCTATATAACTTAATCAATCCCGCCTACATAACTCAATCAGTCCCACCTACATAACTCAATCAGTCCCGTCTACATAACTTAATCAATCCCGCCTACATAGCACAATCAGTCCGCCTACACAACTCAATAAGTCCCACCTACACAACTCAATCAGTCCCGCCTACATAACTCAATCAGCAAATATCAGAAATAGAGGCAGTGTCAGCAAATATCAGAAATAGAGGCAGTGTCAGTAAATATTAGAACTAGAGGCAGTGTCAGCAAATATCAGAACTAGTGGCATTATCAGCAAATATCAGAACTTCAAAAGCTGCTGTCAACTGTATTTATATAGTTGCCACACCACCCCCCCCCCCCCCGAAACGTACAAGAATAGGCGGATAAAATTTGCTGCCTAATTCACCCCAAGATATGCCACTGGTTAATGGAAGCCTAACAAAAAGTACAAGCCTTAGACGCCGTAAGGGCGTGGACTGTGTGACACGCACACACACGTATCACAACCAGTCCTGTGTTCTGGGGGGAGTGATAAACTCGAAAACATTATTTGCCTTCAGTCTTTTTTTCTACATAATATTTATAATCATCAGGTTGCCATTGCTTTTTGAAATGTCCGGATCAACAAATAACAGAGGCTGAAACTGAACCATACGCACTCGTCATACGAGAATTGCTCACTGCCTTCCTTGGAATTCTAATTCTCGATATATTTCGGTTCATATCGCCGTGACAACATGGCATATCTTCAACACGGTATAGTTTTCAATGGATAATCTTAGAATGACCGGTAATCGCTTATAATGAATTTATTTAACACAGATATAGTGTGAACGAGTACACCTCTGAATAACTTGCAACGATACATACCATTTGTTTGTTCACGACATTTGGTGGATCACCTATAAAAATCAACAGAAAACTAGCGTACTCTAGCAATAAGAAGACAACACAGGTCCAACATACCACGAGACAGCACACAACTTCCTGCCTGGTACAGACCAACACATGACAATATTGAATCACGTGTACAGTTAGCACACGTGTGTGTGCTTCTCTCCTCAAAAAAAGATCAATACTTCATTTAAGCAGACCTGAGGATGGCGACAGCAGATACGGTCTTTAAAAAAAAACAACAACGTGAAACACAGTTATGCAAATGTTCCATCCCCAGTCTATCGCTGTTCTACCGTATCCGGCACAACACTTCTGAACATGTCACAGTTGACTGCCAGTGGGATTAACTCTCTCGGCCGGAACATTACGTCATACAATAGTGCAGGAAGTTTACAATGTTATATCTAGATTCTGTATGTTTATAAGCTTTTATCAGAATTGATTGTGTATTCTATTTTGATTTTGTCAGAGGATGAGAGCAACTGAGGAACACAAGAAAACTAAGTATAGTTGCGAAGGGATAAAAGTTCCAGCGTCAGGTAACAACTTTACATTGGAAATGTTGGGGCAAAAAAAGGGCAAAAAATGAACAGAAATAGGTATTCGTGTTACTAAAATAAGTCTATAAAACAACGTCACTGTGTCTAATTGTTAGGTTGTTTTATCGACTTATTTTAGTAACATGAACATCTATTTCTGTTCATTTGAATTTATGAAGCAAATCATCAACAACCCATGTCTAAGGTGACAAGTACCTAAATACAACAATACACCACTCTATCATCTAGATACAACAATACTTCACTTTAACATCTAAATACAACAATACGTCACTCTACCATCTAAATACAACAATACTTCACTTTAACATCTAAATACAACAATACGTCACTCTACCATCTAAATACAACAATACTTCACTTTAACATCTAAATACAACAATACTTCACTTTAACATCTAAATACAACAATACTTCACTTTAACATCTAAATACAACAATACGTCACTCTACCATCTAAATACAACAATACACCACTCTATCATCTAAATACAACAATACTTCACTTTAACATCTAAATACAACAATACTTCACTTTAACATCTAAATACAACAATACTTCACTTTAACATCTAAATACAATACATTACTGTACCAAAGAAATATTGCAATATGTCACTCTACCACCTAAACACAGCAATACGTCACTCTTAAAACGGGGTAATGACGTTTTTCTAATCACTGGACACACAGAATACCACACACAAATCGACGTTTCGGTCAAGAGACCTTTATTATGACTGCATCAAACAGCGACGAGCAAAAACGACACAACTGACGCTCACAAAGCATACAAAAATGTGGAGATAACCGGAAGGATTGAAACTAGGTCAGATGTGAAAATACACAAACAGAAAACATGTAAAACAGAGAAATGACGGAACAACATATTATCCATACGACTGGCATTATCACAGCATTTTTCTATGCCTTATGAACATCAACTGTGTCGTTCTTGCTCGATGTTTTTTATGTGTATGTGATCTTATCTTGATAAAGGTATTTTGGTCGACGTGTCGATTTGTGTGTGTCCATTGATTAGCAAAACTTCATTACCCTGTTTGAAACATTAACTGTTGGATTTCAGTTTGCACAGTGAGTACATTTTATCGAATACATTATTCCACCATCTCAATACATACATCAAAACACCATTCTACCATATAAACACAGCAATTCAACATTCTCCCATCTAAATACATAGGGCAATACATCACCCTACCATCTAAATACATACGGCAATACATCACCCTACCATCTAAATACATACGGCAATACATCACCCTACCATCTAAATATAGCAATTAACATCACTAAATATTTGAAGAACTGATTCTCAAAACGCCGCCATTATCGCTTAGTTTACACAACACTGACTATATCGTCATAAGCTTTCTGAATGTGCAACCAGTCAATCTCTATTTACTTTCTTTTATCAGAGAATCTTAATCTAAATCACGTACATCCTGTGATTTTCAACTACCTGTATATTAGTATATATTCTATATTATATTATATAGCAAATTCAGCAAATACATTCATATAGGCCTACGCTGAATAGTTCATACATCGCAGACATCAGTAGCTGCACACTCGGTGTAAACTTACCTGTCCGGCATCTCTTTGATATTCCAACACTGAAAAATTATCCAATGAGGTCATGGAGTTGCAACCTCCAGACCGATCACCAGTCATTTGTTTCAACTAAATAAAACGAATTAAACCGTGATAGTCTCTGTCATGTAATATGGAAGTAACCAGGCGCCGGTAGGTCACATCACCACACACTATCAACTAGCAACAGACTTGTAAGAGGGCAAGGGCAAATAACCAATCAAAATCTAGCGTGACCAGCTTGCCTGCTGATGATAGAAGCCTACGTCAACACACAGGAAGGGATCAATTCTCAATATTTACCAGCGACATATATATAACGGCCCGCAACTCGCTGGGGACTTGTCAGTTACCAAGGACACAGCGAAATATTGTACTTGCGGGTTTCGGTTGTTGTACACTCACCTAGAACGGTGTTCAGTTCTCATATATTATCTGTCGCCCGCGAGGTCATGGTTCTGCTACAGTAGATACCCTGTATCTGTTAGAAAACACGCCGTATTCAATGATTCACACAAAAACTGGATAGTGTCCCATGCTATCCAACGTTATACTTCGAAAATCAATAATGAAAACACGATATCGATGAATGCATGAGAGTTGATCAGGAGATCTTGACTAGGGAAGGAAACTAATAACTAGGGCAGTCTGCGCAGGGATGTATTTCAGATTCAGTGTTTCTAGACAAATAAATAGACATGACAATAACTGGAAGGGGGAGGCGGTGATAAAAAATATTGGACATGAAGGAAAAATCAGAAAAGGAGACTTAAAAATAAGGCACGAGTAAACATACTCAATCAGAACAAACAAAGAGAACAACAAGAGTAAACAAAGAAGTAATATAATAAATAAATTAAAAAAGCGAGAGTAAACAAAGAAGTAATATAATAAATAAATTAAAAAAGCGAGAGTAAACAGAGAAGTAATATAATAAATAAATAAAAAAGCGAGAGTAAACAGAGAAGTAATATAATAAATACAGAGAAACGTAAGAGTGAACAAAGAAGTATAATATATAAATACAGAGAAAAGAGAGAGTAAAAAGAGAAGTATAATAAATAAAGAGAAAAACAAGTGCACACGGAGCATAAATAGAGAAAAACAAGAGTAAAAAGCATAAATAGAATAAATTTTAAAAAGAGAAAAATCAAAGTAAAGAGAGGCAATATAATCAATAAAGAGAAAAATGAAAGTAAACACAGAAGTAAAGTACACTTTTTGTCATTGGCGCGTGTCCATGAATATTGGTTAAGTCGTGTATTTTGCATTGATCAACGGCATAACAAGGAAATAAAGAGAAAAATGCGAGTAACCAGAAATAAAATCCAGAAGAAAAATATGAACAAAATTCTGGAAACGTATGAGTAAAGAACAGTTGAAGTTATTAAATATGCAACCTGGATAATCTAGACAGCTAGAGTGGCCTGATATTAGTCTTTCCTTGTCCATGTCTACAATAATAAAACTGTTAATTACAAGCAGTCACAATTCTAAGTTATAATTGTACTTTAACACAAGGGCCGGTCACAATACGGTACGCGAGTCAAAATCGAGACGCCAAACCATTTTAATGAACCGCCAGGTTGATTTACAATCACTGCAGCATTGGCACCTGAAATAAAAACATATTAATTCACACAATATCTCAGTCAAACTGTAAAATACGATGAAAAAACAACAACTGCTTCACGCCAATTGATATTGTTAGTTTTATCGGGGTACAATTTGTTGTTCGATATTGAAAGCTTAAAAACGTGGCAGGACTTTGAGAAAGTATTTGACTTGATACTATTCAACTTCCTTTTGAACTTCAAAGAACTAGGCAATAAATCGCTCCCATACCACAAGAAAAACTGCCAACCCGACTCTACGGCAAAAATAAGATTGCCCACATCATGCAATCGGATACGAGCAGAACAGGTAATTTCATGGCTAAGTTTGCATATCCAAGAGCGATTTGATCTGTCGCAGAAGAAGCGTTAAATCGACGGACTGTTGCTCTTAGCGACTGAATATTTGTTCTTCCTCTCCTAATCTTAATAGTGTCTTGGTACATACATTGTTTGGTCATGTCCTCACATATAAATATAGTATGTTGCATATTTTCTGATCCTGCATATGTTCTGATCCTGCATATGTTCTCGTTTACAGCCCCCTTTCATATTCGCAATCAATTATACTACCACCAATCCAATTATACCGTTATTTTATATTACTTTATCGCCGAAGCCTACTGTTCAGGGCCACTGGCGCAATTCATATGTCGGCACAATACACTCCATATTCTGGATTACGTCCCGCGGAAATCTAGTAGGAACATTGTTCTACAACAAGAGAGATCCAGTGGGAGTTTGAGAATGAAATCTAGTAGGAACATTGTTCTACAACAAGAGAGATCCAGTGGGAGTTTGAGAATGAAATCTAGTAGGAATATTGTTCTACAACAAGAGAGATCAAATGAGGAGTTTGAGAATGAACGCAAATAAACAAACAATATAACTTTAAATTTTAATAACGGATTTCTGATTATTTTAATTCATTTCAATTGCATAAAATCACAGTATAGAATATATTACAAGATGGAATGTATGTATACCGAATTATAAACACCTCAAATTACTATTGAACTTACATTCTGGAACTCGAGCTGTAAATGTCCTTGGACAGTTCGGACATGGAATGACGACTGTAGACGGATCTTGCTCTATCCGTGATTTTTTCTAGCTGCTCTCCGATGTTGAGCTGCTGCATTTCTCTTCTTTTCACAAGATGATGCGCTCTTTTTGATTTTAGAACGCCATGTAGATCTATTTTGTGCAAATTCTTCCCATGTATCGTGGTCTATTTCAAAGGCTTTCAGTGAGTTCTTTAACGAGTCCTTGTAGCACTTCTTTTGGCCACCTTGAGATCGTATACCCTTCTCTAGCTCACCATAGAGAAGTATCTTTGGCAGACGATGGTCTGGCATACGCACCAAATGATCTGCTCAACGAATCTGTGTCTGCATCAGGATCGTGTCAATGCTTGGGATACCAGCTCTATCAAGGACAGTGGTATCTGGAATCTTATCTCGTCATCTGATATTCATTACTTTTCCGAGACAAGTTGTGTGAAAATGATTGAGTTTTTTCACATGACGTCTATACACAGTCCATGTTTCACTAGCGTATAACAGCACTGGAAGTACCACTATCACCGGTTGTAAGACACCGGTTGGAAGTTGCACCTGATAACTTTTTCCCTACATTCCCAGATAAAAATAATGAAAGCTAATCTTATCTGAGAATCCCATGTCCGTGTGTGGACACAATATAAAAACAAAATTAATAAGCGCGTGTCTTTCGACAATAAAATCCTGCTGACATCGGCATCATCCTTCTAAAGTGACGCCACTTGACTTTTCCGGTCCTTTCATTGGCCGTGGACCGAAAGTGACCAATGAAAATGATGGGGAAAGTCAATAAGTGTAACTTTATAAGGATGAGACCCGATGAGCCCAGAGGACTGTATTGTCGAGGGACTTGAGTAACTGATATTGTTACCATGTTTATCACCAGGTAGTCAGGCGATGTGTCCGACGCTGGTGTCAAGTATCGCACCCATTGCTCGAAAGAAGCGGTTTGTTCCCGTCAGTCTTGTACATTTGATCCAAGGTCATCATTCTCTACTAATTTAGCAGTAAGGTAGGAGCTTATCTTAGAACCGGTTAATTAAGTCGTTGGCTGTAGTTAGACGACTATAGCAGTTACGTCGCGAACAGTGGATTGAGGTCTTGAGAAAGGCGAGTTTGAAAGTAGCTACATTTATTTTCGTGCCGGGACATGTGGATGTTTGAGACAATTAGAGAGCAGACCAAGCTATTATGGCACAGGACGATGGGGTAATGGATCGAGCTGACGTCTTGAACTCCATAAAAGATATAGCACGTGAGAGTAAGACTAGTGTGTATGATTCTTCCTTTTGAATGTTCAGGGGAGCGTTACTGTCAGCAGAAGTGTAATGGCGGGTACACTCCGGGAGAAGTCGGAGCAACTATGGGCGTGTCCAGTTTGCAGTGATGATGATCCGATGACTAACGACTATAGCGGTAGGTAGTAGTGTATCTTAGAACCCGTTAATTAAAGTCGCAGCATGATGCAAAGTCGTTGATGATTGCCTTCATTGTACTCAGCTTACCCCATATATATTCTGTATTTGTCAAAGAAGCGACACGCCAACTTCCAACAGTACCACTCGTAGCACGTAAATTCGTAGCTTAAAAAAATTAACAAAGTGATCTCAGAAAAAATTCAACTGTGAACACGACGCCGCGATGGAGATTCGAACGTGCGACATCTAGAGCACAAAGCAAATGGGTTAACTTCTGCGCCAGGGTTCCATATTGTCTTCCAACCGAAAAGGTAAACAGAAATCACACAAGCTTTATGTGCATGAATCTACACCTGATAGATTGTCACATGAAGTGTATCTACACCTGATAGCTTGTCACATGAAGTGAATTTACACCTGATAGCTTGTTACATGAAGTGTATCTACACCTGATAGCTTCTCACATGAAGTGAATTTACACCTGATAGCTTGTCACATGAAGTGAATTTACACCTGATAGCTTGTTACATGAAGTGTATCTACACCTGATAGCTTCTCACATGAAGTGAATTTACACCTGATAGCTTGTTACATGAAGTGAATCTACACATGATATCTTGTCACATGAAGTGAATCTACACTCTATAGCCTGCCACATGAAGTGAATCTACACTCTATAGCTTGCCACATGAAGTGAATCTACACTCTATAGCTTGCCACATGAAGTGGATCTACACTCTATAGCTTGCCACATGAAGTGAATCTACACTATATAGCTTGCCACATGAAGTGAATCTACACTATATAGCTTGCCACATGAAGTGAATCTACACTATATAGCTTGCCACATGAAGTGAATCTAAACTCTATAGCTTGCCACATGAAGTGAACCTACACCGTAAAGCTTGCCAAATGAAGTGAATCTACACTTGATAGCTTGCTACATGAAGTGAATCTACACCTGATAGCTTCTCACATGAAGTGTATCTACACCTGATAGCTTCTCACATGAAGTGAATTTACACCTGATAGCTTGTCACATGAAGAGTATCTACACCTGATAGCTTCTCACATGAAGTGAATTTACACCTGATAGCTTGTTACATGAAGTGAATCTACACATGATATCTTGTCACATGAAGTGAATCTACACTCTATAGCCTGCCACATGAAGTGAATCTACACTCTATAGCTTGCCACATGAAGTGAATATACACTCTAGCTTGCCACATGAAGTGAATCTACACTCTATAGCTTGCCACATGAAGTGAATATACACTCTATAGCTTGCCACATGAAGTGAATCTACACTCTATAGCTTGCCACATGAAGTGAATCTACACTCTATAGCTTGCCACATGAAGTGAATATACACTCTATAGCTTGCCACATGAAGTGAATATACACTCTAGCTTGCCACATGAAGTGAATCTAAACTCTATAGCTTGCTACATGAAATGAATCTACACTTGATAGCTTGCTACATTAAGTGCACGACATAGATACATCAACAGAAGGCAGAAAAACAGTCATTCATTGATACATAGCCACTTTTGTCATATTGGAAGTGAATCATGGACAATGGACAAACAAGTAGGAAACATGAGACAACGAAGACGTGCTCCTGCAGGAGAATGCTGATGACACCATAGATAGTAAGACAACAAAGAAACAAACAAAAACAAATAATGTACTAAAGGATTGGTTGCATATCATATTAAGGATGTAGCCATCAACCCATTTTGATCATGTTTGGCTCTATTGATTTTATAGGTCACATAAATACGTTCAGTATTTTGTCATTGCTTTTTGAACGGTCCAGATACACAATTGTCCGCGGTGGGATTTGAGTCCTGTACTTGGCCATCACATACGCGCTCTGTACTACGCCACCACAGAGCCGGGCATTGAGGGATACTAACACCATAAGGAAGTTACCTAGAGCCGGACATTGAGGGATACTAAATCAAGGAATCTAATCCGAGTAGACCCATTGTCTCTGCTTGCTCTTGCCCCACTGAGCGAATCTGCGACTTCATTGACAACAGTTTACAGCCCTTAGTCGAACAACTGCCTTCATTCTTGAAAAACACCAAGCATGCACTGAGCCGGACATTGAGGGATACTAACACCATAAGGAAGTTACCTAGAGCCGGACATTGAGGGATACTAACACCATAAGGAAGTTACCTAGAGCCGGACATTGAGGGATACTAACACCATAAGGAAGTTACCTAGAGCCGGACATTGAGGGATACTAACACCATAAGGAAGTTACCTAGAGCCGGACATTGAGGGATACTAACACCATAAGGAAGTTACCTATCACCATCAGACAACAAGTCCACATGTATTGACTACGCCATGAGAAGGTGTGGCTAATTAATAGTAATATTAACAACATGTAAAATTGAGGGGGAAAGAGACAGAGAATGCCAAAGAGAGAAGACACTGGATAGTGTCATCCAGTAGTAGAACTGATACACATCAATGCGGATGTTGCGGAAATCAATGGTCAACGCCAGCCGGCACATTACATGAGAATGATATTGCTCAAAAACGTCCACTTTCTAGGAAACTCGATGACACAGGTCAAGCCAGATAAATACACGGTATAAAATACACATGTATAATACACAGTTTCAGTTGATCAGACGTTTCATAAAATTATACCCCTACGAGCCCCCCTCTTTTCTATTAAGTCTTTTGCTAGCACATTGCAGTAGTTCTCATCGTAGGCTATATGGCACCCACTGGGGACATTTCATTACATGTTGATCCGATGCATCGATCTGGTCTGTCTCCATACCCTAGTAGACATTTCAATACACAATCTCAGTTCTAATAATGGCTACACAATACTAGCTACACAATACTGGCTACACAAGATATCTCAGATGAGCTACAATTTTTAGTTCTGACTTATGGTGTGTTTATCCTTCCCATTTACAGCACGCGAGCACAGACATATAGAGTCACCGTGACCTAATGTTAACCCAGCGAACAATATCGATCTGGTTCCTGATGACACTCATAGCAAATTTAATAACTTAATTTATTCCCCGCACCCTCTCTTCTGTCCTAACAAGGCACGTTTCGCCACTCATCAGAATCTGAATAAACGGCATACATATATTCTCACCGCTAGATATAATGAGACACAAGTCTTTATCTTGTATCGATATTCCATTTCTAAATCTAACCATTTTTAATGTAGTCTATATCCTTTGTCTAGCGTATGCTAAATGCTTACATAGTAGGACATACGTTACATAGCAGGACCTACGTTACACGGTAGGACATACGTTAAATAGGACATACGTTACACAGTAGGACATACGTTACATAGTAGGACATAGGTTACAATATAACAGTGGGATATAACTTATTTAATGGCTATCAGATGCTTACATAGTAGGACATAGGTTACATAGTAGGACATAGGTTACATAGTAGGACATAGGTTACATAGTAGGACATAGGTTATATAATGACTTTGAAATGCTGACTGAACTTACGATGATACAAAACTAGGTGTAAGAGTGTTGCTGTACATTGAGACACATATTTTAAATAAAAATTGCCACCTGGAGCGTGACCATACACAGTACTATAACACCTCTGAACAGAAAGTAAACATGAACTGAAAGGTTCACCTTTTGATCATTTCCGCGCATTTCGTTGGTCATCCATATCATTTTTTTTGGCATGCGACTTCACGTATAAAAAATAGTAACCAACGAAAATAACGACAAAAATCAGAAACGGCACGAATGAAGGCGTGTTTACTTTCTGTCCAGAGGTCTATAACGGAGCCAGACCATTCATGGAGTCACCCTAGTTTACTTTGTTGTGATTGCTATATTGTGGTAACTAACAAATCTGTCATATTGTGGTCACTAACAAATCTGTTATATTGTGGTCACTAACAAATCTGTTATATTGTGGTCACTAACAAATCTGTTATATTGTGGTCACTAACAAATCTGTTATATTGTGGTCACTAACAAATCTGTTATATTGTGGTCACTAACAAATCTGCTATATTGTGGTCACTAACAAATGTGCTATATTGTGGTCACTAACACATCTGTTATATTGTGGTCACTAACAAATCTGTTATATTGTGGTCACTAACAAATCTGTTATATTGTGGTCACTAACAAATCTGCTATATTGTGGTCACTAACAAATCTGTTATATTGTGGTCACTAACAAATCTGTTATATTGTGGTCACTAACAAATCTGTCATATTGTGGTCACTAACAAATGTGCTATATTGTGGTCACTAACAAATCTGTTATATTGTGGTCACTAACAAATCTGCTATATTGTGGTCACTAACAAATCTGTCATATTGTGGTCACTAACAAATGTGCTATATTGTGGTCACTAACAAATCTGTTATATTGTGGTCACTAACAAATCTGTCATATTGTGGTCACTAACAAATCTGTCATATTGTGGTCACTAACAAATCTGTTATATTGTGGTCACTAACAAATCTGTTATATTGTGGTCACTAACAAATCTGTTATATTGTGGTCACTAACAAATCTGTTATATTGTGGTCACGAACAAATCTGTTATATTGTTGTCACTAACAATTATGTTATATTGTGGTCACTAACAAATCTGTTATATTGTGGTCACGAACAAATCTGTTATATTGTGGTCACTAACAAATGTGCTATATTGTGGTCACTAACAAATCTGTTATATTGTGGTCACTAACAAATCTGTTATATTGTGGTCACTAACAAATCTGTTATATTGTGGTCACTAACAAATCTGTTATATTGTGGTCACTAACAAATGTGCTATATTGTGGTCACTAACAAATCTGTCATATTGTGGTCACTAACAAATCTGTCATATTGTGGTCACTAACAAATCTGTTATATTGTGGTCACTAACAAATCTGTCATATTGTGGTCACTAACAAATCTGTTATATTGTGGTCACTAACAAATCTGTAATATTGTGGTCACTAACAAATCTGTTATATTGTGGTCACTAACAAATCTGTTATATTGTGGTCACTAACAAATCTGTCATATTGTGGTCACTAACAAATGTGCTATATTGTGGTCACTAACAAATCTGCTATATTGTGGTCACTAACAAATCTGTCATATTGTGGTCACTAACAAATCTGTTATATTGTGGTCACGAACAAATCTGTTATATTGTTGTCACTAACAATTATGTTATATTGTGGTCACTAACAAATCTGTTATATTGTGGTCACTAACAAATCTGTAATATTGTGGTCACTAACAAATCTGTTATATTGTGGTCACTAACAAATCTGTTATATTGTGGTCACTAACAAATCTGTCATATTGTGGTCACTAACAAATGTGCTATATTGTGGTCACTAACAAATCTGCTATATTGTGGTCACTAACAAATCTGTCATATTGTGGTCACTAACAAATCTGTTATATTGTGGTCACGAACAAATCTGTTATATTGTTGTCACTAACAATTATGTTATATTGTGGTCACTAACAAATCTGTTATATTGTGGTCACGAACAAATCTGTTATATTGTGGTCACTAACAAATGTGCTATATTGTGGTCACTAACAAATCTGTTATATTGTGGTCACTAACAAATCTGTTATATTGTGGTCACTAACAAATGTGCTATATTGTGGTCACTAACAAATGTGCTATATTGTGGTCACTAACAAATCTGTTATTATGTGGTCACTAACAATTGTGTTATATTGTGGTCACTATCAAATGTATTGAGCAGCGATTACGTAGTAGTAGTAGTAAAGTCACCTGTACGCAGCCTTGGCGACACGGTTCTTGGTTTTAAAGTACGTAGCCTTCACTACGGTTTAACAGCTACCAAGAAATTGGTAGAAGTGCCCACGCATTGAGAAGCTCCAGGAAAAATCTAATGGCCACATAGTCCGCACTAATGGTGACAGCAATTCATGTTTATTGCTGTAATCTATGGCTGTGAAGTGATGGAAGGTTCATTCATCAGAGATATGGCTCAATTAGTTACTGTTTTGCTTAATGGTCGCCTGAAAGGCGTAAACACCCATAGTAACCTGCGCACATGCCAAGGAAGTACAACACTAAAAAAAAGCCTTACGCTGTAAAGGCAACCGGGACGTACAAAGAGGAGCAAATAATAGTAACACTGATTGAAAATCAAGGTTTAAAACGTGTAGAAGACTGACTTCATTGTACTCCGGATACCTATAAGTACTCTGTCCCTCTTAACGAAGCTGCACACGGCGCCTACTGAGAGTAACATAGGATAACGTTAACTCCGTTGCTTCAAGCGAAATCCTAGGGATTTAAAAAAAAAAATCCACTTTATAAACAAGACGACGCGAACGGAATTCGAACAAGCGATCCCATGGAAACATCATAGTAACATTGATATTCCATACAAATAGTAAGAGGCGATTACGGAGGCACGGAGACTGAATTTGATCCAGCAAGTAAAAGTAATCCAAACTATGTTGAATTCGGCTGTTAGGCAAAATGGCGCAGATATCACAGCCTAGCTGTAAACCACAACACATTACATTCCTTTCTATGGACATGCAGCTAACAATATAGTGGGAGTTTGAGAACGAATGCTTGAGAAGATGAAACTATTTTGCATCGCCTACTCACGAGATGGGAGGTTGATGTATTATTATTACTACTATTAATACAATACGCTAATTAGATTTATTCTATATGACCTATCTACTTTGTGGATCTTCCTAATGTAGTGGTTAGGCCGTTTGTATTGTATTCAATAGGTCAGGGTTCGAGACCAGCTCGTGGCGTTGTTCTCAAAAGTGGATGATTCGAAGATCCCTAGGGATTATCGCTTGCCATGAAACTACGCGATAAGAGTATTATTCTTGACAGGCATCTTCGCTAGTTCGTTGAGTGGGACGGGGGGGGGGGGGTAATATATATGGAAAAACCCGAGTAAAGTGAAGTAAATCCTCATTTTCCCAACATATTTATTCTGATGAGTCTTTCCCTTCCAAGATAAGTCTACAACACGCAGCACATATGGGAGAAACGCCACAACAATGAAGTCATTCCTCTATGCCTTTACAGCCCTTTTTTTCCAACGTATTTACTGGGATATATTGACCTTTCCCTTCCACGATCCAACCTAACACATGACATGCCCCGTTGCTTGTACTCCAGTAGAAAGTCAACTGACTTACTATAATCTGGTTTCCACACTAAAGCTATCTTCCTGTTGTAACAATACATTATGCATCGTGTAAAATTTATGGTGAACAAGTCCAATTCATTCGAAAACGTCAGCAAAGAAAACAACACGGAGATCAGCCTAGCGTAAACTGGAACACGCCCGATGTGCTTCTTTTTAGGACCAGTGTCATTTATTGGTAGTGAGAAATACAGATCAGTGCATCTCAAGTTCTTGCTGGTCGTGGGATCATGACAGACTATTTTGATCGTATTTCTTGCAATCCCTTCTATAGAACATAGGTTCTGCGTGCTAACGCACACATCATCTTGGTTGAAGCGATTGATGATTGGTTACTGTGTGTATACTATAATATAAAAATACCACAAGTAGAAATGAATACACCACAACACGCGTGTCTGAACCATATTTCACTCGGACACGCTTGTTGTGGTGTTTTCATTTCTACTTGTGGTATGTTTATATTTGTATGTTATGTGCGTATCTTGAAAAAGGCCTTTTGGCCCGAAACGTGGATTATGTCCTGTGCATTGTCATTTGTATGATTATATTCTGTGCTTTGTTGTGTATACCATATTAATTCATGTAGACATCCGTCAGTGATAGTGTGACAGTCGTAATCAAGTAGAACTCCATTACCTGTCTACTACGTGAGTATTAATCCATACTGTGAGATGGTAACTTGGCTAGCAACTAGTGATGTTTAGAAAACATTCTCAATAATAAGGGCAACCTGATCTGTTTAACGACCAGACGATAGTATATATATATATATATATATATATAGCTTAACTAGTGTGAAATATTTCACCATCTATGACTCATGATGATGTTTATATACCATCTGTATACGGACACATAACTTACAATGCTGAAATAGCATTATTGATAAGAAATCGATTTTTGACAGCACATGTTGAGTACTACGTCACACAGAATATGTTGACATTGCTAACTGTATGTACAATATCGTGCACACTTATTGATAGACCAAAGATGATGAAGAAGAAACGATAATTTCTGGAAATGAACTAGAGAAAGGTTACTACTTTAGATAACTAGAAGAAACGGTTACTTCTTGAAGGAAACTAGAAGAGACGGTTACATCTTGTAGGAAACTAGAAGAGACGGTTACATCTTGTAGGAAACTAGAGAAAGGTTAATACTTTAGAATAGATAACTAAAGGAAACGGTTACTTCTTGAAGGAAACTAGAAGAGACGGTTACTTCTTGAAGGAAACTAGAGAAAGCTTAATACTTTAGATAACTAAAGGAAACGGTTATTTCTTGGAGAAAACTAGAAGAGACGGTTACTTCTTGAAGGGAAAAGAGAAAAACGAAGACATCGTTTATGGATATAATTTTCGTTATTAAAGGTTCAGAAAAGAGTACAGTAGATATAATTACAAGATCAGGGGAATTTTAAACGACTAAGATATGTAGGAACTAAAACGAATAATATATGGAGGAACTAAGACGAATAATATATTGAGGAACTAAAACGAATAATATATTTAGGAACTAAAACACATACTATATGGATGAATTAAGACGAATACGATATGGAGACTCTAATATGAATAAGGTCTGGAGGAACTATAACGAATAAGGTCTGGAGGAACTATAACGAATAAGGTCTGGAGGAACTATATCGCATAAGGTCTGGAGGAACTATAACGAATAAGGGCTGGAGGATCTAAAACTAATAAGATCTGTAGGAACTAAAACTAATACAGCATTGTGGAGTTCACCATTATAGAATCAGGTGAAACTAAGCACTTTCTGATAGAATAAAGGCACACGAATACATGAAGCTAGCACGAAAATATCTGCATGAAATGACACGAGCGAGATCGGGTGGAACTAGCATGAAAAAGATCTGATGGAACTAAAATGAACATGATCTAGTGAAATATTCTACTATCAACTTTTCATCTGATGTGAATTTTATTGGAGTACACTAGCCACATATTTTTTTAATTCCATCAATAGAAAACATAACAGTAATAATTTGTTAGTAAATGACAGTAACAAAACAGCATCACGTCATTTCTTCATCACTCTAACATAAATTACTACAATATTAAATAATAACAAGTTAGCTCCAAGTCATTTCTTCGTCACTTCAATAGTAACTATTACAATATCGCATAATAACAAGATAGCTCCCCGTTATTTCACAGTCACTCAACATCCAATAACAAGCCAACTCTCCACTCAAACTCACTCCAACATCCAATAACAAGACAACTACAAGCCAACTCTCCACTCAAACTCACTCCAACATCCAATAACAAGCCAACTCTCCACTCAAACTCACTCCAACATCTAATGATATCAATTAGTTTCAAGTAGGCCTAACATTCTGACGCATCTTGGCTCCTTCATGCCGTTAAGACATTAAGCTAACAAGAAAACTTGTATTCCAGGATACAATAAACGTAGACCTTGATTTTTTTTCTTTCTACTTTTAGACTTCCTCACTCTCCTCGGTACCAACCCCCCCCCCTTCTCAACCAGTATTGTTGAATGTAACGTACTTCACCGTTTGTACTAAACACACAAACACACACTCACCCTGTGTATTAGATATTCATGCACTATGTTCTTGTGCCAAGAAACTAAGCGATAATGAACTGTTCTGTTTTCTCTCTCCCGAAATAATGAGTAATTACAACATTATCTTGATTGGTCTGCAGTCTTGTGTGTGTACAATCCTTAATATTCCAGACTCCAAGTCAGACAACATCCGCAGGTAACTTAGACTGTAAAAAATGGGTTCTCAGACTTGGTGTTTGCGAACACAAAGGTGCTCAAGTAATGACACGTGGTGCCTCCGCCATATGACTTAAACATTGCTCGTGAGCATCCCTCTAGATCTAACGACCATAATTTACGTTTACAAGTCAATTTTGCTCTACAAACTGCAAATAGTGTCTGGGGAAAGATTTGTGAAAAAAACTGCAAATAGTGTCTGGGGAAAGTATTGTGAAAAAAACTGCAAATTGTGTCTGGGGAAAGATTTGTGAAAAAAACCTGCAAATTGTGACAGGAAAGATTTGATTGGACACTCAATATTACAAGTAGGTGGTAATCACACATTCAATATTACATGTAGGCAGTAATTGCAGTCAATATTACATTTAGGCAGTAATTGGAGTCAATATTACATGTAGGCGTTGAACGCACAATCAATATTACATGTAGGCGGTGCTCGGGAAAGCAATCTTACATGTAGGCAGTGCTCGCACACCCAATATTGCATGTAGGCGGTGGTCTCTGTGTAAAAATCTTGAGAGCCCCTGCTGTAGACTGATGAAGGCAATAGAATCACCATATAAAAGTTTTAGAACCCCTGCTGTAGACTGATGATAACAGACTCACCATATAAAAGTTTGAGAACCCCTGCTGTAGACTGATGAAGGCAATAGAATCACCATGTAAAAGTTTGAGAACCCCTGCTGTAGACTGATGAAGACAATAGACTCACCATGTAAAAGTTTGAGAACCCCTGCTGTAGACTGATGATGGCAGTAGACTCACCATGCACCCCACATTATCCAACCCTGGTCGATTTTCTTCAGGTCAGCATACATGTGAACCCGGATGCCTCTATGGAGCAGTGCAACTACGGTTTTTGACATATGAAATATTGAAACTCAGAGGGGGGTGGGGTAGAAGTTGTTTGTAAAACAATCTAATTAACCCCCATTGGAGAAGTCAAACAATCTACCAACCCCCACTGGAGAAGTCAAACAATATACCAACCCCCACTGGAGAAGTCAACAATCTACCAACCCCCAGTGGAGAAGTCAACAATCTACCAACCCCCAGTGGAGAAGTCAAACAATCTACCAACCCCCACTGGAGATATCAACAATCTACCAACTCCCAGTGGAAAAGTCAAATAATTTACCAACCCTCAGTGGAGAGGTCAAACAATCTACCAACCTCGACTGGAGAGATCCAACAATCTACCTCTACCAACCCCCACTGGAGAGATCCAACAATCTACCAACCCCCACTGGAGATATCAAATCTACCAACCCCCACTAGTGAGATCCAACAATCTACCAACTCCCAGTGGAGATATCCAACAATCTACCAACCCCCACTGGAGAGATCCAACAATCTACCAACCCCCACTGGAGAGATCCAACAATCTACCAACCCCCACTGGAGAGATCCAACAATCTACCAACCCCCACTGGAGAGATCCAACAATCTACCAACCCCCACTGGAGAGATCCAACAATCTACCAACCCCCACTGGAGAGATCCAACAATCTACCACCCCCACTGGAGAGATCCAACAATCTACCAACCCCCACTGGAGAGATCCAACAATCTACCAACCCCCACTGGAGAGATCCAACAATCTACCAACCCCCACTGGAGAGATCCAACAATCTACCAACCCCCACTGGAGAGATCCAACAATCTACCAACCCCCACTGGAGAGATCCAACAATCTACCAACCCCCACTGGAGAGATCCAACAATCTACCAACCCCCACTGGAGAGATCCAACAATTTTCCAACCCCCACTGGAGAGATCCAACAATCTACCAACCCCCACTGGAGAGATCCAACAATCTACCAACCCCCACTGGAGAGATCCAACAATCTACCAACCCCCACTGGAGAGATCCAACAATCTACCAACCCCCACTGGAGAGATCCAACAATCTACCAACCCCCACTAGTGAGATCCAACAATCTACCAACCCCCACTGGAGAGATCCAACAATCTACCAACCCCCACTGGAGAGATCCAACAATCTACCAACCCCCACTGGAGATATCAAATCTACCAACCCCCACTGGAGATATCAAATCTACCAACCCCCACTGGAGAGATCCAACAATCTACCAACCCCCACTGGAGAGATCCAACAATCTACCAACCCCCACTGGAGAGATCCAACAATCTACCAACCCCCACTGGAGAGATCCAACAATCTACCAACCCCCACTGGAGAGATCCAACAATCTACCAACCCCCACTGGAGAGATCCAACAATCTACCAACCCCCACTGGAGAGATCCAACAATCTACCAACTCCCAGTGGAGATATCAAATCTACCAACTCCCAGTGGAGATATCAAATCTACCAACTCCCAGTGGAGATATCAAATCTACCAACTCCCAGTGGAGATATCAAATCTACCAACCCCCACTGGAGAGATCCAACAATCTACCAACCCCCACTGGAGAGATCCAACAATCTACCAACCCCCACTGGAGAGATCCAACAATCTACCAACCCCCACTGGAGAGATCCAACAATCTACCAACCCCCACTGGAGAGATCCAACAATCTACCAACCCCCACTGGAGAGATCCAACAATCTACCAACCCCCACTGGAGAGATCCAACAATCTACCAACCCCCACTAGTGAGATCCAACAATCTACCAACCCCCACTGGAGAGATCCAACAATCTACCAACCCCCACTGGAGAGATCCAACAATCTACCAACCCCCACTGGAGAGATCCAACAATCTACCAACCCCCACTGGAGAGATCCAACAATCTACCAACCCCCACTGGAGAGATCCAACAATCTACCAACCCCCACTGGAGAGATCCAACAATCTACCAACCCCCACTGGAGAGATCCAACAATCTACCAACCCCCACTGGAGAGATCCAACAATCTACCAACCCCCACTGGAGAGATCCAACAATCTACCAACCCCCACTGGAGAGATCCAACAATCTACCAACCCCCACTGGAGAGATCCAACAATCTACCAACCCCCCCTGGAGAGATCCAACAATCTACCAACCCCCACTGGAGAGATCCAACAATCTACCAACCCCCACTGGAGAGATCCAACAATCTACCAACCCCCACTGGAGAGATCCAACAATCTACCAACCCCCACTGGAGAGATCCAACAATCTACCAACCCCCACTGGAGAGATCCAACAATCTACCAACCCCCACTGGAGAGATCCAACAATCTACCAACCCCCACTGGAGAGATCCAACAATCTACCAACCCCCACTGGAGAGATCCAACAATCTACCAACCCCCACTGGAGAGATCCAACAATCTACCAACCCCCACTGGAGAGATCCAACAATCTACCAACCCCCACTGGAGAGATCCAACAATCTACCAACCCCCACTGGAGAGATCCAACAATCTACCAACCCCCACTGGAGAGATCCAACAATCTACCAACCCCCACTGGAGAGATCCAACAATCTACCAACCCCCACTGGAGAGATCCAACAATCTACCAACCCCCACTGGAGAGATCCAACAATCTACCAACCCCCACTGGAGAGATCCAACAATCTACCAACCCCCACTGGAGAGATCCAACAATCTACCAACCCCCACTGGAGAGATCCAACAATCTACCAACCCCCACTGGAGAGATCTAACAATCTACCAACCCCCACTGGAGAGATCCAACAATCTACCAACCCCCACTGGAGAGATCCAACAATCTACCAACCCCCACTGGAGAGATCCAACAATCTACCAACCCCCACTGGAGAGATCCAACAATCTACCAACCCCCACTGGAGAGATCCAACAATCTACCAACCCCCACTGGAGAGATCCAACAATCTACCAACCCCCACTGGAGAGATCCAACAATCTACCAACCCCCACTGGAGAGATCCAACAATCTACCAACCCCCACTGGAGAGATCCAACAATCTACCAACCCCCACTGGAGAGATCCAACAATCTACCAACCCCCACTGGAGAGATCCAACAATCTACCAACCCCCACTGGAGAGATCCAACAATCTACCAACCCCCACTGGAGAGATCCAACAATCTACCAGTGGAGAAGCCGGTCACAGCTGAAGTCATGCTGGTCACTTGACCCTCTATGAGATTATATTTTGTGTGACAGCCAATGCAAATAGAGGGATAATCAAATGAGTTATTTTATAAGGCTTGATTTCCCATTAACGAGTATGTCTTATAAAGCAGCGGGTCATAGTTAGATCGTGGCTATCGACCATATATGCTACGAGCAGAGTCGATACAACCCGTCATATGTGATGATTGTGATTAATTTCAGTGATTTTCGTGATTTACTTTGTATATATTTTCTGTCACCCTCCAACGTTGACCAACGAAATGCTTGGAAATAATAAAATATATGATGTATGAAGACTTGTTTTGATTCTGTTCCTAGGCCGTTACTATCGATAGCCACGGTTGGACCATGACCGTCTCCAATGAAGACCTTACAGAATTAATTAGGACCCCATTCGTTACGTTTTTTTAAAAATCATTGTTGGCTTTCAGCGTCAGGGGTAGAAGAGTTTTTTGGAGATGGCTCTCGTGTGTGCTGAGTATATTGTTGAATTTGTCGCCTCTTTTATTTCGATGGTCCATCGTTTTCGTGGTCGGCCTCTAGGTCTGCTTTCATTGTATCTATGTAGCATAGATTGATGTGGTATGCTGTCTGATGGTAATCTGCTGATGTGTGCAAATCATTTGATCTGTTGTCTCTTAATATGTTCCAAGATTTGGTGTGGTGCCGGTTATGCGCCTAATGTCTTCACTCCTAACTCTAATGTCCTCACTCCCCACTTTGCCTAATATTCTCATTCCTCACTCTCTCTATGTCCCCATTCCTCACTCTGTCTAATGTCCTCACTCCCCACTTTGTCTAATATTCTCATACCTCACTTTGTCTAATGTCCTCATTCCTCACTCTCTCTATGTCCCCATTCCTCACTTTGTCTAATGTCCTCACTCCCCACTTTGCCTAATATTCTCATACCTCACTTTGTCTAATGTTCTCATTCCTCACTCTCTCTATGTCCCCATTCCTCACTTTGTCTAATGTCCTCACTCCCCACTTTGCCTAATAATCTCATTCCTCACTCTCTCTATGTCCCCATTCCTCACTTTGTCTAATGTCCTCACTCCCCACTTTGCCTAATAATCTCATTCCTCACTCTCTCTATGTCCCCATTCCTCACTTTGTCTAATGTCCTCACTCCCCACTTTGCCTAATAATCTCATTCCTCACTCTCTCTATGTCCCCATTCCTCACTTTGTCTAATGTCCTCACTCCCCACTTTGCCTAATATTCTCATACCTCACTTTGTCTAATGTCCTCATTCCTCACTCTGTCTCTTAGCGATTTTCCTAGAATTCTGCTAATTTACTGAATCAAATTGATGGTGTTCGCGCTTGTATGTCCGGCTGCATAGACATTGCACCATAATCTCAACGTATCTGGTTATTTAATATGACCATCGTCATCTCTATATCCGTACATCAATCCTCTCACATTCACGAACCTGTCCTGGTCTGCCCTTGTCTCACCTTACAGTTCCTTCATACAACAATCGTTGAATAAGAGATACCTTCCATTTCCTGGAGGTTGAGTGCACGACACCTGGCTTCTAATAAGTAACCAGGATATTTTAACGATTAATTTCAGACACGTATCCATCCGTTCTTACAGGTGCGCCTGGCAAAGAAATCATGGAATCGACAAAACTGAGATAGATGGGGCACTGATTGTTATCAGACTTAGCCATTACTATGCGCGTAAATAATGCAGAGGGCGGGACTTGATCAGAAACCATAATACAGCCTGCACCTGTATGACCTGTAAATTCAGCTGTACGCCACCTGATGCCCTCGCAGTGTAAAGACAAACATGCAGGAAAACTGGTTAGATTATGACTGAATTATTCACTCAGGTGGGCACTTAGGTATTTAGTGTTCTTAGCTTGCGCAAAGTGCCAACGACAGAACACTTATAAAACAGCAGCTCAGAATTGTATTTAAACTCTACTACTCATGCTGATGACTTGATTACTCCGCTGTCTACAGGATCAAACTATTAATGTCTTCTTCTTCTGCGTTCAGCATGTGTGGTCATGTCATATTGTCAGTCCTGTCGTCAAGACGAAGTCCACAGTCTTCTTCAGGTCAGAGCGGATGCCCCATAGCTTTTGCCTCAAGTCTGTATCCTCTCGCCAGGTCTGCTGTCTCTGTTCTTTGTATGTTGGGCAGTCCTGAAGTATGTTTTCACCCTATTGAAGACCTTATTTGAGGGTAAAGTCAAAGGGAAGCGAGCAAGAGGTAGGCAGAGATACAAGTGGGAGAGTAACATTACACGATGGACAGGTTACAGTCTAGCAGAGTGCACCACCAAGACAAGAGACAGGAGATGTTGGAGATACGTTGCAGCCAACCTTCGTTGCGGAGACGGCAATTGATGATGATGATGAAGTATGTGTTCCGGAGGAGAGTTCCAGATCCACATGGACATTCATCTGTGTATGAGATCCTCAATCGGTAAAGGTGACTCAACAGTCTGCAGTGTCCTGTTCTAAGGCGAAATATTGTGGTCTGTTGATATTTTTGGATGAGATGTATTGCATCATGTTTGAATTCCATTTCCATTTGTTTCTTCCACTTAGCTGTGTATATGTTGGGGTTAAATAGAATGAGACAATGAACTGCTGAATCGACAACCAAGATCGTAGATAAGGGGAAGGGGGTTGAAATCTCCCCACGGGAAATCAGAACATGACATTTAACATTTAGCATTAGTCAACTGTCAAATACTGCATGTTTCTCGTTATGGAGTTGAGAGGCGGATGTTTTAGATATGTAAAAAAGGCCACATGCTCTTACTGTCGCCACGCAGTGTATACAGTGATTTTAAAAACAATTGTACAAAAAAAAACCAGTCCTTACCGGGGATCGAACCCTGGACCTCACTGATGTGAGCCAACGCTCTAACCTTTCGGACATGAGGCACATATTAGTATCAGAAAAAGGTAACCATAGATCTCATGAAAACAAAAGAATTACGCAAGAATAAGAGGAAATGACCTTTTAATAAAAGGGTACCTCTTTTACCAAAAACGTATCTCTGGTTTTTTTTCCTGCAATCATTTGATGTCCGCTCCTGACATTGATGTGCTGTGTAAACCTATTGCACAGATTGTGTTCCCTGATGTATCATCCTGTGCTACCATCTATAATAGATGTTTTTTTCTATAATTAGCACTTGCTAGATTACGTCGATGTGTTACGTTCTCCACACACGAATCATCAGAGCTTACATCTGTGGTTAAACAAGCGGATGTGTGGGGCCATTGGGGCAAATAATCGGCGACACAACGCATGTCCGTTCTCTGGGTTACATCCTACTGGACATCTAGTTTGACCACCGTCCTGCTATAAGATAGTTCCAGTGGTTGTTCGAGACCAAACGGAAAAGGGTGGGGGGGGGGGGGGGAAGCGACCGTTTACAGAACACGTTTAGTATTAAATCAAGTTCCTAGGCTTTAACTACAATATCAAGTTGAACTAGGATGTATTCGACTAAATGGGACATCAATCGCAGCCAATCTGTAACCGCAAGGGTTTTCACAACAAATGACTAAAAAGAAAATATTTCAGAAAAACATCTGGGGTAAACAAAGAAACAATAGTTGGTGTATGTTTCAACGTCATAGCAAGATGCTTGGGACCAGATGCCTAGTCAGTGGCTGATCAGAGTACGGTGACTAGTGCTACCTGTCAGTAGTACTACCTGTCAGTGGCTGATCAGAGCCCGGTGACTAGTGCTAGCTGTCAGTGGTTGATCAGAGCCCGGTGACTAGTGCTACCTGTCAGTGGCTGATCAGAGCACGGTGACTAGTGCTACCTGTCAGTGGCTGATCAGAGCACGGTGACTAGTGCTACCTGTCAGTGGCTGATCAGAGCCCGGTGACTAGTGCTACCTGTCAGTGGCTGATCAGAGCACGGTGACTAGTGCTACCTGTCAGTGGCTGATCAGAGCCCGGTGACTAGTGCTACCTGTCAGTGGCTGATCAGAGCCCGGTGACTAGTGCTACCTGTCAGTGGCTGATCAGAGCACGGTGACTAGTGCTACCTGTCAGTGGCTGATCAGAGCATGGTGACTAGTGCTACCTGTCAGTGGCTGATCAGAGCACGGTGACTAGTGCTACCTGTCAGTGGCTGATCAGAGCACAGTGACTAGTGCTACCTGACAGTGGCTGATCAGAGTACGGTGACTAGTGCTACCTGTCGGTAGTGCTACCTGTCAGTGGCTGATCAGAGCCCGGTGACTAGTGCTACCTGTCAGTGGCTGATCAGAGCACAGTGACTAGTGCTACCTGACAGTGGCTGATCAGAGCACGGCGACTTAGTGCTACCTGTCAGTGGCTGATCAGAGCACGGTGGCTAGTGCTACCTTCAGAACATAATCCTCGACCACATTTCATGATCTATCGTCCACCCATAGAATGAACACCGGTAGCTTATATTTGATGGCCACTCAAGGAATCTCTTATTGCAAGCCACCAGTGACAAGTGAACTCGAACCAGGATCGTCTGGTCAACAGGCAAGTGACTTGTCCGTAACCATCAACAAAAGGTACTTTCTGCAAGCCCATATAATGAGGTAGGTTGGGAGGAGGGGATTGGGGTTCAAGCCCTCCAATCTTTAGAAAATCAGACCTAACTATTTTCACTCAGAATTTAACCAAGACTTGGGTCAACAACACATCCCCCCCCCCCCACACCAAAACATCAAATTTCTCAAATAGGAAATTGCCCCAGTAAAATGAGCGAATAAGATTTGTTTTAGATAACCCCCCCCCCCCCCCCCCCCCCACTGAAGGGGTATTCACGAGTCTATTGAAAATCATCCCTCAAAGTGACGAATGTGATTTTTCCCGTGATTTTTAATTGGTCACGTGTATATTTTGTGTGGACAGCCAATGAAAATCAGTGGAGAAGTCAAGTGCGTTACTTTAGAAGAATGATTCCCTAACGAGGCAGAAGGTTCTATATTTGACGATGGTTACGCTTAGCCACAAAACTGGCGAATGCAAAGAAAAGCCTTAAAAAAACATGCAGCAAAGACAAACAACACACACAAAATGAATGCCAGGATACTTGGAACATTACTAACTAGAAACAACACGAGGCCATGTCACAGATATGAAGACAAGTGTTGGATGTGGTAACGCACACAGTGAATCCTTTACAATAGGATAACATTCCACTTTCTGGATGCCCCGAGGGCATATTGCACAGCATACATAACCCTTGAACCAAGGTATAGTCAAAGATGAGAAGGTCACCCTCTAAGGCTGGCAGCCATCAAGCTGTTCTGTCATTTCTCGAGTGTTTTCTCATACACTTCATTACTATTACCTCCTCCAAATTCTCTCCTAATATTTGTTAACTCTTGTATAACAATCAGAATGCCCGAAGAATAAAAATATACATTTTCTGTCTTGCAGGCATGAGCCACACAGAGATGGGATAAGGAACAAACCAAGCTAACCAATCAATGTTTAATATACGAATCTGAAAACGAATTGCAGTGACACACACACTTGCTCCATACAACCTGTGAAGAATACAACATGAAACTAAACACATCTAAAACAGAGACTATGAAAAGCAGAACACCAGGCCAATTAAATGAATGAATCTGTCAATGGTAAAAAACTAAAGCAAGTCCCAGAGTTTAAATACCTGGAAAACATATTTACGGAGGATGGGAAAAATCGACAGAGAGATTGTAACAAGATACCAAAAAGCCAATGCTGTGACTTACCAGCTGTCACCAATACTTAAACACTTATCGATCTGCATAGCTTCAGAATGACAATTGCTAAACAGTATTTTTATGCAAACTCTGTGTTACCAGTGTCAAACATGGCGTTTGAGAAAGACAGGTTTGCGAAATGAGATTTGAAGAAAGCTATAAATGTCATGAGAAGAGCCACTTGAGAAATGAAGATTATCAAGAAAGAAGTCAAGACTATCTCAAGTCAAGACCGCATTGAAAGGCAGCAAACCAGATGGTTTGGTCACGTCATGAGAATGGAACACGCATGACCAGCCCTTCGTGCATACATCAGCAGAAGACAGGGCTACAAGGCATGAGGAAGACCAAGAACTAGAAGGACAGAGACAATCAAAGAAACGTTAACTAAACACAGGCTTATCATGACCAATGCAACCCAAATGGCCAAAAATCTTGAATTCTCTTTTTCTCCCCCCCCCCCCCCCCGCCCCAAATGCTTAATGGCACAAGTGGAAATGACAATAGATAGATAGATAGATAGCTGCTGTGTAGCCGAGAACACAAGTAATGACAGAGAAACAACGACTTACCTTTTTAGTTCTGTAGCTGCTGTGTAGTCGAGAAAACACACTTGGCTTTCTTTTCTTATCCTCCTTTTTTAATACCTTTGTCTTGTCATCCGATTCTTGCGGGGACAGTCTACGATAAAACATAGCATAAATAGAACTGTGTGAACATATCTGTAGCTATAGAACAGTGAATAAACATCACATCCAATGAAGTGTAATCTCTCTTTTCATTTATCAACAAAGATGCAGAGTAGGTAACATACACCTCAACAACAGACAAAACATGGAAACAGAATGATGAAATATTAACAAAACTGGACAAAATAGTCATGTAGAACCTGCTTTAGAACACATTTACATTGGCATTCTCAATGTGGTTTTCTTTTGTTTCATCTCCATCCTTATAATTTCTTCATCTTTTATATTCATCCAAGCTTAGCGAATGTGCACATTGCAATATCTTAAACATCGTGTTACGTTGTTATTGATAATGGTCTTTTGGTTAAGACGTCAATATCTGTGTGTATTATGTGTGTTACCAGTGATTCATAAAACTTCATTACCTAATTCCAAGTTTCGCCTATTATAGTACTTGGGTGAGGAATGTCAGTCTTCTGTTACTCCTCATAAGATTTTTTTACTAACATCTACATCATATTGTCACACTGGTTAGTGTTGCTTTAGCCCTATCATCCAAGCTACGATTCCCAGATGTCCCAAATATTGACTATATCACACAAGTTAGAGCCTCAGGGAATAGTTACAAGAACAAAATGTTCAACATTTGCTACAGCCAGATATATGCTCGTCTGCAAGCATGGCCCAGCTACAACAGTTGAAGTTATATATACTACAAGATCTAACTTCAACTGCTAATGTTCTTCATATTCCAAGAGAGATCTAACCTTCAACTGCTGAAGTTCTGCATATTCCAAGAGAGATCTAACTTCAACTGCTAATGTTCTTCATATTCCAAGAGAGATCTAACCTTCAACTGCTAATGTTCTTCATATTCCAAGAGAGATCTAACCTTCAACTGCTAATGTTCTTCATATTCCAAGAGAGATCTAACCTTCAACTGCTAATGTTCTTCATATTCCAAGAGAGATCAAACCTTCAACTGCTGAAGTTCTGCATATTCCAAGCAAGATCAAATTGCAACTGCTAATGTTCTACATATTCCAAGAGAGATATGCAAATATTCTACATACTCCAAACAAGATCTAACTCCAAAAGCTAAAGTTCTATACACCCCAAACAAGATCTAACTCCAAAAGCTAAAGTTCTATACACCCCAAACAAGATCTAACTCCAAAAGCTAAAGTTCTATACATCCCAAACAAGATCTACCTCCAACTGCACAAATATATTTTAATGAGTCATTAACTAGAACACCAAGATGTTACTGTTTCTTATGCAACATTATATTATTATTATTATAACCATTGCTTTTAATAGTGCATTGACAAAAACTTGCCTGGTTTGGACATTTATGCAGACATGATTCTTTGTCAAAAACAATACTACAGGGAACAATAAAAAAAGTAGAGGCGGACAAAGAATAGTATAGACAGAGAACATCATGGACTGGACAGGACAAGATTTTTCCTCAGCAGTCTTGCATCACTGAAGATAGAAGTCACTGGATAACTCTTGTGCATTGATGCATCCAGACCCTACGACCCTGATGGTTTACTGGTTTATGTATCAAGGAAAAATAAACAACAATTGAGTATGTCATTTGTAAATCAGACATACAAACAATGAACACTAAGGATAATGTACTGTTCTAAATGTTGCTAATAACAAACTATGACTTCAGCAAATATCTAAAGCTAAGGGATCATACCAAAAATAAAACATACATCAAAACAAAAATGGATGACAGATGAAATATTAGAACTGATGAGCACCAGAAGGAAAAATAAACACAAGATAGAGGAATATCAGAAAATACATAAGGAGATAAAAGAGAATTGCAAAATAGCAAAAGAAAGCTGGCTGAACAAGAAGTGTATGGAAATAGAATCGTATTTCAATCAAGATACAACATTAACACAAACAGTTACAGGGTGTCTAAAATCTACGGCAGGGATTTAATGGGAATAGATCATATAGTACAGAGATGTTCGGAATATATCAAAGAACCTTATTATGACAATAGACCCAAGATAAACATACAAGATAAAGGCGATGGTCCATCAATACTCACAGCAGAAGTAATGGAAGCCCTAAGGCACATGAAATATGGCAAAGACCATACAATATATCACATTAGAGGAATTAGTAGCTTTAGATGACTTTGGAGTAGAAATAATTACACAATTGTTGAATGACATATATAATAGCAGACACATACCCAATGACTTGATGAGATCCATATTAATAGGTTTACCACAGAAGCCAGGGATCACGAAATGTGAACAACACCGTACAATCAGCATCATGAGTCATGAAGAGAGTGAGAACCAAAATAAAAACAGAAATAAGTCCAGAACAATGTGGCTTCATAGAAGGCAAAGGGTAACAACAATACTATATATATTTTGAGAACACTAATAGAGAGGTCTATAGAAGTAAAAACAGATCTGTACCTCTGTTTTATAGACTACACAAAAGTATTTGATAAAGTTAGACATAGTGAAGTTATACACATGCTAGAGAATTTGAAAATGGACAATAAGGATTTAAGAATCACCAAGAACATGTGCTGGCAACAACCAGCAGCAATAATAGTAGGAAATCAATTTGGCTCTTTTCAACAAATAAAGCAAGAGGTTAAGACACGATTATGTACTTTCAATAGACCTCTTTATACAGTGAAAACATATTGCGTGCAATAGTAGATATCACAGGAATATCGGTAGGAGACATATTTGAGATATGAGGGTGACACTGTTCTGATTGTAAAAAGTGAGGAAGACATTCACAATTTAATTAATGTAGTAATCACAGACAGTAAAGAGAAAGGCCTTTTCCTAAATATCAAGAAAACATATATACGGTAATGGTTATTCCAAATAAACAAAATAACACAACCTGGAATATCAAAGTGAATGATATAGTATTAAAACAGGTATACAAATTCAAATATTTAGGTACAACAATTAAAACAGATGGAAGAAGTTCAACAGAAATAAGAAGCAGAATAGGACAGGCAAAAACAACATTCAGATAAATATATTGTGTAATATGACCTTGTCATTAGAGGTGAGGAAGAGAGTTCTGCAGTGATATATAACTCCTACAGTACCATATGGATGCAAGTCTTGGACAATAAACAAACTGGAAAGTGGAAAATTAGAGGCAATAGAGATGTGGTCTACAGAAGAATATTGAGAACACCATGGACTGCCAGAAAAACTAAGGTGGAGGTGTTGAAAGGGTCAAATGCAAAATGGAACTTACTCAGTAATCAATAATATAAGAAAAAGACAGTCCTCATTTTTGGCCAATTCATGAGACAAGGAGGTTTCAAAAACATAGTCACAACAGGCAAGCTTGAAGGCAACAGAAACAGAGGGTGACAACGTGAGAAAATATTAGAGTTTAACAACCTAGCACGGCAAGGAAACAACAACGACCTTGATACATAATACTGGAGATAGAGACATAATACTGGACATAGAGACACAATACTGGACATAGAGACATAATACTGGACATAGAGACATAATACTGGACATAGAGACATAATACTGGACATAGAGACATAATACTGGACATAGAGACATAATACTGGACATAGAGACATAATACTGGAGATAGAGACATAATACTGGACATAGAGACATAATACTGGACATAGAGACATAATACTGGACATAGAGACATAATACTGGACATAGAGACATAATACTGGAGATAGAGAGCTGTGGAGAGTCATGATAGCCTACACCAACCGGCATGATACCTAATGAATGAATTACTTATGTACAGAAAGTATTAACATACTATGACTTAAGCACTGAAAATATAGAGACATAACTGGACATAGAGACATAATACTGGACATAGAGACATAATACTGGAGATAGAGAGCTGTGGAGAGTCATGATAGCCTACACCAACCGGCATGATACCTAATGAATGAATTACTTATGTACAGAAAGTATTAACATACTATGACTTAAGCACTGAAAATATAGTAGCAACAAACTATGACTGAACTACACAGACAGCATTAACAAACTATGACTGAACCACACAGACAGCATTAACAAACTATGATTGAACCACACAGACAGCATTAACAAACTATGACTGAACTACACAAATAGCATTAGAAAACTTACTCTTCATTTACAATAAAGTCTTTCCATGAAATCTCAACTTTCTTATCAGTCACAGATATGCTGTCTTCATCTTCTTCTTCTTCAATTTCTTTTTGCCTTCGAAATTGGGCGCTGTTAAATGAGAAGATGATGACAAGTATATAGTATTGTAAAATATGGTTAAATAAGGTATTCAGTCTCACCTACTGTAGCTTACATATTCAGTCTCAACTACTGTAGCTTACATTTTCAGTCTCAACTACTGTAGCTTACATATTCAGTCTCAACTACTGTAGCTTACATATTCAGTCTCAACTACTGTAGCTTACATATTCAGTCTCAACTACTGTAGCTTACATATTCAGTCTCAACTACTGTAGCTTACAAATAGTATTTCAAGACTATTTGCTATATATAAGGTGGGTATGTTGGTCCCGGAAATATACCGGTAAGTTCAAAAGCCAAATCATAGTTATTCTGATCATTTGTTCATAATTGTCATCCACTTCTTATCTCAAACAACTTGAACAGCTGTTTTGTAGCTTGCATATAAAATAATCAGCTTTCATTCAATATGTTCATAGTGACCTCTCATACTAGATGTGGTAGACATCTTGATCGAGGTAATAAGCAGACTTAGTGCAAGTAATATTGAGAACAGAGTTTGTAGAAAGGCAGACTTAGTGCAAGTAATATTGAGAACAGAGTTTGTAGCAGGCAGACTTTAGTGCAAGTAATATTGAGAAGATTGCAATAAACAGACTGTAGTGAAAGTGACATTGTGAAGAGAACTTCTAATAGTAAAATGGCACTGAGAAAGGATTTTGTAATAGACATAATTTAGTACAAATAACAAGAAACTGAAAAGTACTGAGAAGATAGTAAGCCTGCAAAACTATCATTCTCCAACAATTTCTATGCTCTCTGTCCTCATGTGTGCTGCTCATAATATCCTGATTTGGTCTCTTCCTTCACTGTTCTTCTCCATGCGTTCAAGTATAGGGCTTGTATGGATAGGTTGTTAGACTTCTGTTTTAGGTTGTGTCCTATCCAATTTTCGACTTTTTTATATCTCTCTATCTCCACTAGACACTGGGTGTGTTTTCTTTCACAATTCATCATTTGGAATAAACTTGGTCATCTAAAGTCAAGTAACTGACAGAGACAGACCTTCAGCATTGCTCATCTTGACTAAGACTTAGAGCAGCAATATTGTCAAGTCAAGAAATCAAGGTACATATTCTCTTAGATCAATCTATAAAATGATCCTGAAACACTAAAACAGCTGTGTTACTACTGCCCACGTCTGATCTTATCTGGTAATTATATAACACTAAAATAGCTGTGTTACTACTGCCCACGTCTGATCTTATCTGGTAATTATATAACACTAAAATAGCTGTGTTACTACTGCCCACGTCTGATCTTATCTGGTAATTATATAACACTAAAACAGCTGTGTTACTACTGTCCACGCCTGATCGTGCGATCATCTCTGAATTTCTTCTAAGTATATAACACTAAAACAGTGTACATGTATCTGTTAACAACTTATCTCTTGATGTCACAAAATATCTTAAATAGTAGCAAGTCTGTACGTGATCATTGCAATTATAAATATATCTACATGCACAGTCACAAAATATGATGAATGTTTCCATCTCTACTGAGAAGGTGGATGAATGTTGCCATCTCTACTGATAAGGTGGATGAATGTTGCCATCTCTACTGATAAGGTGGATGAATGTTGCCATCTCTACTGATAAGGTGGATGAATGTTGCCATCTCTACTGATAAGGTGGATGAATGTTGCCATCTCTACTGATAAGGTGGATGAATGTTGCCACATCTACTGATAAGGTGGATGAATGTTGCCACCTCTACTGATAAGGTGGATGAATGTTGCCATCTCTACTGATAAGGTTCTACTGAGAAGGTGAATGAATGTTGCCATCTCTACTGATAAGGTGGATGAATGTTGCCACCTCTACTGATAAGGTGGATGAATGTTGCCATCTCTACTGATAAGGTGGTTGAATGTTGCCATCTCTACTGAGAAGGTTCTACTGAGAAGGTGGATGAATGTTGCCATCTCTACTGATAAGGTGGAAGAATGTTGTCATCTCTACTGATAAGGTGGATGAATGTTGCCATCTCTACTGATAAAGTGGATGAATGTTGCCATCTCTACTGATAAAATAGATGAATGTTGCCATCTCTACTGAGAAGGTGGATGAATGTTGCCATATCTACTGAGAAGGTTCTACTGATAAAGTAGATGAATGTTGCCATCTCTACTGAGAAGGTTCTACTGATAAAGTAGATGAATGTTGCCATCTCTACTGAGAAGGTGGATGAATGTTGCCATATCTACTGAGAAGGTTCTACTGATAAAGTAGATGAATGTTGCCATCTCTACTGATAAAGTAGATGAATGTTGCCATCTCTACTGATAAAATAGATGAATGTTGCCATTTCTACTGAGAAGGCGTTGGAGGTGATGCTGACTAAGCAGCTGAGCACTTATAGGAAGGAAGATCATGTGCTATGATGTTGATTCGTAACTTCTTTAACTTACTATGCACATACACTGTAGACAATAAAGACAATCTGTGCAAGTTGATAAGTATGCAAATGAGTGTATTAATAAGTAAGTAGTCCCTTGAACATCAGCAAGGTGTATGAATATGTTGTTAGGCCAGTATTTGTGTGCGTTATATAACAATATGTCTAGGAATGATTTGGTACTGATATATTGCAGATTCAGCCAAATATATTGATTATATTCCAATATTTAAGACTTAAGTGTATGTAGAAACATTCAAATGATCAACACAAATAAATATGATAAAGATATTAACAATTAGTTTGTTAGTTAGTTAGTCGTCGGATCATCATCACTGCAAACTGGACACGTCCATAGTTGCTTCGATCTCTCGTTGAGTGAATCCACCATTACACTTCTGCTGACAGTACCGGTCCTATGCTGGTTGACCATCATTCTTCTGAGCCCTCCAAAATGTTCACTTCTAGCAACACCGCATTTCAATCCCTGATCTTTAATCCTAGCCATTGAATAGGAATCGGCACCCACATTGGTCTCACTCTCGCGTGCTATATCTTTTAAGGAGTTTAAAACATCAGCGCGATCCACTGCCCGTGCTACAATCGCGCATGACGTCAGTTGCTCCGCTCTTTCAATGCCTCGAACACCCACATGTCCCAGCACGAAAATAAATGTAAGCACTTTCAGCCTCGCCTTTCTCAAGATCTCAATCCACTGTTTGCGAACGAGACCCACTTGTACCTTCCTAATTTATTATGAATAAATAGATATTAATAAGGACATGTCAACATTTAAGACTTAAGTGTATGTGAAAATATACAAATAATCAACACAAATAAATATCATACAGATAGTAACTTCTTAGCTGTGTAGATATTCTTCAGGATACAATGAAAACTCAATGCCATATTGTAGATATCCTACTCGTCTTAGTTTTCCAGGGAAACAATCTGTCAGGATGCTTATATTAAAACATCCAGATGAATTGTTTCCCTAGGAAACTAAGAAGAAGAAGATCTTAGCAAAATGGTGAAAACCTCTCACCTTATCCTGAAGGATACCTCCGCAGCCAAGGGGTTAATAAAGACAAAAGATACTTCTCATATCTGGTGCAAAACAAATAATTTAATTGTTATCTCCCTTCCCTAAATGAGTTTGTGCTGACACTTTTCAACAGGAAATAGTTTTAATGGTTCTCGATAGTTTATTGTGATTATTTACCATCTTCCCAAATTTAAGGCACATGAAAAATGTATTGAAGCGATGTTGCATTGTCTTAAAGCTAGCAGCATAAACCTGATGATAATGCACAAGGGAAATAACAGTTAAACTGTTGTCTTGCACCACGAAGAACAGTGGTTCCCAAACTTCTACAGATGCTGCCCCCGCTCCATTTTTAGACCTCAATTTAACCTGACCCGCACATTTTCAATAGCATCCTAATTCCAGAATCTATACATCACACCTGGCACGCTACATAGTGCAAATATAACAATGTTTATGTTTATTTAATCAGTATGAGATTTTCACAATGACAATAAAATTAACAAGAGTTATACAAATTATTTACATTTGCAACAAGTCATTATTTCGTTTGCCCTTTCTTAAAATATACTTAATTTTCAAACAATATTTTAACTGAAGCCTGCACTAAATTCCCACAATCGTTTAATGCTTCCCTACCACCCCCCCCCCTTTGAGATCACCACCCACTCTCAATTTGGGAACCACTGATATAAGAAAAGCAGCAAACATTAGTATAAAGAGGAGATGAAGAAATGAGTATTACACAACAATATTGTGAAAACAGATGTGCTTGTTTGTTGTGTTTGAATCCAAGGAATTATATAACTGACAAATTCCTAAACAATAAATTTAAATTATATTTGAAAAAAAGCAGATTTTTAAGGAACCATATTTCTAATTCCTTAAAAAATAGATTTATGTCCAACTTGTGAGACACAATTTAATAACAAAAAGCCCCGGGAATTAAGCCGTATTCCTAAACAGAATACAAACATTTGATTTCCTAAACACAATTATACATTCTTTCTGAAACTACCCCCCCCACACACACACACACAAATACTAAATTGAAAAAATATGATTCATAAATAAAATAAAGAATTCAACAGCTAAGAATTCAAAATAATACATCTAACTTTCTAACTGCATAGTTTCCAAATAAGGTTGGGAAAAACTCCCAGTTTGGCATCTACTAGTCTTGTTAAATCATTCAAGTTAATTATTCATCTGATCTATAATAATGACAATATTACAGGCATGAAAGTGAACATGAATGACATCTAGTGACATATTTCAAATGGCATAAATGTAATGAAGTGAATGGTGAAACAGTTTTTAATAACATAGTGATTGTGCATATATAAATCAGGCAAAACAACTCATATATTTGAAAAATTATGCTCCAGGCACTCTTTTGTGCTAAACATAAAATTAAACTAATTGTATTGTATTCTTCTTCTTCTTCTTCAGCGTTCATTCTCAAACTCCTGCTGAATTCTCTTGTAGCAGGACCATTGTCCTACTAGATTTCCAGCAGGATGTTGTCCAGAGAATGGAAATGCGTTGTGTCGCCGTTTTATTTGCGCCAATGGCCCGACACATCCGTCTTCGGCGGGTATTGTATTCAAAGCTAGACTATGTCTACAGTGTACTAGACTAAAGTACTAGGAGTATTTCATATTTGCTTTGGTTAACTTTAATATTATTATCGGTGACCCAAAGCCATGCTGAAGTCAGATGTGTCAGGCTGAAAGGTGCAGGTATCGCATCAATGCTGTAAACCATGACACAACGCATTCTGTTCTCCAGACTACATCCTGCTAATCTGCAGGAGTTTGAGAACGAACCCAGAAGAAGAACATCAATGATGTACGGGTATACATTGCAAAATTTAGCTGAAATGTTTAATTGTGAGTAAAAATCTCCCTCTGAACAGTATTTAGAGAAGCCCAACTTGTTCACTAAATAGCAATGGAAAAATGACCTTTAAATATAACTGCTTTAGTGATTTCAACACAAGTAAAGTCCATCATATATTTGTTTATCTCAGTAAACAGTAATGAACATAGAATCAATGTTTGCATCTATTGTCTCTTGTTAGTTTTATAACAATATAAATCTACTGTATTTGATATCAATAATAAGCGAATAAATTTGGCAGAATTTTTCCATAAATATTGTTTCCAAAGCTGTTTGTAATCTATGCATATAAATTGTGTGCGGAAATGAGTTTGTAATCTATGCATATAAATTGTGTGCCAGAAATGAGTTTGTAATCTATGCATATAAATTGTGTGCCAGAAATGAGTTTGTAATCTATGCATATAAATTGTGTGCCAGAAATGAGTTTGTAATCTATGCATATAGATTGTGTGCCAGAAATGAGTTTGTAATCTATGCATATAAATTGTGTGCGGAAATGAGTTTGTAATCTATGCATATAAATTGTGTGCGGAAATGAGTTTCTGAAAGATAAGTGTTAAATGCTCTCCTCTATGAAGTAGTGTGTACATTAATATGTTAACTATCTTAACATTAACAAACAAATTCATGTGTATAAAGTAGGGTTTTTTATGAGATATATAGTCATGCAGCGGTGGCCTGATATCTGCTAGGTGTGACATACATTTGTAAACATAATTTTGTGATCTAACTGATCGATGATACACTTTTGGGCCAGTGGAACAGATCTGACAAAAACCCTACTCCATTTTCTAAGTTCTGTTAACAGGCTGCACCAGTGCAGTCAGACTAAGCCAATAGACAACATCAAGGAATGGACAGGGCTAGATATTTCAACACTCATCCGCATCGCTGAGGATAGAATTCGCTGGAGGACTCTGTGTGCTGAAGCTTCCAATGTGGTACCCCTACGACCCTGAAGGGTTATGGGTTTTATTGATTGATTGATGCCAATAGGGATGACAAAGGGAAGACACAACTCCTACTCAAATTTCTGTACAGAAAACATGTCAGTTGACAGATCTAAAAGAAAAAGGGTCTCAGTTGAAAGATCTAGAAGATCAGATGACAGATCTAGGAGAAAACAGATGTGGGTCGACAGGTCTTACAAACATAACAAATAACCCTCATCAGAACAAAGAAAGAAGATTTCATCTCAGAAACCTCTATAGTTTATCAGAACAAAGAAAGAAGATTTCATCTCAGAAACCTTTATAGTTTATCCTACAGAAAATAGAAATAGGAAGGATGAGATGAATTATTACATCAACTGGATACAAATTCTGATGTCTTAAAGAGCTGTAAAAACATAACATTGTCATATTAAAATATTAGAACTGTGTATGTAAAAGTTCTGACAAACTCAACATTTGCAATGTTTACAATACTGGCTAGCACCTACGCAGTTATCACTGTTAAATATAATACTCATCCTAGTTAAAATCGCTTCATTATGGAATGATATGCCTACATCTTTAATGAAACAAACCATGCATTATTTAACAGAACAAACTTACGCTAAAGGTGCATACAAAGCAGTATTCATTTGATCTGCGTGCAACGCATTGAGAGGCGCTTCTTTTCCCTCCCCTGGAAGATCCGTTGGGTGGTGGCCCTCTCAGTGTGCTGCATGCAGATCAAATGATCAATATCAGACACTGCATGTTTTGTATCTCCATGTCACGGAAGCTATGTAAAATTCAGCCCAATATTAAAAATGTGGATTACGTGGGCATACCATTCCGTAGACAACCGTAACATCTATTATAAAATATGTCCTTTTGCAATGTCTATGACTACGTCAAGCTAGACAAGGATGTCGTCCACAATGTTCTTCCAACCAGAACACTTTATATGGTTAGTCTCTGTCAACAACAGAAAACAGATTTTATAAACTGGTATGTGCTAGCTAGGAATGAAAATCTGGGGGAGGGGAAGGGAGAAGAGAATTTATTGATACATGTTTAGTCCAGGAAGGCAGGCAATCCTGTACAGCAGTATCCCAGGATCATCACAACCTGCCATCAGAACATCATATCACATCCTGCCATGAGAACATCATATCACATCCTGCCATCAGAACATCATATCACATCCTGCCATCAGAACATCATATATGTCTAGGCCAAGCAGTTCATTCTTCTTTCAGATCTGTTGAACCATCTACAGTGATGGCACACTAAGCTTCACCAATGATGGCACATACCACGACCTATGAGTCTGCCACAAAAAAGTTCCCATGCACTTATTACTGGCCTGCATCTCTAGACATAATCCATGAGCATCATTTAACACAAGACAAAATTAAAACATTGAGACAAGGCACGTGATGACAATGATTTTTTCACACATTGTCAGTCAACTCCCTAAATTTTCCTTCGTCCTCTACTATGACATGCCTGGAAAGAATATAGACCCTACTCTTTGCACAGTGAACTAGAAGTCCACACCCTGATTGCCACAGATGTAACTTAGTAAATAAAAATCATATATTCCTACCTAAAATATCTTTATATCTGAACTAAAGTGAATTTCAAAATATATCCCCTATTAAAATAAAAAAAGCTATGCTTCCATATATGTTTAGTTTAGAATCAAAGCAAGCAGTAACATGTAAATAAAAATAGAAAACAAAATAAAACCCTCCAATAAGTTAGTGGTATGAGCTGATCCAACAGAAGCATATGTTATGTTATGATATGTTATGGATATGTTATGATATGTTATGATATGTTATGATTCCAGTAAGCATTATATGAGGTTAAAATCGAGTAAATACAGTGCCAATCAAGATATGTCTAGTGAATAGTGCCAACAATAAAATAGTGGTCATATAATCAGTGCAAGCAGGCAAATATAAAAATTCATTCATGATAATACACACAAAAATTTGTCAATGCTAGAAATGAATGCCGTTGAAGGCCCATAACTCACTCGAGATCCTCAGGGTAGAACAGGTGATCCTGGCTGCTGAAAGGGAAAAGCTATCTACAGAACTATCCATGTCAACACAATTAACAAGGATGGATTCACAAAATAATACATCGACTACAAGCTAACAGAAAAGAAGATGTGGTGTGAGCATACTTAAGTTTCACTTAGAATCAAACCTACATACTAGTGCTATTCACTAAGTTTTGGGACAATCTAACGGAAAACTAACACGTAGCATAGTGGTATTAAAAACCTAGTGCACATGAGTACCACTTGGCATTTTTATGTACCAAATAGACAGTTGATAGCTTCAAGCATGTCCTGTGTGTATTCTTATAAGTGAAGGTGACCTAGTAGTGCTCACAACATTTCAAAAATCACAGTTAATATTCAATGTGTATGCACTATGTGTATGATGTTATCTTGGATAAACTGGCTCCACTACATTCAAAATACTACAATCAGCTTCCAGAGAGTTCTCTTCAGTGGCAAACATCATCTTAACCGAAGAAAGCATGACAGGTCAAGTTCAATGCCAAGACCATGTTGATTGCATTTTTGACATTCATGGGGTATCTCATTATGGGTACAACCCTAGAGTACATGTGTGCGTACAGTGACTTTTATTTTTGTGCCGGGGCACGCGGGAGTCCGGGGTAATGAGAGAGCAGATAGGTTGGCCACCCACGCTGCTACTACGGCTGTTGGTGGAGCGATGGATCGGGCAGACATTTTGAATGCCCTACGAGAAATTGCATGAACAAATGACTGTACAAGTGACGATGACTCTTGTTCCATGATTAGAATAAAGGAACTTGGTTTGAAATGTGGTGTCGCTAGAAAGGAGAGTTTTTGTGGGCGAAAAAGAATGATGATCAATCAACGACGTACTGGGACTGTCAGTCAATGTGTAATGGCGGATACACTCAAGGAAAGATCTGAGCACCTATGGACTTGTCTGGAGTGCAATGACGATGATCCAACGACTAACTAACTAACTAACCCTAGAGTACAGTGTCAATGCATAATTCTATACCTTGAGTAGAGTTAATGCATAATTCTATACTCTGAGTAGTGTCAATTTAGAATTTTCACCTGAATTTTGCCAGGACTCAAAAGGGGAGCAAAGAATAGTGACTCCGTTTTCTGACATGCATGTCACAATGAGGCAACTAAAGAGATTTTGGGGTAGATATTGTCGTTCCATCTCATAGAGAGCAAGAGTGACTCAGAAGTTTGATGTGACAGGACAAAAGGTGCAGTCATCGCAGCTATGTTGTAAACCTTGACACAATGCATTCCATTCTCTAAACTACATCCTGTAAATCTGCAGGAGTTTGAGAATGAAGAAGAAGAATGCAGAATTCTATAAAACAACCTGCAACACCTCCGTGACACCATGCACAAACATCAACAATCCTGCAGCGCTTCCACAATACCATGCGCAGACATCTTACAATCTGCAACTACTCCATGGTACTGTGTGCAGACATCTTACAATCTGCAACTACTCCATGGTACTGTGTGCAGACATCTTACAATCTGCCACTACTCCATGGTACTGTGTGCAGACATCTTACAATCTGCAACTACTCCATGGTACTGTGTGCAGACATCTTACAATCTGCAACTACTCCATGGTACTGTGTGCAGACATCACCCTGAGAAATGATGCACATGCACAGCTGGATTAACCATCATGACAATACCCCCGCACACAATCTTTAACTACAAAAGCATTTGTGGTTAAACACAGCATTCATACTGATCTCATCATCCCCACACTGAAACTTCCCCCCCCTTGTTCCCACATTACACGTCAACAATGAACTTTCCCAGATTTCATGAAATTAGGGACATGCCAAAGCAATGCGACAAATTAGGGCTATTCAGAAAAGTGCCAACTAGTTGGGCTTTCTGCACTAGCAGAAGTGTCGGACTATGTATATCAAATTATAAGGGAACTACTGTGAATAAGAAACACTGCCAAAAAAGGTATGTCCCAGAACTTTGTGAGTAGCCCTCATAAACATGTAAATTAAATCTCTACGAACATCAATATAACTCAATGCAAATCGAACATTTTTCTGCCTCAAAGAAAACCACCCCAAAATATGTGTAAAGAATTATTATTCATGCCCAAAAATACAATTTAAGGTACCATGCACAATTACTGGCAAAAAATCATTAATCCAAATGTTTAAAAAAAAAAAATCTAAAATATAACAAATAGTCAAAATCAGTGAATGTGAAAATGAGAGAATAACCCATACCCTAAGTGAAATGAAATACCAGAAAAAGTGTGTATTGAAAAAGTTGATTGTCATTCAAGTTCAGTTGAGACAGTTGCAAGAATCTGCTGTATAAGCTTCATTACAGAATCAACCATCCAAAAAAGCAAAGCTAACAATGTCGAGACAGAATGAGGCTGGAAATGAAATCATACAAGATACATACTGTTTTGCTTCTCTCCTGTCCCGCAGACCAAGAGCTCTGTCTTCTGAAACAATCAATATTGTTAATAATAAACATAACATGTTGTTGTATGACTGGTATTAATGAAAGTAGATTGCAGTAAAACTATTCAGTCATAAAAAACAATAATTTAATCATAAGATAATCTGAAAGCAACCATTAAAATCACATCCGCATGTTTTTACATGAGCGGCTGAACCATGTTGAACTAAAATTAACTGAAACAATGTATTTCTTCTTCAAATTTATGAACCATTTGCTGAAGCAAATCTGCAGTATTTAAAAAAATAAAATCTTGGTTACTGAATATTTTGTTGAGCCCAAGCCAGTCTGTTGGTTATGTGAGGTCTCTGCTGGTCATATGGAAGTCTGTTGGTTATATGGTGCCTAGTAAGGATATGGCATATTAGGGCCTCATTTTTGCAAGCAAGAGTAGTGACAGTGTTTGTGATAAACATAGAAATTATGGAACAACTAGAATCATCCATGAGATGGACGCAAACCAATGAGCGCCTGTCTCATGTATGATTCTAGTGGTCCCATAATTTCTCTGTTTCGTGTCACATGTATGTAGTAATTTTTGTATATTCCTTGTCCAGTGTCATTTCACCTCTTTCTGTCAATCTACAGCACACATGACCATGTGAAAGTCTATAATTCTTACTGTCCGTTTTTTGTTGTATGTTTAAAGTTTGTTTTAATTTTTGCCTTGATAAAGGCCTTTTGGTAAAAATGTTGATTTGTGTGTGTTATTGTGTGTGTTATTGTGTGTGTTATTGTGTGTGTTATTGTGTGTGACTTGAGTGATTAGCACTTCATTACCATGTTCCTGGATCTACACAAAGTTGACCAGGTATGGTACAGTCATTGGTGATGCCTGTTGGAAAGAATTGCTGGTGCAGTCTCACTATAGTTGACTAATCACAATTGAAATGTCACACTTTTTTTGGTCGTCACTCAACTAACAAGCATACCAGCAGCTTGCCATAGCTCTTGCAACGTCGAGGCACATAAAGAAAAGCAACAGATCTTCTGATAAAAACCAGATAATGCCTTTTACTCGCCTAAACTATTAATGAGTGCCAAATTTCAACCTATTTTAACTTTGAGCAGAGTCAGTTTTTGCTATTTTGTTTATTTGCTATTTTGCACAATGAGCAAAACAAATGCGAAAGAAACATCACATAAACAAAACTATGGGACTGCGCAAACATCATCACTTGTATGCGTTTTGGGGTGAAGAATCACGTATATAAACATTTTAAGCGTGAAAACAAATCATGTTTTCAATGTGTTTTAATGCTTTCTAGTTCATTCATTCATTGGTACCATACCGTCCGGTGTAGGCGATCATGTCTCTCCAATCCTCTGTTTGTTATACATTTAAATATAATTTCTAATGATTATGCATCATGCCAGGCTGTCAAGCCATCCAACATTTTCTCACATTGTCTTCCTGCTTCTCTTACTCTCAATCTTTTCAGTTGTTACGATGTTCTCCAACCCACCTTTTCTCATGACATGACCCAGAACTGTGATTAATGTCTTCTAATACACTTAATATGTTCCCATAACTGGAACACTTGAGTTGACCAGTTGTAGAATTATAGCATTACTCATTTTAGCTGTCCATGATATTTTCAAAATTCTTCTATAAAACCACATCTTTGTGGCCTCCAGATGTTTTCTTGCAATATTGTCAATTGTCCATGCTTCATTACCATATAACAGTATGGGCTCTATGTAACATTTTAGTATGTTCTTTCTTACTTCTATTGATATTTTGAAGTATTCTATTGTTTGCTAGTATATAACAATAAAAACATATACACAAAATTATAAATTTAAAGCATACAAAAAATGAAAATAACAATAAACAAGCTACATCAACTGTTTGATTCACTGAATCAGGTTTGGCTCTCATGACTCCTTTTCTTATTGCATTCCTCCAACTACTTACCTCTGTCATATTTTAATTGTGGATGATGCATTGATATGCAAAGTTCTAACAAATACTATTAGTTCTTAAAACTAAACATTGCATCTTTTCTCTTCACATAGACTGGAACATAGTTGCGAGACTATTCCAGTGTATTTTATTTGCGTTTAATTCTTCTTCGTTGTTGTTTCTCAATAAAGGACCTCATTGGAACCTATATTTGTAGTGTATTTGATTCTTAATTAAGCTCCACAACATGGGGGTGGGGAGTGTGTGTGGTGGTAGTTAACTCAGTTGTTAGTCTGTACCTTCGTACCACTGTGCTAACTTCTATAGCATTACCTACAAATGCATCAGCTGTTTCGTGACCTCTAACCTGGTTAGTAGAAACATGAGAAGATTAACCCACTCCTTTCTTATCATGAACATTTCTATCTTCTATAGCATATTCTAGAAGTCTCATATTCTAGGAGTCTCATATTCTAGAATTCTCATATTCTAGGAGTCTCATAAGAGTCTCATATTCTAGAAGTCTCATATTCTAGGAGTCTCATAAGAGTCTCATATTCTAGAAGTCTCCCATTCTAGGAGTCTCATATTCTAGAAGTCTCATATTCTAAAGTCTCACATTCTAGAAGTCTCACATTCTAGAAGTCTCCCATTCTAGGAGTCTCATATTCTAGAATTCTCATATTCTAGGAGTCTCATAAGAGTCTCATATTCTAGAAGTCTCACATTCTAGAATTCTCCCATTCTAGGAGTCTCATATTCTAGAAGTCTCATATTCTAGAAGTCTCCCATTCTAGGAGTCTCATATTCTAGAAGTCTCATATTCTAGAAGTCTCATATTCTAGAATTCTCATATTCTAGGAGTCTCATAAGAGTCTCATATTCTAGAAGTCTCACATTCTAGAAGTCTCATATTCTAGGAGTCTCATATTCTAGAATTCTCATATTCTAGAAGTCTCATATTCTAGGAGTCTCATATTCTAGAAGTCTCATATTCTAGAAGTCTCATATTCTAGAATTCTCATATTCTAGGAGTCTCATAAGAGTCTCATATTCTAGAAGTCTCATATTCTAGGAGTCTCATATTCTAAGAGTCTCATATTCTAAGAGTCTCATATTCTAGAAGTCTCACATTCTAGAATTCTCACATTCTAGAAGTCTCATATTCTAGGAGTCTCATATTCTAAGAGTCTCATATTCTAAGAGTCTCATATTCTAAGAGTCTCATATTCTAAGAGTCTCATATTCTAAGAGTCTCATATTCTAAGAGTCTCATATTCTAAGAGTCTCATATTCTAAGAGTCTCATATTCTAAGAGTCTCATATTCTAAGAGTCTCATATTCTAGTCTCATATTCTAGAAGTCTCGTATTCTAGTCTCATATTCTAGAAGTCTCGTATTCTAAGTCTCATATTCTAAGAGTCTCATATTCTAAGAGTCTCATATTCTAGAAGTCTCAAAGGATCACTGTTTGTGATGGTGGTTGCATTATCAACAAAGTGCGAGCCGCTTTCATCGTCTCTATCTCCATTCTATAATACGATCCTGTTTTTGAAAGGAGATGAGGATAGAGAAAATCCTGAATTGATAACATCACGGAATGATCTGGGCCGGATTTTTCTACTCTTCTATGAACGGATGACGATAGATAAGTTTAGAGAGCTTTATTCTGTGATGATGTCTTCATTGTGGTTCACCCTACAACCTTGATGGGTAATGGGTCTTACTATCATTTCCATTCTCATATTTGCTGTTGTTGTTGAATAGGCAGTGGGTAGCGTCTCAACTTTCACGATTTTTTGGTAGGCGACAAAACCTCATGTTTGTGTCTCTTACTACTAAATCATCTGTATCAATATTTTATCATGTGGCTTGCTGGAGTATTACTGGATGAAGTCTTCGGCCATTCCATTCTAGATAAGGCCAAATCACGACAATCTTCATGACTGTATCATAACATTTGTTCTCTTTTTTGCCACCCTCTTTCTCCCCCTACTTCAGCTTCAAATGTATACAAGCATAAAGATGAAACAAAAACAAAACTGCAACAATAACACTGTAGAAAACATGTCTGAGACTCACCTGAAGCTTCTGTTGCTTGAGGGATTGAAGGTGTCGAGAGAGATTTTGTCATGTTGGAATGTGAAACTGTCAGACCTCCACTATCCTCATAAGTGTGATGGATTCCATGCTTTGGACCTCCTGGACTTCCATGTAAGATTAGTTCATTACGCTGAATATGCACAGAAAAAAAAAAAAGAAGGACACACAGAGTTAGAGCCGATGAAATAAACTGAATAAATCAACAAATCAATGCAGAAACACTGGGACATATGTAGTTAGAGGTGAGAAGATAAACTGAATAAATCAACAAATCAATGGATGAACAATGAAAACAAGAAATAAATTGTTTCATATTCCTGTACAACTTAAAACACTTGTTACAATCAATTTAATTGTACTCAGAGCAACCAATCAGTGCCAAGGACAACTAATCATAGTACTCAGGGCAACCTATCATTGTACTCAGGACCACATATCATTGCACTTGGGTAACCAATCCATTTTTACTCAGGACAACCAATCAATTGTATTCAGGGCAACCAATCATTGTATCCAACCAAATATTTAACATCGAAATCCAAGAAAACATTTAATACCAGTTCCCAACCAAACATTTAACATCATTACCCACACACAACCAAACATTTAACACCTGTACCCAAACCCAACCAAACATTTAACACCAGTACCCAAACCCAACCAAACATTTAACACCATTACACAAACCCAACCAAACATTTAACACCATTACACAAACCCAACCAAACATTTAACACCAGTACCCAAACCCAACCAAACATTTAACACCAGTACCCAAACCCAACCAAACATTTAACACCATTACACAAACCCAACCAAACATTTAACACCATTACACAAACCCAACCAAACATTTAACACCATTATAAAAACAACCATTTAACACGAGTACCCAACCCAGCCAAACATTTAACATCCTTAGCCAAACCAAAGATTTGAAGATTTAGCATAGAATTTAACACAGAAGAACAAATGAGACAGAACACCTCAGAAAATGAATGTAAACACATGCAGGTCACCATCGTTTCTTCCAATGACATGAGAAGATGATGCCTTCATTCGTATATAGTGCATCTGATATTAATACGATGTTGCTAGTTACATAACAGGCTTAGTAGTGTGTACTTGTTTAAACGTTTGTGATCCTCAAGGATTTTATATACTTGCGCTAGCTGTTGAGAGTACCTTGATATACCACTCTATATTATATTCATAGTGACTTGTTATTGCACATGTTCAATGTCTTAGCTAAAATAGCATCTTTGTTAGGGATGATGCATTGCTAGTTAGGAAAAAGATGTTGACTGAAGTTGCAAGGCAAATTGGTGTCACTTAACAGACCAAGTTCAAACAGTGTATGCTGATTACATGGCACAGATATTTGCTATACACTTTTCATCAAATGTATAGACCAGATTTAAGGTAAGTCTTTCCAGCATTGTTACGATCAGTTAGTGAATTGCCATTATTAAGACCAGATTTAAGTTAAGATTCTACCTTGGTTGTCTCTCCTGCAATAGTAAGATCAGTCAGTGATTTGGCATTGTATGATGACAAACTAAGATCTCCAGCGGCCTTGGACTGGGTCAGTACTCCTGGAACACTCACATCATGACCTGAAATAAAAGGGAGAACAATATCATTACAATGGCACCAATTTGAAAATAATTTTCTAAAGTTAGTGTCAGTACTTACAAAGTATTTTAACTATTTAAAAATATGTCATTATATATCAAACCCATAAATGCCCAGTCTCTTTCAGCAAATGCAGATGAATACAAATTCATTATGTCACATTTCTGATAATATAAATTGAGAATGTTTTCAGAATTGCAAGTAACTTGGGGCATACCTGTCAACATTTTTTATCATGAGTATGGAAAACGATAAAAGCTTAGAATTTGATTGCAGCAAATCTTTGGATAAAAAAACTAACAAAACATATGTTATCTGGATTTTCTCATAGCCTGATTCTAGGAAACAACAAAAACCTAATATTGACCACAAAACCAACAATTTTGCCCACCTGCGTCTTTGATTAACATTTGTTACAGAATCTGATGCTAATGTATAGAACTACATATAAAATTGTCAAATACAAGGCAAAATGTGAGAGATATTTTGGCAAACATAGTTCTGGATGTGCATATGTTGGATATATTATTACTCTTATCCATTACATGAAGCATGGTAGCCTAGTTGATAGTGAGCTTGCTTGCTATCACCAGGTTACAATATGCCAGGTTCTAGTCTAGTTGATAGTGAGCTTGCTTGCTATCACCGGGTTACAATGTGCCAGGTTCTAGTCTAGTTGATAGTGAGCTTGCTTGCTATCACTAGTTACAATGTGCCAGGTTCTAGTCTAGTTGATAGTGAGCTTGCTTGCTATCACTAGTTACAATGTGCCAGGTTCTAGTCTAGTTGATAGTGAGCTTGCTTGCTATCACTTGTTACAATGTGTCAGGTTCTAGTCTAGTTTATAGTGAGCTTGCTTGCTATCACCAGGTTACAATGTGCTGTCTAGTTGATAGTGAGCTTGCTTGCTATCACCAGGTTACAATGTGCCAGGTTCTAGTCTAGTTGATAGTGAGCTTGCTTGCTATAACCAGGTTACAATATGCCAGGTTCTAGTCTAATTGATAGTGAGCTTGCTTGCTATCACTAGTTACAATGTGCCAGGTTCTAGTCTAGTTGATAGTGAGCTTGCTTGCTATCACCGGGTTACAATGTGCCAGGTTCTAGTCTAGTTGATAGTGAGCTTGCTTGCTATCACCAGGTTACAATGTGCCAGGTTCTAGTCTAGTTTATAGTGAGCTTGCTTGCTATCACTAGTTACAATGTGCCAGGTTCTAGTCTAGTTGATAGTGAGCTTGCTTGCTATCACCGGGTTACAATATGCCAGGTTCTAGTCTAATTGATAGTGAGCTTGCTTGCTATCACCGGGTTACAATGTGTCAGGTTCTAGTCTAGTTGATAGTGAGCTTGCTTGCTATCACCAGGTTACAATGTGCTGTCTAGTTGATAGTGAGCTTGCTTGCTATCACTAGTTACAATGTGCCAGGTTCTAGTCTAGTTGATAGTGAGCTTGCTTGCTATCACTAGTTACAATGTGCCAGGTTCTAGTCTAGTTGATAGTGAGCTTGCTTGCTATCACCGGGTTACAATGTGCCAGGTTCTAGTCTAGCTGATAGTGAGCTTGCTTGCTATCACCGGGTTACAATGTGCCAGGTTCTAGTCTAGTTGATAGTGAGCTTGCTTGCTATCACTAGTTACAATGTGCCAGGTTCTAGTCTAGTTTATAGTGAGCTTGCTTGCTATCACTAGTTACAATGTGCCAGGTTCTAGTCTAGTTGATAGTGAGCTTGCTTGCTATCACCGGGTTACAATATGCCAGGTTCTAGTCTAATTGATAGTGAGCTTGCTTGCTATCACCGGGTTACAATGTGTCAGGTTCTAGTCTAGTTTATAGTGAGCTTGCTTGCTATCACCAGGTTACAATGTGCTGTCTAGTTGATAGTGAGCTTGCTTGCTATCACTAGTTACAATGTGCCAGGTTCTAGTCTAGTTGATAGTGAGCTTGCTTACTATCACCGGGTTACAATGTGCCAGGTTCTAGTCTAATTGATAGTGAGCTTGCTTGCTATCACTAGTTACAATGTGCCAGGTTCTAGTCTAGTTGATAGTGAGCTTGCTTACTGTCATTGGGTTACAGTGTGCCAGTCTCAACATGAAAACAATCTCACCATGAAACTATTACAACTTCTAAATAAAACAATCTCACCATGAAACTATTACAACTTCTAAATAAAACAATCTCACCATGAAACTATTACAACTTCTAAATAAAACAATCTCACCATGAAACTATTACAACTTCTAAATAAAACAATCTCACCATGAAACTATTACAACTTCTAAATAAAACAATCTCACCATGAAACTATTACAACTTCTAAATAAAACAATCTCACCATGAAACTATTACAACTTCTAAATAAAACAATCTCACCATGAAACTATTACAACTTCTAAATAAAACAATCTCACCATGAAACTATTACAACTTCTAAATAAAACAATCTCACCATGAAACTATTACAACTTCTAAATAAAACAATCTCACCATGAAACTATTACAACTTCTAAATAAAACAATCTCACCATGAAACTATTACAACTTCTAAATAAAACAATCTCACCATGAAACTATTACAACTTCTAAATAAAACAATCTCACCATGAAACTATTACAACTTCTAAATAAAACAATCTCACCATGAAACTATTGCAACTTTTAATTAAAACAATCTCACCATGAAACTATTGCAACTTCTAATTAAAACAATCTCACCATGAAACTGTCCAATAAGCATGAATTGTACCATGACTCAACAATAAATTTCTTGACAAGTCTATAATTCTGTTACACAACATATCCAATGTTCTTGTTACACAACATATCCCATGTTCTTGTTACACAACATATCCCATGTTCTTGTTACAATAATTCTATGTAAAACTGGATATCCATTTCATGAAGAAACGAAACAAATACAATTTGAAAATAATTGGATGAACACTTCCACAACTACACAATGTGCCTGATTATGGCATCTGTTTAATGAACACATTCTAGTCAAATACTAATAGATTATATATTAGTCCCTAATGTTACATAACACATTCTAGTCAAAAACTAATAGATTATATATTAGTCCCTAATGTTATAACCCTAATGTTATATAACACAACCATTTTCAAGAATCACTTTTCTTTTGGAAGCAAGATATGTCCTTGTTGGCAAAGTTCATCACATGAGATGTTAAAAATTTGGCAGAGATCTTTGTCACACAACAAAGGTCAAATTTGAGAATAGAGCAATGTTTTCTGCTATTCAAAACACAATCAGACCCAGGCCTTGGTTGCTGAACCAGGGCTTTCATGCAACCCAATGGCCTGACAATGTGATCAAACAATAGTGGGACCAGATGAAGGTCAGAACTGAGGCCCTAATATTTGCTCAGTGTCTTTTTTGTGGCCACTGAAAGTGGAGACATTGCTTGCTACTAACACACAACATGAGTTTCTGATCTCACTAATCTGGATTCAAATGTGGCGCTTTAGATCTTCACAATTTCTTGTCTGATCTGAACATTTCTACAATTTACAATTGCAATCTCTTCTTACTGTTAAGTTAACTCTTAGCATATCTTACACAGCCCAGTAATCTGGGCAGGCCCATAGATTTGGGAGGGGGGGGGGAGAGAGAGAGAGAGAGAGAGAGATGGAGAAATGTGTTTCCAGTTAAAAAAAAAACCCTCAGCCATTTTTCACAAAAGAGTTCTTCAATTTCCTGTTTAAAAAAGTGAAATTTATACATAGAAATGTATGAATAGACTAAAAAATATTATTTTGAAGGTAAATCTTCTGTTTAAGGCAATCATATCTATGATAGTCAGTAATCTGAGTTCAGATGTGGCACTTCAGATCTTCCACATTTCCTATCTACACAGAACATTTTCTACAGGACTTTTGAGAATAAATGCAGACAAAATCATCACAAGAAACACATAAATCAAATGACAATAATTTGTTAAACTAGCATCAGGAAATGAAAAGTATCAGTACTGTAACAATAATATAGAGGGAAAGATATCCCCCAAATCTGTGATAATGTGAACTGGATAATGTGCTCAGAAAAAACAATTTCCTCAAATCTGTGATAATGTGAATTGGATAACGTGTTTAGAAACAATAATTTCCTCACATCTGTGATAATGTGAATTGGATAATGTGTTCAGAAAAAATAATTTCCTCAAATCTGAGAATTGAATATTGTGTTCAGAAAAAATAATTTCCTCAAATCTGTGATAATGTGAATTTGATAACGTGTTTAGAACAAATAATTTCCTTACATCTGTGATAATATGAATTAAATATGTGTTAAGAACTAACTGAAACATGTTAAGAACTGGATACATGTCAAGAACAACTGATTTCCTCAAATCTTTAATAAAGTGAACTGTACAATGTGTTAAGAACTGTAACATTGGTAAGCAAACAGGTAAAGGTATGTCTCATGGCAGCAACCTGCCATCATGGATGCATATAACTCTTCATATACTAAGCCGCAGTAACTATTAGGTCGAGTGGCCAGTTCCCTTCTTTTTTGTATTTACTTGCACATACTCATGCGTCGGGTACAAGAAATCACAAGCCTGATTTTTTTTGTCCAGTCATGGTTTCGAACCTGGCACACTGTAGTCCAGTGATAGTAAAGAAACTCACTATCAACCTGGCACGCTGTAGTCCAGTGATAGTAAAGAAGCTACATACTGCGACCAATCTCCAAGCTACATATGGCTACCCTTCTCTAGAATACATAATGCTAAGTGGATAGTTTGGCAATGAGCAGAGAAAAGCATGTGTCTGTTATATAAGTAAATATAAGTAGGAAGCCAGAGGACAATTTTTGTTAAAAATTCTTGAGACTAACGGGAATTGAACCAGTCAACGGCACCAAATCGCCTAGCAACTATTGAACACACATTCTTCCGTACTTGACTAACAGCATCTCCAAAAAAAGATGCGATTTCATCAAGCCTTTCAAACCGTGCACACAAAGTCACCAGAACGGACCGATCGAGACAAGGACTATTACAACAACAACAAACATCCCGTACAGGTATTTAAATATCCTCAGTAACAACAAACATATAACATAATATCCGTATTAGTTATACAAGGGCCGATAGGTCTTCTTGTAAACATGGATAACATATATAGACAATACAATTTTGCTTCGACTAATTGTTTATACAAGTAAATATAAGTAGGAAGCCAGAACAATTTTTTTTAAAAATTCTTGAGACTAACGGGAATTGAACCAGTCCGTTCAACGGCACCAAATCGCCTAGCAACTAGTGATTCACTTAGTGTCTGTTATATAGTAATAGATGACAGAAAATATTGAAGAGTGTTTACTCAGCAAGAGATGACAGTAAGAATACCCCCGGCTTATGCTGGGGAAGACTAACCATCTATAAGTCTGCCTAGAGAATAGTGGCAGCTTATAGACAATGTCCAATTCCCAAAGAGGAGAACAAGGCACAATATGTTAGTTGAATCATCTATAATGAAAGCTGAGTTTTTTGGTCATATAAAAAAGACATGGTACAGAGAAATTAATAATGTAAGGTATGGTTGCTGGCAACGGGTAAGGTCGGCCCAAGACAATGATGGACAAGAAACATCAAACTGATAGAACATGACCGTGGCTGAAGCAGGTCAATTCCCTCAGAATGAGGAGGAGTACAGACAATCTATATAGAAGACTAGGTTCTGGGAAGAAAATGTCATCTGTCTGATGAAGTATGGTACATGAGTAACCATTTTACAATGTCCACATAGAAAACAAAAACAACATTCACAGAGAACAATTAACTCTGATGGCTATATAGATGGTAAATTCACAGAGTTCAGTCAATTTTGATGGTTATATAGACAGCACATTCACAAAGAACAATCAATGTTGATGGTTATATAGACAGCACATTCACAAAGAACAATCAATTTTGATGGTTATATAGACAGCAAATTCACAGAGAACAATCAATTTTGATGGTTATTTAGACGGTAAATTCACCCAGCACAATCAACTGTGATCTTTATTTAGCCAGCTGCTGAAATATTTTTGTGTACACCACTTGAAATGTCCACACCGCAAGTTGTGACCACAATGTTTAATTTGCATGTTGACTAAGTCTTCGCGGGCAAGCCTAACTCGCCTCATTCTAAATGACAAACCGCCATCTATAGACTACACATCAGTGTCAACATTCATGCTGTCAAATTGTCTTGTCTAACACAAATATCACACACATAGTTCTATCAAACACATATCGGACACACAGTCCTGTCAAACACATAAAGGACACATAACCTGGTCAGTTTTGTGAAGAAAAAAAACTGTGACTTTTCAGCAATAAGTGTTACTTCCAAACATTTGTCCTACAAAGAAATATAACTCTTCATATTTGTCCTACAAAGAAATATAACTCTTCATATTTGTCCTACAAAGAAATATAACTCTTAATAATTGTCCTACAAAGAAATATACTCTTAAAATTTTTCTTCCAAAGGAATATCTTTTCTTCTTCTGTGTTCATTTTCAAACTTGTACAAAATAGAAGCATGCAGTCCAGAGACCAGAATGTGGTGTGTCATAGTGTACAGCTTGGCTATGATAACTGCACCTATGACCTGACACATCTGGTTTCAGCATGACTTCTGAGTCACTTGATCCTGTATGGGATGAATAGTCAACTCTACCCACAAAACCGCCTTAGTCATCTCTTACAGCGTGCATGGCAACACACAGGGAGACAAAGAAATACAAGGTAGCTTCAATAAGGCCTCAGAATCGTTGGATTATTTAGAAATAAGTAAAAAAATATATATATAAAAAGTATAGGAAATCTACACTTTATTTCCGTGAAAGTAGTTCCCTTTGGCAACTACACACTTTTGCCATCATCCAAGCTGCTGCAAACATTCATGGAACCAATTCTGTGATATCTCTCACAGCTGTTTTGTCACATTGGTGATAACTTCCTCCGTATCCTTGAATAGCTGTCCTTTCAGTGCCGATTTAAGTCAAGGGAACAATTCAGGGATCTTATTCAGGGAACAAGAAAAAAATCCGCCGGTGCAAGGTTAGAAGAATATCGAGGTTGTTTCAATGTAATCACATTGTGCTTTGTGAGGTACTGCTTTAACAGTAGGAATGTATGTGCTGCTGCATTGTCATGAAACATAATCCAACTGTTTGTTCACCATTTTTCTTCTAATTGCATCTCATAGACGACAGAGGATATCAACGTACATTTCCTTGTTAACTATTCAGCCTTCAGGAATGAAATCAAGGTAGACAACGTACATTTCCTTGTTAACTATTCAGCCTTCAGGAATGAAATCAAGGTAGACAACGTACATTTCCTTGTTAACTATTCAGCCTTCAGGAATGAAATCAAGGTAGACAACGTACATTTCCTTGTTAACTATTCAGCCTTCAGGAATGAAATCAAGGTAGACAACGTACATTTCCTTGTTAACTATTCAGCCTTCAGGAATGAAATCAAGGTAGACAACGTACATTTCATTGTTAACTATTCAGCCTTCAGGAATGAAATCAAGGTAGACAACGTACATTTCATTGTTAACTATTCAGCCTTCAGGAATGAAATCAAGGTAGACAACGTACATTTCCTTGTTAACTATTCAGCCTTCAGGAATGAAATCAAGGTAGACAACGTACATTTCCTTGTTAACTATTCAGCCTTCAGGAATGAAATCAAGGTAGACAATACTCTGAGAATCAAAAACAAACTTCTGACACATTTCCTTAATGTACCAACAACACATCCATCCCTATTGGTAAAGCCTGAGAAATCTACAGGTGAATCACTTAGCAAGAATAGAGTCTGAAGAATCACCAGGTGAGTAAATGTTCAAAAAGAAGATTGACTTCACCATACTCAGTTTCTCACATGTACTCAGTCACTCTCAGCGAAGCGGCAAGATGCTTGCGAAAAGTACCACTCACAGCACGTAACTCTGTAGCTTCAAGTGATAATCCACAGGGATCTCTGAAAAAACCCACCTTATATAAACGATGCAAAAATGAGCAGGATTCGAACCCATAACCTTCTTGAACACAAAGCGAACAAATTAATCACTATGCTAAGTAGATCACTCTACAGGTGAGTCACGTAGCAAGGCTAGATCCTGAGGAATCTACAGATGAATCACTTAGCAAAACTAGAGACTAAAGAATCTACAAGTGAGTCACTTACCAGACCAGAACCTGAGGAATATACATCTGAGTCACTTAGCAAGATTAGAGACTAAAGATTCTACAAGTGAGTCACTTACCTGGACTAGAGCCTGAGGAATATACATCTTGAGTCACTTAGCAAGATTAGAGCCTGAGGAATCTACCGGTGAGTCACTTACCTGGACTAGAGCCTGAGGAATCTACTGGTGAGTCACTGCGAGTATCAACATCTCTGCCATGAATAAAAGTATGAGCTGATCCAGGCATTGGCATGGCCTGGGGATGATCATCTCTGCTTGAATCCACAAAATCATCTTCCTCGGACTCATCATCTCCATCAAGACTGGTCAAGCTGAGGCTGACCACATGAAAGAAAGTTGCATAGATGTTCATTTGATTAGAATATTCATGTGTGATATCTACTGGTTGTTGGTGGCATATTATTCAGAACATAGCAATCAACCCAGCATTTTTAGACTTCACTGATTTTCTAGGTAATAGAATACATTCGACCTCCGTGTTATGTTACCAATGATTAGCACAACTTCATTAACCTTCTCCAATTTTCACTTTAGTATCAATCAATCAATAAACCCATAACCCTTCAGTGTCGTAGGGGTACTACATTGGATGATTCAGCACACAGAGTCCTCCAGCTAATTCTATCCTCAGCGATGCGGATGAGTGTGGAAATATCTTGCACTGTCCATTCCTTGATGTTGTCTGTCCATGTCTTTATTTGTCCTCCTCTGCTTCTTCCACCCTCGACAGTTCCCTGCAGTATTGTTTTTGACAAGGAATCATGCCTGCATACATGTCCGAACCATGCTACACTTTAGTATATTTAACTTTGATTAAATATAAATATTTACTATTTTTAACTTTGATTAAATATAAATATTTATGATATTTAACTTTAATTAAAATAAATATTGACTATATTTAAACTTAGAGAGAGAGAGAGAGAAAGAGAGAGAGAGGGAAGGGGGAGAGAGACAGCGAAAGACAGAGAGAGACAGATGCGCACACACCACACTTGACACCCCCTCCCCCCAAATATTGCGAATGACAGATTCTGAACATGTTTATGACTTTGCTAATCAATTATAATGGCCTTTGTCCTATGTTGATATAATCAGCACTCATGAGATGCATAATGATTTTTCAATGTATCGGCCACTTGAGGATGCACCCAGACTGGTCAGCAGCAAGAGCATACAATATGAGAATGAAAACAGTAAGACGCAGAGGAAGATCAAGAAAAAGGTGGATTCAAGGAGTTACCAATGTCCTGAGACATCACAATATTACTGCATCCTTCTATCCATAAATTCATAACCCGCCTGGGTCATAGGGGTACTACATTAGATGAGTCAACACACAGTTCTCCAGTGATTTCTTCCCTCAGTGATGTGGACGTGTCAACACACAGAGTTCTCCAGTGATTTCTTCCCTCAGTGATGTGGATGTGTCAACACAGAGTTCTCCAGTGATTTTTTCCCTCAGTGATGTGGATGTGTGAACACACAGTTCTCCAGTGATTTCTTCCCTCAGTGATGTGGATGTGTCAACACACACAGAGTTCTCCAGTGATTTCTTCCCTCAGTGATGTGGATGTGTCAACACACAGAGTTCTCCAGTGATTTCTTCCCTCAATGATGTGGATGTGTGGATGTGTGTGGACAAATCATGCGCAAGATGTATTATTACAGAATATCAAATGTGCCAAAGCCTGAAAAAAAATCACCATGCGGCACCAAAAAGCATAGCCTGAAAAAAAATCACCATGTGGCACCAAAAAGCAATTGCAGAACAAAAGACATAAAAAAGCAATAATAATTTTTTCAAGTAAACAAACAAAAATATATATTTTCTTATTACAATATTTATTACCTTTTCCCTGTCATAGCAAGCATCCTAACTCGAGTTTGCTGGTCCCTGCGGTCTAACGGAAAGCTGGACCTCATGCCAGAGCTCACATGATTCCATGATCCACGGATGATAGACGTGTCCGACTTCACAAGATAACAGAAAAATCAGTCATATATTATTAATTGTCTTATTAATTAAGTCACATTCATTCAGTCCTTAATAAGTATATTGCATCTAGTTTGAGTTAACATCATTATCATGTCCGTAACCCTTCAGGATCATAAGTAGTGCCACTTTGAAAACTTCCACACAAATTCCATCCATGTCTATCAGTTCTCAATTCCTTGTTTGAGTTTGGAGAATTACAATCTTGTCCAGTCTAATACTATCAATACTTTTCTTTGTTGCTGTCTTTATCTCCCACCTGTCCCATATAGGAAGAGAATCCATCATCATCATATGCAGAAACCACACTAGTTTAAGTGACATTTCACCCCTACCATGAGAGATGTTCTTCTTGTGACATTTCACCCCTGCCATGAGATTTTCTTGTTGTGACATTTCACCCCTGCCATGAGATTTTCTTGTGACATTTCATCCCTGCAATGAGATGTTCTTGTTATGGCATTTCATCCCTACCATGAGATGTTCTTGTTGTGGCATTTCACCTCTACCATAAGATGTTCTTCTTGTGACATTTCACCCCTGCCATGAGAGATGTTCTTCTTGTGACATTTCACCCCTGCCATGAGATGTTCTTCTTGTGACATTTCACTCCTGCCATGAGATTTTCTTGTTGTGACATTTCACCCCTGCCATGATATGTTCTTGTTGTGACATTCACCCCTGCCATGAGATGCTCTTGTGACATTTCACCCCTGCCATGAGATGTTCTTCTTGTGACATTTCACCCCTGCCATGAGATGCTCGTCTTGTGACATTTCACCCCTGCCATGAGATGCTCTTCTTGTGACATTTCATTCCTGCCATGAGGTGTTCTTGTTGTGACATTTCACCCCTGCCATGAGATTTTCTTGTGACATTTCACCCCTGCCATGAGATGCTCTTGTGACATTTCACCCCTGCCATGAGATGCTCTTCTTGTGACATTTCACCCCTGCCATGAGATGCTCTTCTTCTGACATTTCATTCCTGCCATGAGGTGTTGTGACATTTCACCCCTGCCATGAGATGCTCTTCTTGTGACATTTCATTCCTGCCATGAGGTGTTGTGACATTTCACCCCTGCCATGAGATGTCAAGAAAGCAAGAAAAGCTATCTTATGCTGCCTGAAAGGATAACCTGTCATATTTATGTTGCATGAATGACAACGAGGAATTTACCATGAGCATCTCTGAGATCTGCAAATTAGTTATGTGTATGAATACACAATTCACCCAAGGAACTTTCTCACAAAATCTTAAATATCATAAATAACTATTCTTGCCTGGTTAGATCCATTCTTCAGTCTGCTGTGTTTCCTGTCAGAAGAACCGCCAGTGTCTTTGGAAATCTGAGATGAGCTGCCAGACACTGCTGGAAAATCCACGGAGCTATCAACAGTCACACCATTGATACAAATACGGATGCCTTGGTCGAAAGATGTTTCCTGTTGTGGTGATGGGGAGCTGAAATATAAGGAACAAAAATGATTTTCTTGTCTTATGTATATTTGTGAAAATAGAAAACTCAGGGTAATCAAGTTTTATGTGTAAAACTCAGTGTAATCAAGTTTTATGTGTAAAACTCAGTGTAATCAAGTTTTATGTGTAAAAGTCAGTGTAATCAAGTTTTATGTGGAAAACTACAGTAATCAAGTTTTATGTGGAAAACTACAGTAATCAAGTTTTATGCGAAAAACTCAGGGTAATCAATTTTTAGGTGGAATACTCAGAGTAATCAAGCTTTATGTGTAAAACTCAGGGTAATCAAGTTTTATGAATCACAAAAAACCCACAAATTTGAGGTTTCTATCAAATGACCTTTATCAAAGACAGAACACCATCCACAACAAGCAGAAAATAGCACTGCCAAAGAGGACCACACTAAAACAGTGAGTGTAAACAGATAGCAAGGTAAGTAACAGGAGAATATAAATGATAATCGGTTATACCAAAAACTACGTAGGAATAAAGATAAAACAAATCAAAATGGAGATAGATTAGTAAACCTCATAATCATAAAGTTTAACTTTTCCTGAACTGAATCATAGTTTTACAGCAGCATAACATGTACATTTGTTCTATATAAACACATTTTTACAGACATGACAGAGCAGAGATGCAGTGTTGCCAACTAGTTTTTTTTTAAATATAAAAAAATAGTGAAAAGCATTAAAATGGTAACACTTCATACATGTTTGTGCTAGAAGTATATATAGTCAGAGTAATGGATACATATTATGGGGACACAGAGCAGTAACTAAAGCTACTCTGCAGGGTACTGTGTCAGTTAAAAGCCTCGTACAGGCTGACATTGAACTGTGAAGGTTAGAGAGAGATTATGAAAACGTCATCAAACTTGTTCCAACGACAACAAATAGTTTCCTCAATACTAACATGGTACAAGGATACTTTGCTTTCTAAATACTCTGGCACATAATTTGAGATTCATTCAATCAAGTGCCATGTCTAACATTAAGGTGTTCATATTTCTCTATAGTTATGTCTCCCTCATTAGTCATCAGATCATTGTCACTCCAGACACATTCACATGTGCTCTTTTCTCCACTTACTGTATCCACCATTACATCATAACTGACAGTTCCAGTTATCTGTTGATTGACATACATTCTTCTAAGCCCACAGGAGTACTCATTTCATGTGATGTCAGATTTCAAGCTTCCCTTTAAAGATTTCCTGTATTCTGGACATACAAAAGGGATCATCACCTTCGTTAATCATATTTGTCCTTGTTATTTATTGTAAGGGGATTCAAATGTCAGCCAATCCATTGCTCTACCACCCAATACTGCAGCAATGCAAACCAGCCGATCTGCTCTCTCCTTATCGTGAACACCCACATGACCAGGCACAAAAATTAATGTGCAGTATTCCAACTTCAATCTCTCCACCATGTCAAGTCTCTGTTCATGAATGCAGAATTATTTTTTTTAAATTTGTATCAAACTCATCAAGTTACTGGGGATGCAGAGCAGAAATGAGTAGCATTCAGAGTACTCCTCCAGTTGAAAGTCTTAATCACTGCCATAATCTCCATAGTCATGCTGCTTGTAGTCACAGCAAACACTTGCTACATCCTCCTCTTTGATTGTCTTCCCTACAGACAGAGATCGGCTACCATCTGCCATGCAAACACTTAATAGAAAGAGATTGCATTGGCTAGGTCACATTCACAGAATACCAAATAGCTGCATCCCAAAACAAGTACTATTTGGAGAACAGGCTGAAGACTAGCGAGCCCAGGGTAGACCAATGCTGAGGTATAAAGACATCTTTAAATGCTAAATGACAGGCGTCTTCATAGACTTCACAATCTGGGAAACCACACCAAAACTGGGGATGCCTGGAGACATAACCTGCATGTGGGAGCAATGTTGTTCAGAAACAATATGTTTAAATATAAGTAAAAAAAGAAGAGAAAAACACAAACACAATTTTTCTGTTGATGTGACATGATTGCTTTAAAAGTCCCTATTTCTAAGAATATCCTCTGTGGATTGCTTCTTTTTGCTTAATGTGAGATACACAAGACCATAGACAGAGATGTGAAGGCACAATAAATGTTATGACCTATGCATGATTTGTCACTTGTGATGTGTGCTCTCCATCTTTCAGTCTTTTCCCCCTTGACCTTTTCAGTGGTTATAATAATAAAACCCATAACCCATCAGGGTCATATGGGTGCCACACTGGATACACCAGCATAGTGCTCCAAATATTTCTATCCTAAGCCGTTCCGAGGAGTGTAGAAAAATCATGCCTAGATTATTCCAGGATGTTATTAATCCTGGATTTTCTCTTCCCTCCTTTCCTCCTTTCACCCTTGACTGTTCCTTGCAAAATAATTGTAAAAGGTGAATCGTGTCCATGGCGGTTACTAAATGTTCAAGTTGCACTCTTCTCAAAACATACTTTATAAATCCTGACTATAAATCTACTCCATAAATACGAGGGGGAGTCAATAAGTAAGTCACAAATGGCTCTTTAGAAAAAAACTGAAGACGATAAAAACCTGAAAACTGTTTATTTTTACACATACATTATCCCTTTACTTCTCAACATAATTTCCACCAACATTGATGCATTTATCCCATCGTTTTATGAGTCCTCCCAAACCTGCTGCGTAGAACTGCGTGCTCTGCTTTTTAAGCCACATTTTAACTTCACATTCAACTTCTGCGTCAGTCGCGAAATGCTTCCCGCCAAGGTGGGTTTTTAGTGGACCAAAAAGGTGAAAATCACTAGGGGCTAAATCGGGGCTGTAAGGAGGATGTTCCAGAATTTTCCAACCAAGATTTTTTATTTTCTCCTGAGTTAATCGAGCCGTATGTGGTCTAGCATTGTCATGAAGGAGTAGCACTCCTCTAGTCAGCAGCCCTGGACGTTTTCTTCGAATTGCATCCCGAAGCACTGATAGAACTTCACAGTATGATTCAGAATTCACATTGTCACCTTTCTTTTTGAAATTGGTTAAAAGCACTCCTTGACAATCCCAGAACACTGTCAGCATAACCTTCCATGCTGATGGTGTAACCTTGAATTTTTGGACACAAGGCGAAGAAGGATGTTTCCATTGCATTGAAGCACGCTTTGATTCAGGCTGGTAGTGATGCACCCATGATTCGTCCCCAGTAATAATCCTGTTCATCATGTCTTCTCCTTCATTTGCGTATTGACAGAGATGCTCCAATGACAAGCCTAATCGGTTCATTTTGTGTTCGTCCGTCAATTGTCTGGGCACCCACCTTGAACACACTTTCTTAAATTTCAATCGGACATGCATGATGCTGTATGCTGAACCATGTGAGCACCCTATTGCAGCTGCTACAGCGTCTATCGTTACTCGTCTGTCACCTCGAATCATCTCCTCAACCCGCTGCACAGATGCGTCTGTTGCAATTTCAACAGGACGACCAGATCGGATTTCGTCAACAATTTTAGAGCGTCCTTGAGAAAATTTTTTTACCCAGCTGTGCACCGCTTTACGGGACAAACAATTGTCAGCATAAACAGGAAGCATTTCTTTATGAATGTCTTTTGCAGGCAGTCCTTTTGCCCATAAAAAACGCACAACAGCACGTCGTTCATTGATTGTACACTCTGTAAGTACAGTAGCCATTTTGTTTTTTGTGCTGCATATGCGCATGGTACAGCTAGCGCCATCTAGCGAACATAAACATAAAGTTCTATGATGATATCAACTATAAACAGCTTTAGAAACCACCAACATCAATTTGTGACTTACTTATTGACTCCCCCTCGTAGCTTCTAATTTCAGCAATAATTTATCATTTTTCTCCGGCATCTTTGAAGACCTCTAATTTAGTTTTTTGAAGTCAACCATAGTATTTTGTTATCATTCTTCCAAAAATTGCAGTAACCTCTTCTTCTTCTGTGTTCATTCTCAAACTACTGCAGATCAGCAGGATGTAGTTCGGAGAACGGAATGCGTTGTGTCATGGTTTACAGCATTGCTGCGATATCTGCGCCTTTCGGCCGGACACATCCGGCTTCAGCATGACTTTGGGTCACTGACCATATATGGGATGGGACAGCCAACTCCATACCATAACCTCCTTAGTCTCCTCGTACAACATGCATGGAAGGTAAACAGTGTTGCTATTCTTTACTCCCCGTTCAGGCCATGACAACGCACGAGAAGACTGACAAAAATATTCTAGAACTCAAATGTGCACATATGCACTGATAGTGTTTGATTGCCCACTATGTATCTCCTTTTTATTTAAAAAAAAAAAGATTATAATGTGATTTCAGATGTTTTTGCATCTGAAATATACAATAGCCCTGGAAAAAACAAATGTATACCTATATTTTATTGACTTTGTTATGTGTCTAAGTTTCTGATAAAATGTTGACAACAGATTCTAGAGAATGCTCACTACCTTCTCGTGTGAAATCCTGGCAGGTCACTGCTGTTGACACCAACCTGCAGCTGTGATGGTGAATGTCTCCCAGATGAGTCAACAAGGTCATGCATGGACTTGTGATGGTCTATGGATAAAAATAAAAGGACCAGTTTCATGATTGGTTAAAAGGTATGAGGTTAAAAGGTATGACCGGACCAATCAACTATTCAAAATTGTGTCAATACAATATAAAATCCTAGAATAATCCCAGATCCATACATTTATTGGTGTAAAAAGTCAATTCTAGTTTTATTTTTTCAAGAAAAAGCTTGAGAGAGTGCAGGGGTAAGTTATACATTAGGTGATTCTTAGTTCTAATTGTCATGTTACACCTTCCCGCGTGTGTGCGGGGGCGTGGAAGACAATAAAGAGGAAAGGTTTGGGGAGGGGGGGGGGTGTGGTGTTGAATATGGCTTACTTATGATTTGCATATCTATATAACCAGGAAGTAAAATTAGATATTTATTACTTTTAGCCACATATTTCAGAAAACTTAAAATTAGATTATTATTACTTTTAGTCACATATTTCAGAAAACTTATAATTAGATTATTATTACTTTTAGCCACATATTTCAGAAAACTTAAAATTAGATACTTATTACTTTTAGCCACATATTTCAGAAAACTTAAAATTAGATACTTATTACTTTTAGCCACATATTTCAGAAAACTGATAATTAGATACTTATTACTTTTAGCCACATATTTCAGAAAACTGATAATTAGATACTTATTACTTTTAGCCACATATTTCAGAAAACTGATAATTAGATACTTATTACTTTTAGCCACATATTTCAGAAAACTTAAAATTAGATACTTATTACTTTTAGCCACATATTTCAGAAAACTGATAATTAGATACTTATTACTTTTAGCCACATATTTCAGAAAACTTAAAATTAGATACTTATTACTTTTAGCCACATATTTCAGAAAACTGATAATTAGATACTTATTACTTTTAGCCACATATTTCAGAAAACTTAAAATTAGATACTTATTACTTTTAGCCACATATTTCAGAAAACTGATAATTAGATACTTATTACTTTTAGCCACATATTTCAGAAAACTTAAAATTAGATACTTATTACTTTTAGCCACATATTTCAGAAAACTGATAATTGACATTCTGCTTTGTTTTGATTATACAAAGAAATTCAAGTAGGAAGCAAGATAATAAATTAATAAAAATTCTTGAGACTAACGGGAATTGAACCAAGTCTGTTCTAATGGCACCAAATCACCTTACAACTCGAGTAAACGGATTTGATTTTTACCGTACTTGAATAACTGCATCTCATATAAACGATTTCACTGGAGATGCAGTTATTCAAGCATGAATTCCGCCATGTTTTACTGCACTGGTTGAACTAATCCTAGTGACGCCTCTGTGCAAAAACAACATTCAGAAAAAAGAACAATATATTGTGTAATATGACCTTGTCCTTTGAGGCGAGGAAGATAGTTCTGCAGTGCTATGTAACTCCTATACTAACATTAGATGCGAGTCTTGGAAATAAAGAAACAAGACAGTGGGAAATTAGAAGAAATTGAGATGTGGTTCTACAGAAAAATGCTGAGAATACCATGAATTGTCAGGAAAACTAATGTGGAGATGTCGAAAGAATCAAATGCGAGGATCTTAATAATTAATAATGAAAATTCCAGTGCAGTTATACACTAGCGAAACATGTACTGTGTTTGCTGACAAAAACGTCACGTGAGGAAACTCAATCACTTTCACACAACCTGTCTCAGAAACGTTATGAACATCAGATGGCAAGACAAGATGCCAGATACCACTGTCCTTGACAAATCTGGTATCCCCAGCTTTGAAATTATCCTGATGCAGACAAATATTCGTTGGGAAGGTCATTTGGTATGTATGCCAGACCATCAACTGCCAAAGATACTTATCTATGGTGAGCCGGAGAAGGGTACACGATCTCAAGGTGGCAAAAAGATGCGCTACAGGAAAGATTAAAGACTTCACCGAAAGCCTTTGAAATAGACCAAGATACATGGGAAGAAATTGCACAAAACAGATCTACATGGCGGCCTTCAGTAAAAAAAAGAGCGCATCATCTTGTGAAAAGAGGAGAAATGCAGCAGCTCAACAGCTGAGAGTAGCTAGAAAGTCACGGATAGACCGAAATCCGTCTACAGTGATCATTGCATGCCGGAACTGTCCAAGGATATTTACAGCTCGAGTAGGGCTATTCGGCATGATCATAACTCTAGTTGAATTGTCAGAAAGTGGATGTAACAAATGGTCATCATCATCTTGTGATGGATGATCACACCAATAAATAATATAAGAAAAAGACAATTTTCATTTTTGCGTGTGTCCACGTTATGAGACAAGGAGGTTTGGAAAACATAGCCACAACAGGCAAGATTGTGGGCAACAGAGACAGAGTGCGAGAACGTGAGAAAATAATTGACAGTTTAACAGCCTGACACGGCAGAGAAACAACAACGATCCTGATACATAATACTGGAAATATAATGTTCTGTGCTCTGAAGGACGCCTACGCCAATTAGCATGACACCCGATGAGGATGACAGCAATATTTAGAGGAAAAGATTCATCTGATGAGAAGAGCAAGTTTGATCTCATGAAACAAAAACTATCATAATTATTTTAGAGACTTCAAGCTTGTTTTCAAGGTAGTTAAACTGCATATGAAAATCAATCCGGGTGTCCTCTACATGGTAAATACTGTGTACTCTCATCTGCCCATCTCCGACCCTGCAATGGATCCCTGGATATAGTGATTGAGCAGAAAATAACTGACTTGTCAAATAAGGCACCTCAAAACAATAAAAGAAAAGACCTTGTAGTATGTGAACAGACACACAGATTATCAGAAACAACACTAAGGAATACTGGCTGAATAGATGTGCATATGGGCTGACTGGTCGAGATGTCTTTATTAGAAATGACACAACCAAGTGACAATGACAACATAAACAAACTCTGCAGGAGAAATCAATCCCTTTGTTTTGAGCAGGACGTGCTACAGTAAATAGCCATTTAAACCATACTCCAGCAACTACACACGTCACTAAGTCACATAATGAATCACTAAGTCAACTTCAGAAAACCTGTACTTTCTTAAGAATGGCATTGAACTGTCAATAACAGATCTACTCAGCAGCAATTGAATATCAACAACAACAATAACAACTGGTTATCAACAACAACAATGACAGAGAAAAACTGGAATATTTAATAATCGTTAAAGTCAAGAGAAGATCAGACAGAGGAAGACAAATAGAGAAGTTAATGGACGGGTTGCCATCATGATATAAGAGAAAGACACCACTGAATGGGTTGCCATCATGATATAAGAGAAAGACACCACTGAATGGGTTGCCATCATGATATAAGTGAAAGACACCACTGAATGGGTTGCCATCATGATATAAGAGAAAGACACCACTGAATGGGTTGCCATCATGATATAAGAGAAAGACACCACTGAGTTTATTAACACACGAGACAGAGAAACCTGATCAACTTGATTAATGGAGCTTCAAGTACAACGTAATTAATAAAGCTTAACTATCCAATATGTTTATATAACAGTGAGGCTATGAAAATGTTCTCACAATCTCCCCTACAGGGATTCGATCCCCGGTATTCAGGTCGCATCTTTCGGAGATAACATTTAAAAAAAAATCCTGTTATAAACGTGGCTATGTTCACAGTGACAAAGAAGCAAAATGTCAAACAAGTTTAACGGCATCAGCTTTCATATTGGTGACCAGCGTGTGGTATGATCAATGTTTACATTGCAATGTACGGCTGACATACTAGCGATATGGCGACGGACGTCAACCGATCAGTAGAATTGATAAAAACACTGAACGTATATTAATTACCATCGATAAAGTCAGATGAGTTGGGCCATTGGAACAAATAAAACGGCGACACGGCACACGTGTGTTCTCTATTATTTCCTGCTGGAAATCTAGTATGACAATTGTCCCACTACAAGAGAGACCCAACAGGAATTAAAGAACGAACGCAAAACAACAACACTGTACATGTCGAGGTGACAGCAGGTAATACGGCCTTCAACATACAACTATACCATTTTCTTTACACTCCATAACAGGAGCACACACAGTAACCAACTTTGCCGCAACTACTGTCACTGTGGCATTTGTTCTAGTTTCGTTGTATTACCTAACCTTTGCAGTGTGATTAGTATAATTTGTATTTAAAATTAAGGTATATTAAATTGAAACGGCATATTAATTTGAAACTCGTATTTAGATTTGGGTAAGGAATACGGGTTTAAATCAGTTATAAATTAAAAAATAAACTAGATATAAAGGTTCTAATTATAAATGTAGGTGATGTCGTTTGTGTCGGGAGATGTGACGTCACGGTATCCATTAATTTCATTGGTGTGACACGGAATTCCGTGACGTCGGCTAGTTAAAAATGTAAACATTGTGTGATATTTATAGTACAGTGAAGACTTAAACCGTAGTTTTACTCCAACTTTTAATAGCACTAAAATGCAGTTGTACACAAAGGAACTTCTGCACAACAAGGATTACGAGTTGACAGGTCTTTTGTCAAGTGATGAGTGCAGTCCAAATTCTGCATACAGAAATAAAGCTGCGTTACAACACATTTTTTTTAGTTCCCTGTTTTCAGTTTTTATGTCAACTTTATTCATTTTGAGCCACTCTTTTCAACAAGTCTCCGTGCTGGTTTTTATGTGTTGTATATTGTATACCGTGTATAAGGAGTTGCGTTTCATTTACTTCAAATTTTAAGCACCAGCTGTTTATAGAACTGAGGTCATTTTTGTGGACACGTCGATTTAGTCTGCTGGTGTTGATTAAGCATTTCTGTTTATGTAGTTTGATATTGTTAGCAAAGCATTTTAGTCGATTCAGTTTGATGTTAGTAAAGCAGTCGATTTAGTATGTTATTTTAGTAAAGCATTTTGCGCATGCGGTTGCGTCTGTGGGTCTCACCAATGGCCCACTAGATAAACCAACCATGCAAACAGAAAAAATTAGTAGATGACATGCCTCTATATTGAGATTATCTTCTTATAGAAGCTTCATGGCATGTCATCTATACAATCCCGTAGTCGTAAACTTTAATAACAGTTACCATCCTGTTCAGACAGGCCGACTCAGGCGTGGGTGGGTGGAACAACAAAGAAAGCTGTCGCAAGGGCCAGATTTGTACCCTGATGTCGACGTCTGTTTCGGCGACATTAGACTCGAAACACCATTGAGTCGGATGTCTGCTGGAACAGAGGGCGGAACACTTATGGGATTGCCCCACGTGTTGTGAGGCAAGTTTCTAATCAATAATCAAGTAAAGCATTTTAATCGATTTGGACTGCTGTTGTTAGTCAAGCATTTTCGTCGATGTAGTCTAGTTAGTACATCATTCTAGTACGCTGTTGTTAATAAAGACGTCAGTCAGGACATCGATTTATCCAGCTGTTGGCATAAACGGGCTAGTAGTCTACACGTCTAAATCGACGGTTGCATTAATGCTCTACACGTCGATTTAGTATGCACTATAATGTCATTTAGTATGTCGTAAAAGACACTTTAACCGACACGTAGATTTATTCGGTTGTTAATAAAACATTTTAGTCTATTTAGCCAATAAAATATTTTAGTAGATTTAACCTAGTCTAAAGTAGACCAAAAAAAAAAAAAAAAGGATTTTAGTGGATACGTCGAACTCGTAAGTTGCTTGATAAAAATGTGTGTGCTGGCGCGCGCGCACATCGATTGAATACTCTACTAGCTTTGTAGTATTTACTGTTTTTACTATATCCACCCTAATGGCTATCTATATAACATACACAAAAACTGCATGCTAACTGCAACTAAAGTTATGTGCCAGAACAGCAATATTACGCTGTTACAGATGTCAGGCCTTCAGGCAGAACCTTCCAAACAACATTACGCGTCTCGTACCATCATTCTGATAATATCATTGAAACCGATTGCAGATACGAGACGGCTACATTAGCAGTTCCATTAACCATATTGAAGTCTGTCTCAAGGGAGAAAACTAACCGATATTCTGTATAGATTGTACACAAGACAGCAACGCCCGGGCGCTCTTTGTCAACGCAATTTGTCACCAGGGACATACACAGTCTTAACGACTTTGTAACAACGTGCACCGTCAGATTGAGTAGATATTTTGGTAAGGTGTTCTTAAAACATACCGACAGGTGTCAACATCAAAGAAAACTAGATAAAGTGCGTCTGTTACTATCAAACAGATTTTAGGCAGCAGGGTGATCAAGCTTTGCTAATCACTGGATACACACATGCTAACACAGGAGAATCGACGTTTGGTACAAAAGGCCTTTATCAAGAATGCATTCACAACTATCTCGCGACAAGTAAGAGTGACACTGTCCACGTTCACATGAAAGAGGTAACAAGCGCGTGTATCCATTGAATATCGGAAACGTCATCACCTTGTTTCATATTTTCGCACGCAGGATTTCAGTTTTGCAGCGGTTCTACTATGTATGCTCGTGATGTATGCTAACGACACAGTTTTGATGACAGGGAGCCAACAAGAACTTCAAGTCCTGTTAGATATGGTAGTACTGGAAAGTGAAAACAAAGGACTCATTTTAAACAAGAAGAAAACAGAAGTAATGGTTGTTTCAAAAAAATACACACCGCCAAAATGCAGTATCAATGATGAAAAATTAAATCAAGCGAATAAAGTCAAGTATCTTGGCACCATTTTAACATCAGATGGCAGGTGCTCCAATGAGATTAAGAACATGATAGCACAGACCCAAAACAACATTTTAAAACAAATTAGAAACATTCTATGCAACGGAATAATGTCGATGCATACGCGAGTTCGAGCGCTATGATGTTCTATTGAACCAATCCTTTCTTTAAGGAAGAGAAGCATGGAGTGCACAAAAGTTCCCAAGATAAGCTGGAGGCAATTGAGATGTGGTTTTTAAGAAGAATGATGAAGATTCCTTAGACAGCTAAGAAAACAAATGTAGAAGTTCTCAGAGATTCTGGAGTAAAACGAAACATTATAGCAAAAATTATAGACAAGATTTTAGGGCATGTGATGAGAAAATTAAAACTTGAACATTTAGTAACTACCGGAAAGATCAAGGAGAGAAGTGACGGAGGAAACCAAAGAGAGAAATTTATGGATAGGTTGTCGCTGTGGCACAAAAAGAAGTTACCAACTGAACTTATTAATAACACAAGAGACAGAGTTATGTAGAAGCATGGTCGCCAATGCCACTCGGCATGGCACTTGATTGATTGATTCACTATCTATTCTCTTTCTTTTCTTCGGTACCTGTTGCCTACACCGTCAGACAAGACGTATGGATGAGCTCCACATGTGTCTGAAACTCTTCCTTGGTTCTATTTATCTTTGCTTGCAGTCTTGCGCCGCTGGCTAGTACGTCTCTTCAATTGTTCAGGAGGAAAGCTCTGCAGAATATGATCGATGTCTATTCATCAGTTCCACAAGTGCACAGTGATGTGGCGCACAGTCGCATCATGTGCATGTGTTTATTAAGTCTGTTGTGTCTTGTCCTCAGTCGAAGTATAGTGATCTGTTCCTAGATCCTGTCGATTTAGAAAATAGAGGTAGGCGTCTTTTTGCCATGCTATGTTCAGTCTGATAGTTTGTATATCTTTTTTTCTATGGAACTGAGACCTACTTTCAAATAGTGACTCTAGCTACAAGTGTGTAGTGACCAGCTATAAACATGTAGAATTTATATCAATAAGTTAAAATAAACACAGAAATGCAATGTGTCTGATATGTGTACATTACATTTCCTTAACTGGAGTTCAGGTATATGGAGTCAATATAGTTCAGTCTTTTTTTCTTATCTTTTTCATTATTCTCTTCCTTTTCCCACTGTATAGGGGATACCCCTGGTGTAGTGGTTATACCGTTCACTGTATACTCAAGAGGTCATGGTTTCGAATCATGCGATATATTATGTATAAAGTGGATTTTTCCGGAGATCCCTGGGGATTAATCGCTTGAAGCTACGGAGTTACGTGTTACGAGTTGTACTCTAGGCAGGTGGTGTGCCACTTCCTTGAGAAGGATGAAGTACACATTGGGAAACCCTAGTACATATGAAGTACTAGGTAAAGGAGGGGGATTTGGTGTGTTGGGTCAGAGAAAGTTACGGGGTATTTCAAAGGGGGAAATTTTGTGTGTTGGGTCAGAGAAAGTTATGGGGTATTTCAAAGGGGGAAATTTGGTGTTTTGGGTCAGAGAAAGGTTACGGGGTATTTCAAAGGGGGACATTTGGTGTGTTGGGTCAGAGAAAGTTACGGGGTATTTCAAATGGGGAAATTTTGTGTGTTGGGTCAGAGAAAGTTATGGGGTATTTCAAAGGGGGAAATTTTGTGTGTTGGGTCAGAAAAAGTTACGGGGTATTTCAAAGGGGGAAATTTTGTGTGTTGGGTCAGAGAAAGTTATGGGGTATTTCAAAGGGGGAAATTTTGTGTGTTGGGTCATAGAAAGGTTACGGGGTATTTCAAAGTGGGAAATTTGGTGTGTTGGGTCAGAGAAAGTTACGGGGTATTTCAAATGGGGAAATTTTGTGTCTGGGTCAGAGAAAGTTATGGGGTATTTCAAAGGGGGAAATTTTGTGTGTTGGGTCAGAGAAAGTTACGGGGTATTTCAAAGGGGGAAATTTTGTGTCTGGGTCAGAGAAAGTTATGGGGTATTTCAAAGGGGGAAATTTTGTGTGTTGGGTCAGAGAAAGTTACGGGGTATTTCAAAGGGGGAAATTTTGTGTGTTGGGTCAGAGAAAGTTATGGGGTATTTCAAAGGGGGAAATTTTGTGTGTTGGGTCAGAGAAAGTTATGGGGTATTTCAAATGGGGAAATTTTGTGTGTTGGGTCAGAGAAAGTTATGGGGTATTTCAAATGGGGAAATTCTGTGTTGGGTCAGAGATAGTTATGGGGTATTTCAAATGGGGAAATTTTGTGTGTTGGGTCAGAGAAAGTTATGGGGTATTTCAAAGGAGGAAATTTGGTGTGTTGGGCCAGAGAAAATTTCAGGGTATTATATTAAACTACAAGGCGGGGAACATTTTTTGAACGAATGGAACATTTAAATTTTAATATCATCCTCGGGCCATACAAAAATCTCAACTCATGAATTATCGTGCACTATTTACTCAAAAATTTCAGTAACTCACTCCTATTGTGATGGCTGTAACTGCTTCTGTTTGGTAAGATATATATATGTAGTTTTTATTAGGATACACTTAATGTACACGTATGGTGCTACAAAAAGGAACAGGCGCTAAAATACATGGAGAGAAACTACAACAAGCAGAATATTATCAATATTTTTCACACAAGATCACAAATTATGGCAGATGTGAAACAGAAGTTAAAAGGAGAATAGGAATGGCTAAAAGTAATTTCAAGGACATGAGGAAAATATTAACATCTGAACAAATTACAAACAATCTAAAATGAGAATTATAAAATGCTACATCTATTCTATATTAATGTATGGCTCAGAAACATGGACATTAAACAAACAATGGGATGCAAAGGGAACGCATTGCTCTAGGCGGACCCAGGGTTAGCAGATAACCAAGATCCCAAATGTACCTCCACGTGGTGCACCCTGGAAACATAAATACAGTATTTCGAGCTGATTCTGGCCAAATCATTTGGGGATCGTGTCCGAGAATGTGGAGGTAGCAGATGGAAAGAGATTTGACTGCACAAGAGACAGACAATATCTCCGACACCACCAGCATCACCACATATAGCGACACTGTCGGCATACAGTGAAGCTAGTCAGTCCAGTCCGAACATTGGAGGGGCGGCCAATGTAAAATGCACGTAAAGGTAGATGCATGGCGAGAGACAAATATATTTCATACTGAGTACAATGAAACAATGAAAGGGCAGAACAGCGCGAACTGCAAATAGAAAGTGAAAAGTCCCTAGGAAAGGGGAACTACAAGCTCCGTCAGCTCGAGACGAGCTTCTAGTTACCTGTGTTCCTTACAGGCAGAGACCCAGACCCATTCATTGGCGTTTGGTAAAGCAAGAAGACCTAATCCAACTCTAATGTCGAGCCTTCCCAAACCGGAAATATGCTCGCGAAGAGAAAGGGTTCTGTACCCGATGGGCTTAGGCAAAGAAAGGGACAACGATGGTAGTCCTGGCCCAACTCTACTGTCAAGGTTTCCTATACCGGAAATACACTTGCAGAGAGAAAGGGTTCCGTACCTGATGGGCTCAGGCACAAAAGGGACAACGATTTAGCCCTGGCCCAACTCTACTGTCAGGTTTTCCTACACCGGAAATACACTTGAAGAGAGAAAGGGTTCAGTACCTGATGGGCTCAGACGCTATTGGGACAAGGATTCTCAGCTCGAGAACGCCTTGCTCTCAAACGCGTGGTGTGAGACTCGAACTTGGACAAGGGGTACACGATGTCGGTGAATGACACCTCGGCTAAGAGGGCGAAAGAGCAAGGGTCCAACTCCTCTGTTGAGTTCTTCCCCTTAAGGAACCAGGCTCACGAATGAGAAACGGTTCAGTACCCAATGGGAACAGGCACAGCACGTCCAATTACATGAGGCAAGTTCATAGACAGTGGAACACCTCGTGCGAGTCAGACGAGTGCAAAAATCGTCTGGGCGAAGAGCCGCCACTACGCTGGAGACAGATATAGAGGCTGTCACAGCTAAGGGTAGCCCACCCGAATTGTCAAGGCATGTCGAAATCGGATGTGCTAGGCCTACAAGGCGCATACCGGTGGTGCAACGTAATCACGCTCCCGGCGGAAGCCGCACGGATATCCGTGATGGTTACAATGGAGCGAACGCAAAACAAACAAACAAACAATTAGAATATAGAATTGATGCCCTTGAGATGTGGATATATGTGGATGTGTATAGAAGAATAGGGAGAGCATAATGGAAAGACAAGAAAACAAACAAAGATGTTCTAACAACATTTCGTATGAAGAAAGAATTCTTAACGGAAATAAAGATCTAGCAAATAAAATATTTTGGACACATTACAAGACATGACATCTTGCTGAAGACCTTACTTGATGGTAAAGTCAAGGGGAAGCGATCATGAGGTAGATGAGATACAAGTGGGATAGTGACATCACAAGATAGACAGAATACAGTCTAGCAGAGTGCACCACCAAAACAAGAGACAGGAATGTTGGAGGTCTGTTGCAGTCAACCTTCGGAGACAGCATTTGATGACGATAGTTCTATGTCCAGATAACAAGTCCAGATTTTTTAAGTGTTTAGTCAAGCCTCGATTGCCTTCGGCGGGCCAAACCAAATGATCCCGCTGACCCATTTTATGGTCCTCGTTCCAGTGGTTTTCCAACCCTGCATTATACAGTCTATCTACGAAAGTCGATGTAAACGTAGTTACAAGATGAAATAATAACGATATTTATTTCATTGAAACAGGTGTCAATAATGAGTTACTTACACATAGAGTAGGCCACACCGGCACACACAATAAGCATCATATATCCACCAATGATATCTCTGGCATATAGAATCAAGTGGACTGACTAGAATATAGGTCTCTACATATTTGGGAACACGCGTGAGATGGACTCAGCGATACCATTACTGACTTCTATAAAGAACTTATTTGAGTAAACTAAATCACATGAAATCACAGTATTCTAAATTAAATGAAATCACATTTTGTATGCGTGATCCCTCTTAATTCTTGATATCCAATTAAAATTCAATTACAATATATTTTCCATTCATGCTTGTACTATCGATGTTCATATCGTCTGCACAAGTGCTAAAAATTCGACGCCTAAACGTCAGCTATCCAGCTTGCAAGAGATTTGCTGGTGATCCTTTCTTGGCCCATACAATTTAAGCAAACAATGTCATTGAGACTGGAACACGGACACCTAGAGACAAGAACAGGCTATGTCGTCCAAAAAAAGAGTTGGACATTGCGGCGATTTTCCTTACAACTAATTTAAGTACTTTTGAACCGAGCAAGACCGAGTGATGGATCGGGCAGACATTTTGAACGTCTTACGGGAAAACGCATGAACAAATGACTGTACAAGTGACGATGACTCTTGTTCCATGACTAGAATAAGGGAGCTTGGTTTGAAATGTAGTGTCGCTAGAAAAGAGTGGTTTCGTGGGCGAAGAAGATTGATGGTCAATCAACGGCGATTTGGGACCTTCAGTCAACGTGTAATGGCGGATACACTCAAGGAGAGATATGAGCACCTGTGGACTTGGCTAGAGTGCAGTGACGACGATCCAACGACTAACTAAGTCATTTCCGGAATAGTCATGTGTGGTGATTCGTAGCAAATGGAAACTTAACAGGTGAAACATCTGAGCATAAATTGCCGTTCTCGGGGGCTATTGAGTAAGCTTTATAACACTAGCATGATTTCGGATAGGAAAAAAAAAAACTTATTGTTCAACTGTTTGACCTGTTACGGGCCACTTCTGATCTCCCACGGTACTCTTCTTGACTGAAGTCTGATCTCCCACGGTACTCTTCTTGACTGAAGTCTGATCTCCCACGGTACTCTTCTTGACTGAAGTCTGATCTCCCACGGTACTCTTCTTGACTGAAGTCTGATCTCCCACGGTACTCTTCTTGACTGAAGTCTGATCTCCCACGTACTCTTCTTGACTGAAGTCTGATCTCCCACGGTACTCTTCTTGACTGAAGTCTGATCTCCCACGTACTCTTCTTGACTGAAGTCTGATCTCCCACGGTACTCTTCTTGACTGAAGTCTGATCTCCCACGGTACTCTTCTAGACTGAAGTCTGATCTCCCACGGTACTCTTCTTGACTGAAGTCTGATCTCCCACGGTACTCTTCTTGACTGAAGTCTGATCTCCCACGGTACTCTTCTTGACTGAAGTCTGATCTCCCACGGTACTCTTCTTGACTGAAGTCTGATCTCCCACGGTACTCTTCTTGACTGAAGTCTGATCTCCCACGGTACTCTTCTTGACTGAAGTCTGATCTCCCACGTACTCTTCTTGACTGAAGTCTGATCTCCCACGGTACTCTTCTTGACTGAAGTGACTGATCATTGATCGCTTTGCATATACTTTGAGTCAACAACCAATGAAAAGCACGAGAAAAGTAAATACGCCAAGGTAAGTGGCGCTGTGCAAGATCAGTACGCATGACTAATCCGGAGAAGTACTAGGTACGAGGCCCACACATTTTCAAGCTATACTCGTGAAAATTTGTTCAAAGAAATCCCAGCAACTTTCGCTAAGAGCTGACTGTTTTTGTGACGACGTAGATAATATTTTCTATATTCAGATGTCCATGACTGGACTTAACCACAGTCATTTAGATAAATATAAGGTCATCCGATGACTTTACAACAAAAAAAAGTCGGCTGTCAGGAGGCGTCGCCTTCATTTGTTAGGATGTCCCGTCCGTGAACCATTTTTCACAATGATGGCTGTAAAATGTATAAGGCGAATGTACACCAAGTTCTTTCTTCATTATAGTCTTCTTCTTCTTCTTCTGTGCCAATATCAGGCTGGTTACTTATCTTACTTATTTTTGAATGCCGATATTTTTTTTCCATGGCGGATGTCATTGCCCACCTCTCACAACCATATGTTGCCACTGGAAAAATATACCTTCTTAATAGTTGTAACTTTATTTTTCTGTTTTCCCTTGCCATAGATTTTTCATCTGTGATATTTTTTGTAGGGCTATTACTAATCACTTTCTGATCTCTGCAGAATAACCTCCTGTGGTGTTGATGGTTGACCCGAGATATTCAATGTTACTGACATTTCCTAGTTATTCTTTGTTAATGAGTATTGTAGGTGTGAGTCAATTTCCGTGTATATGCTTTAAATTATTTGTTTTTTTCATTGAGGAAAAGATCTGTGCGCGTATCGCTATGATATTTAATCAACATAATCTTGTGTTCTAGACATGTGCTGCTCTTTAATATTAGGGTGGTCTCAGAGAATAGAATACATCCTATCTATGTTTCTTCTTCTTCATCATCTTTCATTCTCAAACTCCCGCGAGATCTCTCTTGTAGCAGGACAATAGTTCTATTAGATTTCCAGTCCATCGATATTGTCTATTATCTCCGTAATTACTGAGCGATCGGCTTCATATTTCGCATGAGTGTATTATTTCATAACCACGTTAAAGATTTATTAATTATTACCTAGACTGAACGGATTTATCGCAGAAGTGGCTATGAATATCATTTTAAGGTAGCAATACTTGTTTGTTGATATAATATTTGTTTGTCGTAAAAATAAACAGAGAACAGTAGCATTGACCATGTTTTGTGTTGTGTTTTACACGGTCTCAGTTGATATCGGTAAGAAACACGTGAAATATTAAGAAGTAGCACCAGGGCTTTGTTTTTTTCATTAGTATATATTCAAATATTAGCTAAACGTCAGTTTCCTCAAAGGCGTATCTCATATCCCACGTGTTTTTATTGTCATAAAACATATAAAAATGTGCTTCTTACATTTCAATCATTGAGAAATTTACTATTCGTACAACCAACATTATCCATGTTTAATGCCTCTTCTCGTAGATGTCTGTAAAACAGACATACTTATGTATAGAACAACAGACAAGAACACGTCAACATATTACACTCATAATTACTGGAGATATCAACAGTCCGGAAAAACAATCGCAGAAGAATACTCAGAACTTGAAACAACAAACTAAGTGTTCACATGTACACAAAGTTCAAAACTAAGAAATCAAGAAAAGGGGCCCACCATAAGGTAGGTAACACTTTCTAGCCAATTTTTATTCCCCCTATCCCATGCTTAATTATGTCAAATATTTTTACCCCCTCCTCCTTTTTTGGCAGAAAAAGGTACGAAAAAAAACAAACTCTTCACAGATATTTAGAAATTGATTTTCTAATTTAAACAATTTCATTGGTTTATAGAAACAGTATTGTTGCTGTCAACTTTTGTCACATCCAACTCCCTCATGTCAACAACTGTCAAACTTTTCACATTTGCCCCTTCCTATATCCAAATGTAAACTATGAAACATTCAGTTAACATATACTGGCAATCTGATAATCCCTGTGGTACAAATTTAAAAGAAAAAGAAAAACATCGAATTTATACAAGATACAATACTCCAGTACTAACGAACGAAAGAAGAATTTCACATTGACCAAGGTAACGAACCAGCAGCATTAGAACCAATAGTTCACAGAACATAGACCATCGATAGGAAGATACTGACGATAATCTATGACTGTTGGCTATCTCACTAAAGCCGTGCATTTCGTTTGCTGAGGAATAACAGACAGGACACAAAGCCAGGAAATTGAAAACATGCCCACCGAGAAACGATGGATGTTTGTCTGCACGCGGCTAACCAGTTCGTCTGGCGTTCTCCCAAGACAAAGAAGCTTTAGATATCACCTAACTACCCACTGTTAAGTTGTCTGAAATATTGTTCACCTAACTACCCACAGTTAAGTTATCTGAAATATTGTTCACGAAAATATATGAAATATTGTTCACACAACTATATAAATATTGTTCCAACAACTATATACATATTGTTCACACAACCACATGAAATATTTTTCACACAACTATACGAAATATTTTTCACGCAACTATATAAAATATTGTTCACACAACTATATGAAATATTGCTTACACACACAACTATACGTAACATGCAATATTATTGAACGTTTCCGCAAATCTCAAAATACTATGTTTCCCAAATGACACATAGATCGTCACCCACTCGGCGACACATAACATAAGATCACCTACCCACTCGGCGACACATAACATAAGATCACCCACCCACTCAGCGACACATAACATAAGATCACCCACCCACTCGGCGACACATATCACATAAGATCACCCACCCACTCAGCGACACATAACATAAGATCACCCACCCACTCGGCGACACGTAACAGAAGATCACCCACCCACTCAGCGACACATAACATATGATCACCCACCACTCGGCGACACGTAACAGACACAAAACAGCGTATAAGCGCGCGAGCACGCACACACACACCCACGGCATGAAGTATGAATGTACGAAACCATACACAAAAAAGGAACAAGAAACAATGTATGAAAGAAGAAAAAACCACACTAAGAAACAACACGAAACATCAATGTACGACAACACACTAGGGAAAATGAAAACTACAACAATGCATGAAAACACAAACACACTAAGAAAAAATTGATCATCAATTTATTAGATAACACACACACACACACACACAGAGAGAGAGGCAGAGAGAGATGGATACAATACATAAATATGGACGTATGAAGAAAAACGCACACATATACTAAGATGTTTGTACAGCAAACATTAATGTATGAAAACACATGAAAATCAATAAATGACAACATACAGACGAAGAAGCATGAACCACAACACAAGCACACTTACCTCCTTCATCTAAGGACGATAGGTTCAGACACTGGATTGGATCAGAAAGTGATGGACACGACGAACTGAACCGTGAGAATTGTTTTTTCCTGACCTCCTGGAAGTGATAAAATGAAATAACAATCTGAATGTTCGTTTCTCCCTACAAACACGATAAAATGAAATATCAATCTGAATGTTCATTTCTCCATACAAACGCGATAAAATGAAATAACAATCTCAATGTTCATTTCTCCCTACAAACACGATAAAATGAAATAACAATCTCAATGTTCATTTCTCCCTACAAACACGATAAAATGAAATAACAATCTCAATGTTCATTTCTCAATACAAACACAATAAAATGAAATAAGAATCTCAATGTTCATTTCTCCCTACAAACACGATACAATGAAATAACAATCTCAATGTTCATTTCTCCATACAAACACAATAAATTGAAATAAGAATCTCAATGTTCGTTTCTCCCTACAAACACGATAAAATGAAATAACAATCTGAATGTTCATTTCTCCATACAAACACGATAAAATGAAATAACAATCTAAATGTTCATTTCTCCCTACAAACACGATAAAATGAAATAATCTCAATGTTCATTTCTCCCTACAAACACGATAAAATGAAATAACAATCTCAATGTTCATTTCTCCCTACAAACGCGATAAAATGAAATAACAATCTCAATGTTCATTTCTCCCTACAAACACGATAAAATGAAATAACAATCTCAATGTTCATTTCTCCCTACAAACACGATAAAATGAAATAATCTCAATGTTCATTTCTCCCTACAAACACGATAAAATGAAATAATCTCAATGTTCATTTCTCCCTACAAACACGATAAAATGAAATAATCTCAATGTTCGTTTCTCACTACAAACACGATAAAATGAAATAACAATCTCAATGTTCATTTCTCCATACAAACACGATAAAATGAAATAACAATCTCAATGTTCATTTCTCCCTACAAACACGATAAAATGAAATAATCTCAATGTTCATTTCTTCCTACAAACACGATAAAATGAAATAACAATCTCAATGTTCATTTCTCCCTACAAACACGATAAAATGAAATAACAATCTCAATGTTCATTTCTCCATACAAACACGATAAAATGAAATAACAATCTCAATGTTCATTTCTCCCTACAAACGCGATAAAATGAAATAATCTCAATGTTCATTTCTCCCTACAAACACGATAAAATGAAATAATCTCAATGTTCATTTCTCCCTACAAACACGATAAAATGAAATAAGAATCTCAATGTTCGTTTCTCCCTACAAACACGATAAAATGAAATAACAATCTCAATGTTCATTTCTCCCTACAAACACGATAAAATGAAATAACAATCTGAATGTTCATTTCTCCATACAAACACGATAAAATGAAATAATCTCAATGTTCATTTCTCCCAACAAACACGATAAAATGAAATAAGAATCTCAATGTTCGTTTCTCCCTACAAACACGATAAAATGAAATAAGAATCTCAATGTTCGTTTCTCCCTACAAACACGATAAAATGAAATAATCTCAATGTTCATTTCTCCCTACAAACACGATAAAATGAAATAACAATCTCAATGTTCATTTCTCCATACAAACACGATAAAATGAAATAACAATCTCAATGTTCATTTCTCCATACAAACACGATAAAATGAAATAACAATCTCAATGTTCATTTCTCCCTACAAACACGATAAAATGAAATAACAATCTCAATGTTCATTTCTCCCTACAAACGCGATAAAATGAAATAACAATCTCAATGTTCATTTCTCCATACAAACACGATAAAATGAAACAATCTCAATGTTTATTTCTCCCTACAAACACGATAAAATGAAATAATCTCAATGTTCATTTCTCCCTACAAACACGATAAAATGAAATAATCTCAATGTTCGTTTCTCCCTACAAACACGATAAAATGAAATAATCTCAATGTTCATTTCTCCCTACAAACACGATAAAATGAAATAAGAATCACAATGTTCGTTTCTCCCTACAAACACGATAAAATGAAATAACAATATCAATGTTCATTTCTCCCTACAAACACGATCAAATGAAATAATCTCAATGTTCATTTCTCCCTACAAACACGATAAAATGAAATAAGAATCTCAATGTTCGTTTCTCCCTACAAACACGATAAAATGAAATAATCTCAATGTTCATTTCTCCCTACAAACACGATAAAATGAAATAATCTCAATGTTCATTTCTCCCTACAAACACGATAAAATGAAATAATCTCAATGTTCGTTTCTCCCTACAAACACGATAAAATGAAATAATCTCAATGTTCATTTCTCCCTACAAACACGATAAAATGAAATAAGAATCACAATGTTCGTTTCTCTCTACAAACACGATAAAATGAAATAACAATATCAATGTTCATTTCTCCCTACAAACACGATCAAATGAAATAATCTCAATGTTCATTTCTCCCTACAAACACGATAAAATGAAATAAGAATCTCAATGTTCGTTTCTCCCTACAAACACGATAAAATGAAATAATCTCAATGTTCATTTCTCCCTACAAACACGATAAAATGAAATAAGAATCACAATGTTCGTTTCTCCCTACAAACACGATAAAATGAAATAACAATATCAATGTTCATTTCTCCCTACAAACACGATCAAATGAAATAATCTCAATGTTCATTTCTCCCTACAAACACGATAAAATGAAATAAGAATCTCAATGTTCGTTTCTCCCTACAAACACGATAAAATGAAATAATCTCAATGTTCATTTCTCCCTACAAACACGATAAAATGAAAAAACAATCTAAATGTTCATTTCTCCCTACAAACATGCTCCCCCCCCCCACATTATCTTTACAGAAGCTGCCAAACCCGTCTCCAGTATATAGATAATGCATGTTGATGTCACTTATCTTGGCTGATCAATGGTAACTTTGCATATGCTTTGTGTTGAAAGCCAATGAAAAGCAAGGGCACAGTCGGATCAGCTAATGAAAAGTAAGGACATAGTCGGATCAGCAAATTAAACGCGCCGGCATAGTCAGATCAGGCAAAATAAATAAGCTTCATTTATTTCTACCTGTCAGTTCAACTTAACTTGATAGCAAATTTCAGATAAAACATATTTGTCTTTTATTATACTCACTTTTGTTATTTTCATTTTACTAGTTTCTTCTGTTTTTATCTTTCGTCTTCTTTCTCTCTACATTATCTTACATGAATTCATTACTGCAATATTCTTCTTTTTTTAAAAATTGGTCCTGATGAAGACTTTTCAGTCGAAATGTGTGTTACGATATGCTTTGTTGTAGCACTCCTAACTTATTTTTGTGTTTTCCCCCTTATTGCCATGTGTTGCACAAACCATCATATCTCTAATGCGTTGGGTTGTTACCCGCCACTGAGGATTTATCCAATAATATACAATGATGTTTGAGATTAGCTAGCAAGACTATATTGGAGAAGGATTTGACACAGATTAAGAGATATTACAAATAAATTAGACAATATACAGAGACTCCTTTGATAAAAATTTCTTATCGAGCCTGATACAGTTTGTCTGTTATGTCTTGGTGGTGTCTATTTTTGTCTGTGACAGAAAATAAATTTATATTTAAGTTTGTCATGTCCTGAATCGTGATATTTCTATGTGTGTTTGTCTTAGGACCACGTGGAATATGTATGTTCTAGACAAATAGCTGTGTGATCCGAGATAAACAGCTGTGAGATCCGCGATAAACAGCTGTGAGATCCGAGATAAACAGCTGTGAGATCCGAGATAAACAGCTGTGAGATCCGAGATAAACAGCTGTGAGATCCGAGATAAACAGCTGTGAGATCCGAGATAAACAGCTGTGAGATATGTATCTTCTAGACATTGAGATGAGTGTTCCCCCTACTACGCTAACTTCTTAAATGCACTCAAAGTATCAGCAAGGTTCATAATTACCACTTATGGGCTGATGATCACTAACAAATCTGTCACATTCACCACCATCAGGTACACACATGAAAGTAGCATGCACTTCATCAACATAAAGCTACTGTTAGTGTAGATATTCAGACTGAATCTTGATAAGCATACTCATAGAATCAATCAGAAAATAATATATATCTACTGCTTTACTTTCCAAGCATTTCATTGTCCTGGTGACCGACGTCATCCCATCGCCATACTAACAGTATTAGTACTGGAAGCATCATTTTTCTCCCAATACATTTGCCACGACATTGGGTTGTAGCTTGGTTCCTGAAGCTTGATTATTATGTGATATTTGCAAGCTACCAGATTAGTGGGGGAAAAAACTAGAGCACATTTTGAAGAAATTAACAATGCCTTCAATTATAATAAAAGTTGCATTATACAAAACTATTATTATTCCATCACTGTGCTACCAGTGCCATACCTGGACAATGACAGCGCAAGACAAAGGAAAAATAGTGACAGCAGAAATTGCATGTCTACGAAGAATACTCAGAGTGTCATTAAGAGATAGAATTAGAACGATAACATCAGACATAACCAAAACAATACCAGTATTGGAACACATCAAAAGACTGCAGATCAAGTGGTTTTCACACGCTTCCAGATTACCAACAGATAGCATGTCACAAATGGCCATGACACATAGACATAACGGCTATAAAACCAGAGGCAGACCATGTAAAACATGGATCAAATAAATCAAAGAAGCCATAGGAACAAGCTTACAAACAACAAACAAGAAGGCCATTTCAAGACAATTCTTCTACCCCTGACGCCGCAAGGCAAACAAGGGACACAGCGTATAGATTTAAAGATAGGTAGGTAGGTAGTTAGGTAGGTAGGTAAGATTTAGATTTAGATTAGATTTAGATAGATGGATGGATGTGATAGATAGATAGATAGATAGATAGATAAATATAATAGATCAAGACAAATCATTTGATAACGCCAACAAAGGAATGTCCCAGAGTCATTTGGGACCACAGTTCAACTATTCCCGTGAATAAATTACAACTATTTAAGACGCCCTTTAAATAAGCAATATTACTTCTAAATTATCCCTATTCACACTAACTCTTAATAATCAATACTTACATAACCTCTTCTAAATTATCATCTTTCACATCGTCTTCTAAAGTATCACATAACGTCTTCTAAATTATCATCTTTCACATCGTCTTCTAAAGTATCACATAACGTCTTCTAAACTTCAATTACTCACATAACGTCTTTTGAATAAATAATACGCCATATTTGTGTGCACACTTTTCACGGTTGATTCACATCACGACTAGTCAGTGTACGCTGTGTTGTCGTTCTGAAGGAATTCTAGTTATGCATACGAACACCCCCTTCATGGCCAGTTGCTTCCAACTGTTTGTGTCACCATCAAATGCAGTGTTAGAACATATCCGCCTGTTTAATATCTTACAAATAAGACAGTGTACCAGCGCATGAGATCAGGACATGAAATAAATGTCTTGGCATCCCTACTGATCAGTCCATTTCAAAATAGATATTGCTGCACGTTATTGTGAAGTCTTGGGCGTAAAGTTACATTTTATTCGCCATGCACTATTCGTTAGTGTGTTGACAGGGCCCGAGAAGGGAGCAAAGAATAGCGACACTGTTTATCTTCCATTTCTATCTGACGTGTCCATACCAGAACGTTGTCCTCACTGATACTCTTGTAAGCCTCTCGGTTCTGTGCAAGCTGTCCAGCCTCTTCCAGTGTTATGTTCAGAAGGTCGTCGATGCCAAGTGTCCATCGTAGTCTTGGTCTGACTCTTGTTCTCTTTCCTGGAACTATGCCCTTTGTGATTAATCTTTCCAAAACATTGCCTCTCTTTATATGTCTGAAATATGCCAGTTTGCGATTTTTGATAGTTTTTTGAGACTGGTCTTCATCTATGTTCAGATCTTTTCGAATGTATGTGTTGAATCGTGTTTCTGTCCATGATATTATTCTTATGACTTTTCCTTCCATGCATTGCGTAATAGATGACTAAGAAGTTATATGTGGTGCATTTGGCTGTCTCATTTCACATAGTTTCATTGACACAAAAGCTATGCTGAAGTTACATGTGTCAGGTTGAAAGAAGCAGATATCGCAGCAAAGCTGTAAGCTATGGCTCAACGCATTTCGTTCTCAGGACAACCTCCTGCTAATCTGCAGGAGTTTGAGAGCGAACACAATAAGGACAAAAACAACAAGATTAATAGCGATAAAACTTAACACTTTTTCTAGGCACCGGTAGGTGGAGGAAAAAGATTTCTCCCAAAGAGGGTGGGGGGGGGGGTACGAAACTAAAGGTTGCAAATCATTGATTTTGTGACCATCTACAGTACTACACAGGAAGTACAGACAGCAAACACGATCTGAACGCATGGTATTTTTATTATTTCCTTGCATTTCGTTGGTCAGCTTTAGCCTTTTTGGCAGGCGGCTCCAAGTATATAAATAGTAACCAACGAAAACGCGATAATAATTAAAAACGTCACGAATGACGTCTTGTTTACTTTCTGTTCAGAGGTCTATACTGAAGTCTAGTCATGGCGGATTCGAGTGAACTAATGTGTCAGGGGTCAGGAAATATTTCTGCTGGAGTTTATAAATATCCTAGTGACAGGTGGAAACACTGCAGTGAAGACGTTGTGTGAGTACATTGATATGTACTCTAGAAGTGCTATGCAGGATATAACGATAAGTACTCTACAAATGTTATGCAGGATATAATAACGATATATACTCTGCAAGTGCTATGAAGGATATAACAGCGATATGCACTCTACAAGTGCTATGCAGAATATAACGATATATACTCTACAAGTTCTTCTTCAGCGTTCATTCTCACACTCCTGCTGGATCTCTCCTGTAGCAGTACTACTAGATCTCCAGCAGGATGCAGTCCTGAGAATGGAAATGCATTGTTTCGCCGTTTTATTTGCGCCAATAGCCCGACACACCCGTCTTCGGCGGAACTCTACAAGTGATATGCAGGATATAATAACGATAATAATAACAACAATTATCCGTTCTCTAAACTACATACTGCTAGAAATTTAGCCACGGTCATTGCACTTATCAATGGTTAACTCAGAGAGATCATGCAGGAGTTTCTGATCGAATTCTCACAAAAACACTAATAATTGAAGCATATCATGTTTAGGACCTTGTTTTCATCTATTGTTGAAATATGAACTATTATGAACTATTATGAACTTTGTACGACTTGTACGCTTTGAAAGATTGACAAAGCTATTTTAAACAGCACGACTTTCGCTGCGATCTATCCAGGACCAAGATCACGCGAACTTTGGCTGTGAATTATCTCCAGCATGCTAGATATACCTCTATCATTTGTTATAGCTAGACTTACCCTAGATAATCTGTGATAGCGTTGAAGATCCCTCAGCTGAAACAGGCTGTCGGTCAGTTCTCGAACACCGCTTAAGCTGGACTCTGTAATGAGACAAAACAACACACTTCTGTAAATAAGTTAGCAAAACGGTGGATAATGTACCCAATCAACAATCGTGTCAACGAATTACTCAACCGACACAAGCATTATGAAATATGCCGTAGGCGCTGTTTTTATTTATAAAATGAGGAAAAATTTACTGTCTGGTAGATACTGCATCAACATTGAATACTGCATCACCATGGAACATCAACATTGAATACTGCATCACCAAGAATGCAACATCGAGAGATAGTACAAAAGGTGGTTTAGCACACCTCATTAAAATGGAACCCTTCGTGCCAACATTGGCAGAAAATTGGGCTACAAAACACTAAGAAGACCAAGAACTAAATGGGTGGAGACAATCAAAGAAACATTAACGAAACACGGGCTGGCCGTGACAAATGTGACCCAAATGGCCAAAGACAGACAACTCAACCACACCCCACTCCCCAAACCACACTTGATGGTACAAGTGGAAATAAGAGGAGAAGTAACAAAAAAGTAAACCACTGTTGAAGCTTTCGTCACTGCATATTTTCCTGTGTGCAGGGAAGCTGAGCAAATAAAGACATGTACAAGAAGGATTTTCATTGCATCTCCCAAAGAAAATATACTGTCCCAACCGTGGATTGAACTCGGGACCTCAAGGGTCTGAGGAGGGCGTTCTAAGCACACGGTCATGCGCTTCACTTGTAGGCTGTCACTTCTGTTCAGTCAAAAACAGTCTTTTCGTTTCAAATTCAGTCTAAGTAACATAATGGTCATTTCTAAGAAGTAACAGCCAACCCCTCCAGTGGTCCCAACCCAAGCATGCAAAATCTCTAAGAAGTGACAGCCTAAGAACTATCCCCTCGTCCCAATCCAAGCATATTACATTCACAAGATCAACTCTACTTTAACACAAGTCGACTATCTTTAAGCCGGACATCATCATCATCATGAGTCGCGATGGTAGCGTGGTGGATCACTGATCTTAACAACATTCTATCTATATCACTGTGTATCAGCTGCACTGCTGACTTTCTACCATGCCATGCGTCAAACTATCCGGTATCTTCTCTCTTTGGCGTCCACTGTCTCTTTTCTTTCAATGTTGTCTGTTGTTACATTGTATTCCAAACCTTCACTTCTCATGACGTAGCCAATAAATATGCACGGTTTCTTTGTGATAAGTAACTTTCTTTTGGTGTTATACTTAAGTAACTTTCTTTTGGTGTTATACTTAAGTAACTTTCTTTTGGTGTTATTCTTAAGTAACTTTCTTTTGGTGTTATACTTAAGTAACTTTCTTTTGGTGTTATACTTAAGTAACTTTCTTTTGGTGTTATACTTAAGTAACTTTCTTTTGGTGTTATACTTAAGTAACTTTCTTTTGGTGTTATACTTAAGTAACTTTCTTTTGGTGTTATACTTAAGTAACTTTCTTTTGATGTTATACTTAAGTAACTTTCTTTTGGTGTTATACTTAAGTAACTTTCTTTTGGTGTTATACTTAAGTAACTTTCTTTTGGTGTCATTCTCCCTCGGTAAATTTTCATTAGTTTATCAGCTACCCATGTGATTCTAAACATTCTTCTAAAGAACTACATCTCTGTGGCTACTAGATTCCCCACTTGTTCGTATATTTATTGTCTGTGGCTCATTCATATTATGATATGGGGGGTGGGGAGAAAGACACCAGAAAAACTTGAGATACGATATGACATGTTAATCCTTTAGCTATATAGTTCGTAGTTGTAGGAAATTCTTTCCCCCAATGAATTTCCCCACTATGCCGTAACCTTATCTTAAGCGACATAAATAAGAGAGCTTCCATGATTTTGTCACCAGAAAGTATATATCTCACGGATATATAAACGCAGGACACCATGCGTGATAACTAAATGTTTGATAACATCTAATGGTTGTCAGATGGTTAATAGTTCTGGCGATTGGCGCTTTCAGAGTGAAATCGTTTTTAGCAATGAGGGATGTAAAAATGCGGTTCAACTAATAAACATCAGTAGGGTAGTGGAAGACGTAAACTCGCACGTATCAGCTAAAGGGTTCAAGAACATTTACAATAAATGACAAAGTATTGTGTGCACAAAATCTGTAATCATATGGCAGCCAGGAAATGAGTCTTACAATGCTACACAGATATATTTCAGACATATAGAAGTGATGTACTTGTATCGTGCACAATAAATAAACACACAGATAGGAGACGAGACAGTAGAGAAGTGGTTCTACAGAAGCATACTTAGAATCACATAACAGATAGAAAAAAAATGAGGAAGTACAAGGGAAAAATTGGCACGACAAGAACTTTGCTTATCAACATCGAAAACAGTAACCACATGGTAACATGAACTATCCACAATGTAACATGTACTGTACACAGTTGAACTATCCACAGTGTAAAATGAACTATCCACAGTGTAAAATAAAATATCCACAATGTAACATGAACTATCCACACTGCAACATGAACTATCCAAAATATAACATATGAACTATCCCCAATGCAACATGAACTATCAACAGTGTAAAATGAACTATCCACACTGTAACATGTACTATCCACAATGTAACACGAACTGTCCACATGAACTATCTATATGGTAGCAGGAACTATCTACATGGTAGCATGAACTATTCACATGGTAGCATGAAATATCTACATGGTAGCATGAACTATCCACATGGTAGCATGAACTATCCACATGGTAGCATGAACTATCCACATTGTAGCATGAACTATCCACAGTGTAAAATTAACTATCCACAGTGTAAAATGAATTATCCACAGTGTAAAATGAACTTTCCACACTGCAACATGTACTATCCACAATGTAACACGAACTGTCCACATGGACTATCCACATGGTAGCATGAAATATGCACATGGTAGCATGAACTATCCACATGGTAGCATGAACTGCCCACATGGTAGCATGGTTTAACATGTTCGTTTCTACTGTTAAATTAGGCTGGGATAGGTAAGACTAGATACTGTTATAGTATCATCTAGAGGTCCGACTATTCCCTCCACCTTCTATAAAAACTACGCTCCTGCGGACTGAAAAGTACCGGAGGTAGGAGAGAATTGAATCGGGATCTCATTACAGAATTCCCTACCTTTACGTGAGTGTCTGGAAACATAAGACGTGAGAGTTTCTAAACAGGAGAGTAGAGAAGTCACATACATTTTAGGGTATATGATGATGTTCGTCCGTCGTGATCGACGATGACCAAAAACTCAACCATAATAATAATAACAATAAATAATAAAATAATAAAGTTAATAGTGCGTTTTTAAATGACTAGCAAGTCCAATGCGCGCACAAAATGTTCTTTTACAGAATTGACAACAATAGAAGGTATCTGTGTGAGGTTGAGAAGTTTTTTCTTTTCTACGTGTCCGCTTCTGTCTTGCAGTTTCTTGTCTGAATTCTTCTGCCGCTAGTGCTCCCGTTCTAATGCTGTAACGCCAAGCCGTTCTATCCTGAGCGAGGCTCTCCCAAGCGCCTACGTCAATGTTAAGATGTTTCAAGGATGACTTGAGCGTGTCTTTGAAACGCTTTTTCTGTCCACCAGCTTTTCGAAATCCTGCCTTGAGTTCTCCATAATATATTTGTTTTGGCAATCGCGAGTTCTCCATACGCACAAGATGGCCTGCCCAGCGTGCCTGCGCCTTCATAAGTATTGTGTGGATGCTTATTGAGGTTGATTTTTCCAAGACCTCGTAGTCTGGTACTTTGTCCCACCAATGGATGTTTAGTAATTTACGTAGGCAGGTAAGATGGAAATGATTTAACTTTCTTGCATGTCTAGCATACACTGTCCACGTTTCGCAGGCGTATAGTAAGGTTGGTATAACAGCAGCATGATATACTTGTAGTTTGGTGGTTGTTCTTATACCTCTTCTGTCCCATACATTTTTGCGTAATCCGCCAAATACAGCACTAGCTTTTGCCAGTCTCTTGTTAATTTCCACATCAATGTTGACATCGCGAGAGAGAGTGCTTCCAAGGTAAGTAAAATTGTCGACTACCTGCAGTTTTTCCTTATTGACGATGATGGAAGTAGCAGTATGTTGGCTATTTGATGTTGCTTGGTGCATGACTTCTGTTTTTTTTGGTGTTAATAGTGAGACCAAAGTTGTTGCAGGCCTTTGAGAAGCGGTCTATGGTGCTCTGCATGTTTACGACAGAGTCAGCATACAATGCACAGTCGTCAGCATAAAGTAATTCTCTAACAGTACTAGATTTAGTTATAGGGTATAATAGATAGGGTATAATAGAGAAGCTGACAGACCGGGACACACTGTGACCAGAGAGAGAGAGAGATGCAGATTCTGATAACGCATAAATTAACGATGAAGAGTCTATTAGCTGTGGCATAGTTAGCAGGTGTGTTGAAATACGAGATGCCAGAGAATAAATGTGAAAGAATTAATTAAAATAGATACTAGTGTGTGGCTAGTCGTTCTGTGCAATGAAATAAACGGATACATAAATCGTAGTTGTGAGTGTAATTAGAATCAGAAATAGACATTTTGGGGAGACCTCTGATGAGAGTTTTAAGATAGAGAGGGAAGGTATTAGAACCAAGATTGACAGAAGACAAAATAGTTGTTAGCTTGTGTGAGAAGACTATAGAAATTGACCAATCAAGTGCTTCGACACACACAACGAGGTAGAGAAGGATTGATGACAAATAGGGCTGTTCTCTAGTTTTTGAGGATTCCCTCTTGAGTTTTCGGAGAGTTAGGGTCCGACCCCAGCAGTGAGAAGGAACCACTGCAAGACGGAGACGTCAGAAGTCAAGAAGTTAGGACTTGCACTGGAGAGTCCATAGTTAGTTTAACCATCGTAGCCAGAGTCTAGAAGTTTCCCCGGAGAAACACTAGACATTGTTCTACCGTCTAGAAGTTATTACAGTTAGGTGGATACGATTCTGAATCGAGCAGTCCACAGGTTAAGGAGTAACTGGAAGAATTATTTCACTGAAGTTGAAGATTACAGTGTTTGTTGAAGTTCAATTAAGCACTCACAGACTACATTACTTGCTAAGCAGTTGAAGTTTATATTTATTGCTGAAGTAGAACTAAGCACTTGAAGTTCAAATGGATGTTGGAACTTGAAGTTTATAATTGCTGGATGTTGTACCTCGATACATATGTTGTGGACTTATCAATTTGTAATAAAGTTACATATGTATATAATATACATGTGTTGACCTTCACGTGGGAGTATTGTTTTAGTAGAAGTTCAGCCATCACTGTTTGTTGTGTCAGCAGGAGTGCTTCAGAGAGAGGATATATAGTGGATTAACGTACACGTTATCCTTCATTACTTCTTCAGTTATCATTACATCCATATAATTACATACGACACAAAATACGTTACACTGTCATAACTGGTGCCGTGACCAGGATATCGAAGACTAGCCATTATACGATCAACTGCCAAACTATGGAAATTCTCATCAGAAAATGTATCGGTGCGTGTGTAGATTAATTTATTTTTAATTCTAAAGCTGAGGACAAAATCGTGAGTATTGATTGATGTACAACCATTATTGTAATTTTCAAGCTTGTTTCTGTAAGTTAGCACCAGTGTTACATAGAAAAGAGGAACAGCACATACATTCTTAAGTAAAGAGGAGAGACAATTCGATATTATTAATATATTCATGAGTTGAAGAGGAGAAAAAATTAGATATGTCTTGTGCATAAGTGAAGTTAGTATTTCTTGAAATTAAAAAGGACACTTGATACCAGCGTAAGGAAGTAGACCATTAGACATTATCAGTTATTTTTTGAACAGAAAAGGAACAATTAGTTTTGTTGTGAAAACAGGACAAATCAGTCGTTCTAGAAACTCAATCAATGAAGAATTAGTCAGTACATGAATTGAAAATTGAAGAACGCTGTACATTATATAAGTTAATTGAACAATTCAGTTGCATGTTGATATACATAGAAGTGAATGTTTTCCTCCACAGAAGAATTTGAAAATAGATAGATATATGTCCACATGTTCACTGTGATTGTATTATTCTATTATAAATTGTTGTTATTGTTATTATAAATAGTAACTATATTATTTTGTGACAATTAGATTGAAGTTTGGCACACATACAGTTTTTAAATCTTATTTTATTAAGATTTAGGGATAAGAAAATTTTTGCAGATTGATAGTAAGAAGTCAAGAGAAAGATGATAGGGGAACAAGAAATGGAACAGATAGACAGAAAAGAGAGAAGTGTCAACGGCAACAGGGGAGATAATAATGTATAAGACAGTTAAAACGTCACCGTTGAGAAATATAAGTTTAGTGATGTTGCTCGGAGTCACTTACCTGCTGCAAAGAGGAAATGATTTGTTTTGGGTTACAGATCTTGAGAAAAGGTTGTTCAATTTAGAGAAATGTAAGGTACAAAAGAAATCATGTGTTAGTAGAATATAGACTAAAACAGAGGGTGATGTCGATACGGCAAGGTGGACGCAGATGCTAGCCTGTTTGGCAGTACAAACTTAGTGGCGAAGTTTTCAGACAGAGCTGCAAAAGCAGAAACATAACACAATAAATAATCACATTAGTGCAGACAGAGGAGCAGAGGGTAGCGCTAGATGAGGGAGGTGTTGGATAGAAGAAATAGAACGAAAGCACATCAAAGAAACAATTAGAGGCCAAAGCACACGTAGTAGAAATATTTACAAATACATCAAGCAGAAAAATGTTAGGAATATTAATTGCTTCAGCTGTCACCATAAAGGACATAATGTTAGGGATTGTGAGAAGCCTCAAGGCAGATTAGAATATAAGCAGACATGTTGCAATGATGATAAGCGAGTATTCATAGGGGGGGGGGTGTTAAACCCAGCTGTGACTAGAGAGAGGATGAGGGAATATTTTTTTTAATCATGTGACACGCATCATTCTTCCCCGAGACAAAAACGGTAACGAGACGTTTCGCATTGGTCGAATTTAATACCAGGGCAGGTAGAGGTAGGTGTTTAGACAATGCTAAGCTTATTGAAGAGCAGAAAGGAGTTACTATCGACGAGATAAGGAAAAGAGCACCATTAGCAGATAGAGTGGAGAGAAATCTAAGTAGAATACTCGTCCTCGAGACAAATAGGAGAATCAGAAAGGAACGCAAAAATGTTGCAGCTGACACATACTGCGAGTACAAGGAAGCACGAGCTGACACAGAGTATAGAGACGTTGGAACGGGGACGATCCCTAGGGACAGTAAGGAGACGGGTATGATGACTGAGCCAGTAAAGACTATACAGAGTAAGGAGGTCGCGGTCATGACAGAAGTCAGCGCTAACAAAGAAGTGACAGAGAAAAGGTCCAAACAACTAAAACAGAGACTAAAAGTCAGTGAAGAGAAGGTCGAGAAACTTTAGGCAGAGTTAGCCCAGCGCCAGGCCAACTACGTGAAGATAGAGGAGAAAAATAGAGAACTAGTCGACGTGAAACGACAAATGGTGTCGTTACAGCAGGAGCTAACTCAAGGGTTAGAACAGAGAGACATAGAAGTGGAAAACGCCTCACAGTGGAACAGGAGTTGTTGAAGTCAAGAGAAGAATTACGCGACACCAAGGTAGGGTACGACCAAAAGATGAAGGAGTATAGACACATGCTCGAACAAGTAGATGCAAGGCGTACCGAAATAACAGAAATGAGAGACAAACTAACGGACAAGAATAAAGAAATCAAGCGTTTGAAGGAGGAGGCACGTAGCCGAGATAATTCGGCACAAGATGAAAAAGCTCAAGAGAGAAGTAGTAGCACTCGTCCACGAGATTCCAGCAGACCAACGCATATCTCAGAGTCGAGTATATCGACGGTAGATCACGAGAAGACAAAGGTGCAGAGGCCGAAAGACAAAATCTCAGGTCCGCCGACTCACAAGATGACATTAGGAAAAGCGGGTGGAGAGTATGATCTCACTTGTGAAGTTGTAAGGACAAAAGGTGGAGGAGAGACTTATACATACACTAGGACCAAAAAATCACAAAATAGAAGAAAATGTAACACTCGCCCACAAGAGTTTCGCAGTCCGAGACCAGGCGAGCCACTCCTAGATGTGATCAAGGCAGACCCAAGAACGATATGGGTAAGTCCTGAAGAGCATAGGGAGGTCGTAAATAATTATAGACAAGGGCTGAGATGTGTTACTGTAGACGAATTGCAGGCCCATAAAAATTAGAGGACGGCTGGTACCACACAAGAAGACTGGATGTGGAGATGCGTAGTACAAAACTACGTGCCAGAGTTGAAGCCCTAGAACTAGCCAAGAGTTCTAGCGAGAACCAGCAGTTTCCAGTTCAAGTAATTACTTGATAGATATTGTTCTTTTTGTTGGTGTCGTACTCTATCAGGATTGAGACATGCCTATGTTGATTGTTGTGAGATTTTTCTTTTTCAAGATTGTATAAGATTTTTATTTTTTTTACATTTTGGACCATGATTGATGTGAATGAAGTTGTTTTCTTTGCCCCACAAATGAGGAGGAGACAGAGAGACAGTATAATGAAGATTTTTTTTCTTCTGATAAAAATCTTGCAGTGGGTAATGGAGGGAATGTCCCAAGGTGTTATCAAGGGAATGTCCCATGATATGACCACAGGTGATCAAGGGAATTTCCCCGGATATGACCACACCAGGTCCAGAAGAAATCACAGTTTAAGCTGTCAACCACTATCCGGAAAGTTAGGGGTTGAGGGTCATGTGTAAATGGGGGCCAGTTGTTGGTTCCCTGGTGTTACATGCATGACATGCTTTCGTTGATGTAGATTGAACTATTTCATTTACAGGTTATATAAGATGTATAATATGACCATATATTTGTTTGATTTCGTGAGTGTGTAGTAAATAGACATGAGGCAGGGAACGTAGAGGAACCTTTCCCTAGTTCCGTACGCCATATTATTCAAGAAAATTTCGGAAAAAATAGTAACGTATGTTTTGTGATAGCAAGATTTGAGAGAACTTACTACTTGGAGTTCCACTTTGTGCATAGGCCAACAATACTCGGTCCTGGGGTAACTCGATAAAGAAAATACTACGTATGTTTCTGTTGTGAGTATGGGAAGAATGTTATAGTATAATCTAGAGGTCCGACTATTCCCTCCCACCTTCTATAAAAACTACGCTCCTGCGGACTGAAAAGTACCGGAGGTAGGAGAGAATTGAATCGGGAACTCGTTACAGAATTCCCTACCTTTACGTGAGTGTCTGGAAACATAAGACGTGAGAGTTTCTAAACAGGAGAGTAGAGAAGTCACATACATTTTAGGGTATAATAGAGAAGCTGACAGACCGGGACACACTGTGACCAGAGAGAGAGATGCAGATTCTGCTAAAGCATAAATTAACGATGAAGAGTCCATTAGCTGTGGCATAGTTAGCAGGTGTGTTGAAATACGAGATGCCAGAGAATAAATGTGAAAGAATTAATTAAAATAGATACTAGTGTGTGGCTAGTCGTTCTGTGCAATGAAATAAACGGATACATAAATCGTGGTTGTGAGTGTAATAAGAATCAGAAATAGACATTTTGGGGAGGCCTCTGATGAGAGTTTTAAGATAGAGAGGGGAGGAATTAGAACCAAGATTGACAGAAGACAAAATAGTTGTTAGCTTGTGTGAGAAGACTATAGAAATTGACCAATCAAGTGCTTCGACACACACAACGAGGAAGAGAAGGATTGATGACAAAAAGGGCTGTTCTCTAGTTTTTGAGGATTCCCTCTTGAGTTTTCGGAGAGTTAGCGTCTGGAGTCGCCGACCCCAGCAGTGAGAAGGAACCACTGCAAGACGGAGACGTCAGAAGTCAAGAAGTTAGGACTTGCACTGGAGAGTCCATAGTTAGTTTAACCATCGTAGCCAGAGTCTAGAAGTTTCCCCGGAGAAACACTAGACATTGTTCTACCGTCTAGAAGTTATTTCAGTTAGGTGGATACGATTTTGAATCGAGCAGTCCACAGGTTAAGGAGTAAATGGAAGAACTATTTCACTGAAGTTGAAGATTACAGTGTTTGTTGAAGTTCAATTAAGCACTCACAGACTACATTACTTGCTAAGCAGTTGAAGTATATATCTATTGCTGAAGTAGAACTAAGCACTTGAAGTTCATATGGATGTCGGAACTTGAAGTATAATTGTTGGATGTTGTACCTCGATACATATGGTGTGGACTTATCAATTTGTAATAAAGTTACATATGTATGTATATAATATACATGTGTTGACCTTCACGTGGGAGTATTGTTTTAGTAGAAGTTCAGCCATCACTGTTTGTTGTGTCAGCAGAAGGAGTGCTTCAGAGAGAGGATATATAGTGGATTAACGTACAAGGTGTCCTTCATTAATTCTTTAGTTATCATTACATCCATATAATTACCTACGACACAAAATACGTTACACTGTCATAATACGACACGGAAACAGAACACTCTATGATTTCTATACGACATATTTTACAAGAGATACAAGCCCATATCTCCGCTACGTTGTATCCACGATGCGTCTGTATCCGTTCTCTGGAACATATCCCTGCTGTGCAGTGGTTCTCAACCTGTGGGTCGCGACTTCTTTGGGGGATCGAATGACTCTTTCACAGGGGTCGCGTAAGACCATCGAAAAACACATGCATTAGCAACGAAAATAATTTTACGGTTGGTTGTCACCACAACATGAGGAATTGTATTAAAGGGTCGTGGCATTAGGAAGGTTGAGAACCACTGTGTTATAGTAATACATCACACACGTCTATAGTAGCTAAACCCGTTTGTAAACATTAAGACTGCAGTTTTCCACAAACACTCTGGAGTGTGACAAGGATGTGTGCTGTCTCCAATGTTATTCATCACATATATCGCTTGCGTATGTAAGAGTACCAACATTAATGAAGAAGACAACCTAAGCTCCACCCTAAAAGCATTACTATACAGACACGAAGGATACAAAGCCAGAGTATACCTTGCAAACGATGGACTACAGAAACAAGAGTCAACGAAAACAAACATATATGAAGCACACAAAAAAAGCAATCTCCAAAGAACTCTTCTACCACTGACACTGCAAGGCATAAGGGAACATAAAGCGGGAAAAAGGACTGCGGTAAAACATGGGAAATACGAGATCAGAAATAGGAAATTAGCCTGTTACCACTGCTAAAAAAAATATACTAAAAAAAGAACATTCGGACAGACGTCGTTTCAACTAAAAAGTCTTAATCATGATAAGCAGCAGAACAACACAACCCAAATACATCTTGTTAATAGGCAGGACTTTGAAACACAACAGAAGAAGGCATTAATGCTGTTGGTAGCCAAGTAACGCAACAAAAACAGTTATAACTGACAGTATTTATTTCTAAACTCTTGGACACCAGATCAATGGTAAAGGCTATCACCAGACACCAGATCAATGGTAAAGGTTAATCACTAGATCACCGGTAAAAACTGTCCATTATACACACGCCCACGGGTTAAAACTGTTTGTTATACACTATAATAACAGTTAAAAACTAATGAAATACACACGATATCAAGGATATAAACTATTCAAATAAACAGAAGTGTAAGAATTAAAAAATGTTCACATATACGCAAGATTAAGGATAAAACTATACACATATACGCGAGATTAAGGATACAACTATACACATATACGCGAGATTAAGGATAAAACTATTCTCATATACACCAGATCAACTATAAAAAAAACTGCTCAGATATACACCAGATGTAGGAGTAAAAATGTTCAAACAAACACGATGAAGCTTACAAAATATTGCTTGTTCAAATATACACGATGAAGCTTACTAAATATTGCTTGTTCAAATATACACGAATCAGGTGTAAAAAATGTTCAATATGAGCAAGATAAAAGACAAAAACTATTTTAAAAATATATTAGACCTATAATTAAAAACTTCAAGTATACACAGATCACGGATAAAAACTTCAGATGTAACGTTCCATAAAGGACAAAAACTGTTCAAATGTACAACAGTTCTTGGATAAAAAGTGCTCAAATATACACGAAATGATGGATAATAACTTTCAAATATACACAAGATGTAAGCTAAAACCTGTTCAAATATACACGAGACCAAAGATAAGAACTTCAAATACACACAAGATGAAAGATAAATAATGTTTAAATATACGTCAGACGTTGGATAAAAAGATTCCAGCACACACAAGATGTAGCAAATATTTGTTAGAGACCAAGGTTAAAAACTGTTCATATAATATACATGAGTTGAAAGGTAAAAACTGTTCATATGTACATGAGTTAAAAAGTAAAAACTTTCCATATATACATGACTCGAAAGATACACAATTCTCATATATACATGACTCGAAAGATACACAATTCTCATATATACATGACTCGAAAGATACACAATTCTCATATATACATGACTCGAAAGATACACAATTCTCATATATACATGACTCGAAAGATACACAATTCTCATATATACATGATTCGAAAGATACACAATTCTCATATATACATGACTCGAAAGATACACAATTTTCATATATACATGAGTTGAAAGATACACAATTTTCATATATACATGACTCGAAAGATACACAATTTTCATATATACATGAGTTGAAAGATACACAATTTTCATATATACATGAGTTGAAAGATACACAATTCTCATATATACATGACTCGAAAGATACACAATTCTCATATATACATGACTCGAAAGATACACAATTTTCATATATACATGACTCGAAAGATACACAATTTTCATATATACATGAGTTGAAAGGTAAAAACTATTCACACATACACGACATCATGGGTAAAAAAATATTCACACATACACATGACCAAGGATAAACACTCACGTATAACCAGTATAAATATTTATCAAATATACACGGGATCAAGCATAAAAACCTGTTCAAATATACACAAAATAATGGGTAAAAAATATTCAAATATATATACAAGATGTAGGATAAAAGCTGCTCATATATTCTGTAGAGATCAGGGATAAAAAGTGATAAAATGTTTTAGATCAATGATACAAACTGTTGAAATATGCACGAGATCAAGGATTAAAAAATCATCAAATGCCGTGCCGAATGGCGTTGGCGATCATATTTCTCTATGTGTATCGATCTATTATATATGGCATCATCTCTGTTGGTGTCTTCAATCGAAGACATTTAGTCAAACTGTCCAATATCTTTTCTCTGGGTCTTCCCCTTGATCTTTTCCCTTCTATCTTTCCTGTTGTCACTGTATTCTCAATGCATCCTCTTCTCATTAAGTGTCCAATAAATGTTGACCGCCTTTTTCTTATATTATCAATAATGCATCTTTTCACATCCATCCTTCTAAGCCATTCTTCACTAGTAATCTTTGCTGTGAAAGGAATGCGTAACGTTCTACGAATAAACCACATTTCTGCTGCCTCCAATGATTTTTGTGATGTCTTATTTATTGTCCTTACTTATTTATATGATTAAATACTGCTCTGATATACACGAAATCAAGGATTAAAAATTGTTCTAATATACACTAGATCAAGGATTAAAAACTGTTCTAATACACACTAGATCAAGGATTAAAAACTGTTCTAATATACACTAGATCAAGGATTAAAATGTTCATATAAACAAATATAGGATAAAACCTGTTCAAATATATGTCAGATGTTAGTTAAAACTGCTGAAATATAGACAAGGTCTAGGATAAACAATGATCAAATATACACCAGCCGTAGGATAAACGAAGTTAAAATATACACGAGTTCAAGGATAAAAACCTGTTACCATATACAAGATCAAGGATAAAATCTGTTCAAGTATATACTAGCTGCAGGATAAAGGCTGTTCACACATACACGAGATCAAGAATTAAAAACTGTTCAAGTATTTGCTATAGTTCGTTCTATCATTCATGTTACATGAGATCAATTTTCACGAAAACTACCTAATGTATAGCAACCATATTTCGCAGTTAGTCTTATACACAGTACGACGTTAGGAATTCATATTTTATAAATTGATAGGTACACTGGAAAATGCATAAGCCGTTCTTTGCTATATAGTATTGCAATAGCAGCAAAATATGGCACTCAAATTTTAAAGTAATACACACAAATATGGATACAAAGGCGTATCCCAACTATACTGTTCGAAAAAAGAAACGCAACTTTTTAAAAATTACTTTTATAAAAGATTAAATTGGATATCATTCAACCTATAGACTATACACCTGGTCATAAACTACATGTGGTTACCTGAATTGTACTCACTACATGATTTGTCAGGTAATGAAAGGGGTCAATGTCAAAACAACATTTTTAGCAATAACTCGTGACAGGCTCATAGGAATCCCGTGAAACTTATTGAACACAAAACCTCCTGACCATATTATTGAAAGCCTATATAGCAGGGGTTCCCTAAGTGTGCGCCGCGGCGACCGAGGTACCCGCATAGAGTCTCCAGGGGCGCCGCGGCAGCCTCGTCAAAATGAAAAAAAAAGAGAACAATATACGTTTTGTTTATATTAAGAACGCCGCCGGAAATAATCTGAACGTTAAGCGCGCCACGGCTTCAAAAAGTTTGGGAACCTCTGCTATAAAGAATTGAGGGTTCTCGAATAAATTCAGAAGCAAATTAAATGCGCAAGTAAGGCTCATCTCACTATAAAATAAAGATACTCATTCAACGCTTATAGACTGGATAATCACAAAGTGTAGTGGCATGACAATTTAATGTGGTTAGAAGCACCACTAGCCACCTTTGGAGGCGATTTCAACAAACTGCTTCAGTGACAGATCAGCCGGGAAGACCCAGAGTCACAACTCCTGCCATAGACATCTTCATCATACGACTGCGTCACCACCGAAATCGATTTGCATCTGCGTCTTCCACAGTCCATTCAATGACAGCAGCTTGTCGAATATCAAATCAAATGGTCAAGAATCAGCTGCAAGACGCTGAACAACCCCCCCCCCCTTTCCTAAGAATATCAGAAGATGACTTTTAGCACTCATCATCACGAACCGTCATCTCGATGAAGATTGGCTCCGACATCCCCCGTCTCGTGGTACATTCTGTAGATTGTAACATGCCCGTCTCCCATCTCGTGATGTTACTTTCCCACTTGTACCTCTATCTACCTATTACTTTACTGCTCTCGACTTTACCCTCACATAATGTCTTCAACAAGGTTTCGTGTCTTTTAATATGTCAACAATACTATATTTATTTGATCACTATTTACTGTAATCATTCTTTCTTCATATGAAGTGTTGTTAGAAACTCTTTGTCTTCTCTTTTCATTTAGTACTAGGAAAATCACAATATGGGTAAACCCACATCTCTCTCCCCTTTGGCAATTTCCCACAAAAAAGGTATTCCCCACAAAAAGGTCATCAAATGTTTTATAAAACATCGGGAACTACACAGTTATGCCAATTACTATTTTTGATATCCCTCTCCCTCCACTACAGACGTATCTACGACCCTGAGCACATATGGGGTAATCCAGACACTCTTTGGCACCAATCCACTACACCTTTACTACATTTCAATACTATATATTACATTACATATAACAACAACAAAGTTATACAGATGTTATCATACACAATGACGTTTCAGACAAGAATACAAACCTCAGAGACATTGATCCTACTCACACACGCATACATAGTGTCCATCAGCGAAAGAGAACATTTCTTTACGAAACTAGTTTTTATGTGGCACATTCGAAATCTACTATTACATCGAAATTTCCTGTAACGTTACATCGAAATTTGCTGTTACGCTACATCGAAATTAAATCACTTAACATGAATTAATCACAGTAATCAATACCATAAAATCTGTATTCTGGATGGAATATAAATGGCTAATATAAGTTTAGTAACGGCACATAAATTCAGTTCTAGTTTCAAGATACCGGCTAGGCTCAAGATAGTGCAAGTAGAATTGCAGTTGATAATAAATTAAGACATCGGGTCAAACTGGGAGGCACAAAGTAATCTTGTGATAGACCCTTCCATCGAAAGTTGTTGAATAAAATGTTTATTCTTGTTTCTCCAGAAAAGAACGGTCCACTTTTCCTGAACGTCAAATCTCTGAGAGTAAACGAAAGCTGTCTGCCTGAAGACGGGTAGCGGTCGTGGGATCAGTGTGGCTATGAATGGAGAGAAGGCTGCTGCTCAGGGTGGATGTTGCCGGCGACCTGGGGTGAACCCAACGAGGGTGGATGGAGGGAACAAAGAGGATTCAGACTGAGGGTAGTATAGAGAGGTGGGAAAGTGAAAGGTATATTTTCGATTCCTCTGGCAACGAATGTACAGAAATCTTGCACAGGTTCTCTCATGAGAGGAAGCCTGTAGGCGAGAGAGAACGAGCGTGCGGTGCTGGTAAAGGGCGGAATATAGTTTCAACAAGTAACAGAACAGGTTCTACCTTGTTCTTAAGACAGGCCTCTTTTAACATTGGGTTTTTATATGGTTTTATTATAACACAAATCCTCACTATTACACTTTATATTATGTTATATTAAATCCCCTAAACATTACACCGTATATTGTGTTATATCCCTAAACATTACATTGTATCTTGTGTTATGTCAGATGCCCTAAACATTACACCATATATTGTGTTATAGTAGATCCACTAAACATTACACCATATATTGTGTTATATCCCTAAACATTATACCATATATTGTGTTATATCCCTAAACATTACACCGCATATTGTTATATTTGATCCCCTAATCATTACACCGTATATTGTGTTATATTTGATCCCTAAACATTACACTGTATATTGTGTTATATTTGATCCCTAAACATTACACCATATATTCTACTGTTATGATTGATCCCATAAAAATATGATAGACTTCTTAGTCCTTACAATGTATATTGTATTATGATAGAATCCCCCCCCCCTAAATATTACATTGTATATTGTTGTGATAGACCCCCGTCCCCTAAATATTTCATTGTAAATGTTGATGTTGTGAAGTAACTGGCAGGATGTAAATACGTTTCCCTCAGTTTGATTAGGAATGTGATATATTCGATAAGAAATGTGATAATTTGATGAGAAATGTGACAGATTTGATGGGAAATGTGAAAGATTTGATGGGAAATGTGATAGATGTGATGGGAAATGCGATAGATTTGATGGGAAATGCGATAAATTTGATGGGAAATGCGATAAATTTGATGGGAAATGCGATATATTTGATGACAAATGTGGCACATTTGATGGGAAATGTGATATATTTGATATGTGATATTTGATGATAAATGTGATATATTCGATGAGAAATATTATATATTTGATGAGAAATGTGATATATTTGAGAAAAATCTCTGAGGAGTTTTACTCAGCTTTTGACTGCATTCCTAGAACAAAAAGGTGGATGGGTAGAAAGATAGATAGATAAGATAGATAAGATAGATTAGATAGATAGATAGATAGATAGATAGATAGAGATCACATTGGTCGTTATTCCTGGGATAGCACTCAACCGAGAACGTCGGCAGTTAAGACCCTGTACAAAAAGTAAACAAGCTTTTATTCGTTACGTTAATGATTATGGTCGTGATTTTCGTTGGTTACTATTTATATACTTGGAAAAGAATGTTAATAATAGCCAAGGTCGACCAACGAAATGCACTGATCAGCCTTTCAAGTGATGTTTACTTTCTGTACACAAGTGTTTACCTTGATCCCGGTCCATGAATCAACCAACCATATACCAGGACGTGTGAACTACCAAAAAAAAAACATAACTACCCTGCAAAAGGGATGCTGAATTAACGTCGACGTGTGACACAAACGTCTGACTTGGTAACATTAGAGCACTTGAGACGAGTGATGCAAGGACACTTCATCAGAAAACTGAGAAAACGCAATCACGATGTCAGTTACAGACGGCTCCCAAATTAAACAAGCAAGAAACAGCCATACCAAAACAATCATAAATCTCAGTCAAACATGATTTCACATCCCACCCCTAAAACTGTCCTGACCCTAGAAACGGAAGACGAACCAATCTATCGGCCATTTGTTAGTTAACAAATGAACTACGCCGAGCAGGTGGTCTTGGTACAATCGAGCGTGGACTCTGTTATTTGCATACAACTGTTGGACATTGTTCTACCGCAGTCTATGTCCGTCTAACAACTCACACACAAGTATACTGTGTAAAACTAGGATGCAGCACACACGTGGAGCATAGTAGTAGATGATTATTAGTGGAATTTATTCTAAAAATTCTACAAAATTAATCAATAAGCACATCAAAAATAGAATATTTCCATCAAATTATGTTCTCGCTAATTTGTTTGGATATCTGCTGCGTTTGCAGGCTTACTTCACTGTGAGTATTAAGTAGCCCGCGACAGAAACAGGGAGATATCTGAAGTTACTAGCCATATTTAAACATCAGTTTATAGCACTTATATCAGAGACTAAATCAATTATATTAGAGACTATATCAATTATATCAGAGATTATATCAGAGACTATATCAACTATATCAGAGACTATATCAATTATACTAGAGACTATATCAATTATATTAGAGACTATATTAATTATATTAGAGATTATATCAGAGACTATATCAATTATATCAGAGACTATATCAATTATATCAGAGACTGTCATGTCATGTGACGTATTCCTTCCAGAACGTTGTCTTCCCAATGAACTCTCTGAACCTCTCTCTGTCTTGGGCGATGTGGCTTGCATTTTCTAGCGATGTATTCATGTTATCTTTAATGTCGTCAGTCCATCGTCTTCTTGGTCTGCCCCTTCTCCTCTTCCCAGGTACTCTTCCCTCCATTATTTGTCTCTCTAAACAGTTATGTCTCTTTATATGACCAAACAGGCGTAGTTTTCTTTTTGTTATTGTGTTTAGTAACCAACACTCTGGAATATTCAGTGTGTTTATAATATCTGAGTTTCTGATTTTATCCTTCCATGATATTCTAAGTATCTTTCTGTAGCATTTCAGCTCGAAGGCGTTGATCTTCTTTGCCGCTGTTTTACTTAGAGTCCATGTTTCACAGCCGTATGTTGCAACCGGAAAAATAAAAGTTCGTAACATTAGCACTTTCGTTTCTATTTTGTTGTTTTTCCATATGTTTTTCAGCCGTGTTATTTTGCAATATGCCATTGCCAATCTCTTCCTTATTTCTGCCATGCAGTCTCCTGCACCGTTGATGTTTGCTCCTAAGTATTCAAATTTATCCACACATTCTATCTCGTTATTGTCAATTCTGATTTTTGGTTGTTGTGTTGTTATATCTGTTGACATGATTTTTGTTTTCTGCGTGTTTAAATACAAATTTTGTGCTTCGCTATATTTCTTTGTGTTCTTGATTAGTTGTTCCAATCCCTTTATATCGTTTGAAAGAAGTACTGTGTCGTCTGCGTAGCGTAGTTCCGGGATTAGGAATCCACCTATGTTTAAAGCGTGGTAGTCAGTGTTGTGAATGTCTTCTCTCACGTTCCTCATTATACTTTCAGTGTAGATGTTGAACAGGTATGGGGAGAGTGTGCACCCTTGCCTTACTCCACTCTGTACATCAAACCACTCTGAGAGATCGTCCTCTAACTTCACTGCAGCCTTTTGATCTTGGTAAAGTTCCTCTATTAGATGAATCAGATGTCTTGGGTAACCCATGCTGTTCATTATCTCCCATAGTTGCTGGTGTTGGACGCAGTCGAACGCTTTTGAGTAATCTATGAAACACATGTGCAGGTCAGTTGAAAATTCCCTACACTTTTCTATGATCAATCTCATAGAAATCTCATAAAATCAGAGACTATATCAACTATATCAGAGACTATATCAATTATATTAGAGACTATATCAATTATATCAGACACAATATCAATTATACCAGCAACTATATTAATTATATTAGATACTATATCAATTATATTAGAGACTATATTAATTATATTAGAGATTATATCAGATACTATATCAATTATATCAGAGACTATATCTATTATATCAGTGACTATATCAATTACATCAGTGACTATATCAATTATATCAGTGACTATATCAATTATATCAGTGACTATATCAGAGACTATATCAATTATATCAGAGACTATCAATTATATCAGTGACTATATCAATTATATCAGAGACTATATCAATTATATTAGAGACTATATCAATTATATCAGAGATTATATCAGAGACTATATCAATTATATCAGAGACTATATAAACTATATTAGAAACTATATAAACTATATCAGAGACTATATCAACTATATCAGCGCCTATATCAATTATATCAGACACTATATCAATTACATCAGAGACTATATCAATTATATCACAGACTATATCAATTATATCAGAGACTATATCAATTACATCAGAGACTATATCTATTATATCAGAGACTATATCTATTATATCAGAGACTATATCAATTATATTAGAGACTATATCAATTATAGGGATGTGTATTTTCACCAGAATTATTTTCTCTTTACAGCGAGAATATCTTGAGAACAATTATGAATATGCCAGACATTAAAATAGGAGGACACAATATCAATAATCTATGATATGCAGATGATACTGTGTTTATAGCAGAAAGCTTAGAACATCTCCAAGATCTGTTTAACAGGACGGTGACAGAAAGTGAACAAAAAGGTCTTACTTTAAACATAACAAAGACAGAGACAATGACAATATCAGGAAATAGTATGCCACCAAATCACAAAATAGTATTCATTGAGAAAAACCTATAACAGGTGAATAGTTTCAAAAATTTAGAAACATTAATATAGTAAATAAAAGACCGAAAGCAAAAACATAATAGGACATGCAAAATCAGCATTACATAAAATGAAAAAATATCCTATGCAACAATTCCATATAGATGGATACTAGAAAACGTGTCCTCAAATGCTACATTGAACCAGTGCTACTATACGGAAGTGAAGCATGGACAATAAATAAGACATCACAAAAATCATTGGAGGCAGCGGAAATGTGGTTTATTTGATGAACGTTACGCACTTCGTGGACATCAAAGATTACTAATGAAGAATGTCTTAGAAGGATGGATGTGAAAAGATGCATTATTGATAATATATGAAAAAGACAGTCAACATTTATTGCGCATATAATGAGGAGAGGAGGCATTGAGAATATAGTGACAACAGGAAAGATAGACGGGAAACGATCAAGGGAAGACAGAGAAAATATATTGGACAGTTCGACTAAATGGCTTCGATTGACGAAACCAACAGAGATGATGCCATATATGGGAGAACGATGTACATGGAGAGATATGATCGTCAACGTCATTCGGCACGGCACTTGATGATTATATCAATTATATCACATTATATCAATGTATGTATCAATTTCTTGTTTGTTCTACATCATCTGACTTCTTTTTACAATCTGTCAAAAAATTGAGGTTAGTTGTCCACAAACATTTAATTATGTCCACTAACATTTAACGTGTCAACAATATACAGCCGATGTCCAACAATATTTAACTTATTAACCCACATATAACCCATGTTTAACAAAAATTGACGTCAACAATACTGTTTTTTCATATACTAATTAAATTGTATGAATTTTACAAAAAAAAATTCTATAAAATTGTTTTTATAAAACAAAAGTTTGACATGATTAATCATGGGGTGTCCCTGAATTCTTGATATGATTAATCATGTGGTGTCCTTGAATTATTCACATTTGTTGAGAGGGGAAAGGGAATCAAAAATTGGCACACAATTGTGGAGGTAATTGAGATGATCTCTCACGGTTTCTGGGGATCAAAACAGACACGAAAGAGCAGTGAAAAATAGAATCCACGTGAAAGAACATTGAACAAAAAAAACAAACAACAGACATGCAAGAACACTAAAACAACTAAAAAAAATAATTTTCAAGACAGTTATGAGGAAGTAGACGACTATGATGATGGTGATGATATAGTAGACGACGATGATGGTGGTCATGATGACTTAGACGACAATGATGCTGTAGTGATGATGAAGCAGACGACGATGATGGTTTTATTGATGATGTTGTAGACGACGATGGTGGTGATGGCGGTAGTGCTGATGAAATAAACGACGATGATGGTGATGGCGGTAGTGATGATGAAATAAACGACGATGATGGTGTAGTTATGATGAAGTAGACGAAGATGATGCTGGTGACTATGATGAAGTAGAAATTAATTGTACTATTGATGAAGACGAATAATATTAGCGAAAATGGCAGAGAAAATAAATTAGCATTTTTCGTTTATTCTTATACTCGTACTGGATCTCTCATGTAGCTGGACAATGATCCTACTAGATTTCCAGCACGATGTATTCCATAGATCTCTCATGTAGCAGGACGTATTCCATAGATCTCTCATGTAGCAGGACAATTTTCCTACTAGATTTCCAGCACGATGTATTCCATAGATCTCTCATGTAGCAGGACGTATTCCATAGATCTCTCATGTAGCAGGACGTATTCCATAGATCTCTCATGTAGCAGGATGTATTCCATAGATCTCTCATGTAGCAGGACGTATTCCATAGATCTCTCATGTAGCAGGACGTATTCCATAGATCTCTCATGTAGCTGGACAATGATCCTACTAGATTTCTAGCACGATGTATTCCATAAATCTCTCATGTAGCAGGATGTATTCCATAGATCTCTCATGTAGCTGGACAATGATCCTACTAGATTTCTAGCACGATGTATTCCATAAATCTCTCATGTAGCAGGATGTATTCCATAGATCTCTCATGTAGCAGGACGTATTCCATAGATCTCTCATGTAGCAGGACAATTTTCCTACTAGATTTCCAGCAGGATGTATTCCATAGATCTCTCATGTAGCAGGACGTATTCCATAGATCTCTCATGTAGCAGGACAATTTTCCTACTAGATTTCAAGCAGGATGTATTCCATAGATCTCTCATGTAGCAGGACGTATTCCATAGATCTCTCATGTAGCAGGACAATTTTCCTACTAGATTTCCAGCAGGATGTATTCCATAGATCTCTCATGTAGCAGGACGTATTCCATAGATCTCTCATGTAGCAGGACAATTTTCCTACTAGATTTCAAGCAGGATGTATTCCATAGATCTCTCATGTAGCAGGACGTATTCCATAGATCTCTCATGTAGCAGGACAATTTTCCTACTAGATTTCCAGCAGGATGTATTCTATAGATCTCTCATGTAGCAGGACAATTTTCCTACTAGATTTCAAGCAGGATGTATTCCATAGATCTCTCATGTAGCAGGACGTATTCCATAGATCTCTCATGTAGCAGGACAATTTTCCTACTAGATTTCCAGCAGGATGTATTCTATAGATCTCTCATGTAGCAGGACATTTTTCCTACTAGATTTCCAGCAGGATGTATTCCATAGATCTCTCTTGTAGCAGGACGTATTCCATAGATCTCTCATGTAGGAGGACAATGATCCTACTAGATTTCTAGCAGGATGTATTCCAGAGAATTGAAATGCTTTGTGCCGCTGTTTTATTTGCGGAAATGGCTCGACACATTCGACTTCAGCGTTGGTAACAAACACCGCTTATCTGTTAGTTTGATCTGTGCACATTTACTGGAGTAGAAACGTTAATTGTCTAGTTGAAAGACAATAACACTGCAGGTATTGAATTTGTCGTTGGCCTAATTTGTCGTTGGTCTACTTTGTCGTTGGTCTAATTTGTTGTTGGTCTAATTTGTCATTGGTCTATTTTGAGAATCATGATACCAACACACCATTTCGAGAGAACCGATGTCAAGTCACTCAGTCATCAGTGCCAGCTGAAAGTGTCAGAATTTTAGCGGTAATACAGTATCTCAAGATGTCACCCAGTGACCAATGTACAGTTCCAGCTGAAAGTCTCGATATTACAGCAGTATTACAGTATCTCTGGCGACTATTAGCAATACGTATTGATGGTTGGTTGCTGATCCAGCGATCCATGGGCTCATGCCCTTTGACCCAATACATATTGATAGATAATGAATTAATTCAGAAGTGCTGACTGAAATTCAAGGAGAGAAAAAAAACAGTCATCCATCGGGGAGCACATGACTTTCAGGTTGCGGCCATTAAGTCGTGCTTATCTGACGACCACTCGCTTGAGAACTGCTGCATATATCAATATGGCACTCTAAAAACCTTCGGGATCATTGAACGCCAGTCTTATGAATGATATCATTGTTGTTCCGTTTTATTTTCTGTTTATGCCGTTCCACATTTACTTAACAGCGTATTGTATATTCGTTATGTTGTTTCACGTCTGACCAAGTTTCAAACATTCCGGTCCATCTCCACATTACATTTAACTCGACCATGTGAAGTCTATAGTATTATCTTGTTCGTCGTTCTCTGTTGTATATGTTTGATAACGGCATTTCGGTCGAAACGTCGATTTGTATGTGTAATTATGTGTGTTTTCAGTTATTAACGACACTTCAATACCCTGTTCCCTAGCTTTACCTGTTGGATCTCAGTTTTGCGCAGTAAGTACTTGTTATCGTCCTCCTGCTAATCTGCTGGAGTTTGAGAAAAACGCAGAAGAAGAAGGACGATGCTAATGAGAACATAGTGAATAGTGGTACAGAGGCAACGGCAGAAATGGGCGCCTCAAAGTCGGAGACAGAAAAAAATAAAACAAGAGTTGAGCCAACAGATACATACTTGTGTTGACTGAGAAAAAAAACAAGATAACATGCTGAAGTAGATTAGATAAATACACAGCTTGCCACACATCCGAACAAAAGAGAAGGTGTTTAGAACTGACCAGACAAGACGACAAGGATGCAGTCCACACTTGGAAATGAACAGTGGATTCACACAAGACAAGTGGCGCATAAGTGTCTAATCAAGTAGCTGTCTTCATGTGTCGATCTCAAGTACAAGAGTTCATCCGCACAAGTCATGCTATTATTCTTGTTGTTATTAATACTTCATATACAGACTGATGTGGTCCAGATTAAGGGTCACAAGAATCGACAGGCAGGTCTTTTCAAGAATTAGGTCTAAAATATATACAGAAATATTGATCGGGTGGATTCCGACCAAATTGACAGACCGCCCACCGACAGACAGGCAGACACGGACGGACGGACAGAAAGACAGACAGATAGACGATAGATATAAAGATCGTACAACCGACAGCACAGAGACACACAGACTGCCCAACCGACCGCACAGACAGACAGACCGCAAAACCGACCGCAGAGACAGACAAACAGACTGCCCAACCGACCGCACAGACAGACAGACCGCAAAACCGACCGCAGAGACAGACAAACAGACCGCCCAACCGACCGAACAGACAGACACACATACCGCCCAAACGACAGCACAGACAGACAGACCACAAAACCGACCGCACAGACAGACAAATAGACCGCCCAACCGACAGCACAGACAGGCTGTATGGAGACAGACACGTGCACACACTATAACCATACATTGCACAATATTTTGTTGTATTGTGTATAAGGTTGTCTTTTTCCTCCCGTGGCCCGCCTTAAGTCATGTGGCGATAGTATGTGAGGTGTGAACACATTGGAGGAGGGAGGACGAACATTCCTTGATTCCAGGCTACAGGAAGAGTATACTTGGCCAGGCCACAACCTACCTGTTATCATGTCTAGGCATACATCTCTATAAACTACACTGACTCCCACGCGCGGAGACAGGATGAGACAAGGTATGTTTACCCAGGTGCAAAGAACCTCCAATGCCAAGACACACACAAAAAAATACTTAGTTGGAACCTTAGTTCTTCATGTCGTCACTTCAAGTGTCGGACTACTGGCAGTAACTGTCCTGATTATGTCGTATAGAAAGTAGAGATGGTTGCGGGTTGTCACAGACTGAGTCTTTCCCACATTCTCTCAGTTCATTTAATAATTAAGGTAAGGAGAGGGGGGAAAACGCTCATTCTTTAACAGGTGAAACTTTTAACATTGTAATTAATTTGTGCTAATTACTGGTAGCATGCAAAATAACACACACATCAATCGACGTTTCTACCAAGAAGACTTTATCAAAAACACAATTCAACATAATATGGCGAGTCCACATCCACATGACAGCTATAAATACAGATACATGCCGGAAGAGAGGCAGGCATGTAATTAGACAAACAGACATGCAGGAATGTAAGGAGACAAACAGGCAGGTAAGGAGACAAACAGGCAGGTAAGGAGACATTTCTTCTTCAGCGTTCATTCTCAGACAGGCAGGGAGACAGATATTTCTTCTTCAGCGTTCAACTCCCGCTGGATCTACCTTGTAGAAGGACAATGGTCCTACCAGATTTCCAACACGATGTAGTCCAGATAATGTAAATGCGTTGTTTCGCCGTTTTGTATAAATGTTAACCGCCGAAGACGGATGTATTGCGCATTGGCGCAAATAAAACGGCAACGCAACGCATTTCCATTATATGGACTACATCCAACTGAAAATCTTGTAGGAACATTGTCTTGTTATAAGATAAATCAAGCGGGAGTTTGAAAATGAACGCTGTAGAATATGCATGGATTATTCTCAGATTGAAATTCCAAGAAAAAGCAAGAATTTCTACAAATAAATATAGAGCGTAGCACTGAACGAGTCTCATGCAGGTAATGTATTCAATTCTGGTTATATAACAGAAACGGCTACAGATATATTCAACAAGAGACAATCCCATTCAAACAAATATCTAACAGTTACAGATGACAATCTTCAAGTTATACATATATACAAACACCCAGATATATGCATGGGGACAATCTGACAATTGAATATCTAACAATTGTTACCAATATCAAACTTGCCTTGATCAGGACTGTGAAGAGGGGAGGGATGATTGGAAAATGCAGGCACTAGTAAACTTAGACATAAGGAAATACACCCCTAACCCTTCTCAAAACCAGCGATTTTTCACAAACAGGTCGCCAAATTTTGCATTAAAAAAAAGACGATCTAACACGGAAACGAACGAATGACTTTTTTTAGTGTCGGCCCCCTCCCTTCTAACCCCTCCCCACCACCCAAAATTCCTTAAGAAGAACACTACATCTCTGCCCGTGACAAAGACAGTAGTGAAATAAGATAACAGTGTGTGATGATATGTCTGAGACAAGTTATATATGTCACGAGGAGAGACCGACGGAGAAATGAGATGTTTGAGACAAGCTACACATGTCACGAGAAACGACCGACGAGGTAATGAGATGGTTGCGACAAGTTATGTCACGAGTAGAGACCGACGGAGAAATGAGATGTTTGAGACAAGCTATACATGTCATGAGAAACGACCGACGAGGTAATGAAATAGTTGAGACAAGTTATAAATGTCACGAGTAGAGACCGACGGGGAAATGAAGATATCCGGAAAGCAATGAAGACAATCTAAGTCAAAGCTACATCGAGAGACATCAAACCAGCTAGTTTGGCCACCTCATGAGAAAAGAACCAAGGCAAGCTGCACTTCGTACATACACCAGTAGTAGACCTAGTTACAAGGCACGTGGAAGACCAAAAACTAGATGGATGGAGACAATCACAAAAACGTTAAACAGACACGGACTGACCATGGTCAATACGACCCAAAAGACAGACAACTCTCTAACTCCTCCCTACTACCCCCCCCCCCCCACTACTTTTAACGGCGCAAGCGCGGTGCAAAGGGTAGTGTATTGCTCTCGGCAGACCCAGGGTTAGCAGATAATAAAGATTATAAAAGTACCTCCCCGTGGTGCACCCTCGAAAAAGAAAGACAGCTGCTCTTGTTGTCGTTCTGGCCAACACTTTTAGGCTCATGTCCGTGGATGCTGTAGATGGAATGAAAATTGCCTTCAAAGAGACAAGCAATATTTCCGAGATCTCTACGCAATACACCCAGCAGCACACAGTGACGAAAGACATCTGTGCATTGCGTCTCGTACAGCAGAAACTGTAGAAACATTGGAGGGGCGGACAATGTCTGATATGGATAGATCCTGGTAAGACGTGGTGATCCTATGAGAACACACTGAGCCTAGAAACGGCAAAAAGGCGCTAGAGGGCAGCATTGTGTATGGGAATCGATATAGTGGCAAAACGAAGCTACAATTGTCCAGCACGAGACCTACAAGGGGAAGTAATGCTCATCCGCGAGAACACACAGCAGCCACAAGTTTCACCACAATCAATGTAAGAGTCATGACTCGGTCCACCACAATCAATGTAAGAGTCATGACTCGGGTATTGAATACATCATCTCGAACATGTAGCCCTGGGTATGAAAGAAAGTTTTGAATACAGATCCCTATTGCACACATCTAAAGTCCGGGAGCACTTTTTCAGGACTTCTGTCCAACGCAGTGCTGAGATTCGAACTCTGGACAGTGGGTAACGTAGACGGGAAGTAAGTCCTTGTCTTCAGACACTGCAACTAAGGCCAATTTTCTTTTATCCAGACGTGATTTCGAACCTTACACGCTGTAACCCGGTGACAACAATCAAGCTCACTACCAAACCTGTTTGCTTGAGATGCAAGGCGATTCGGTACCGCTAGAACAGATCTGATTCAATTCACGTCAGATTTAAATAGTTATTTTCATTTATCCTCATGCTTCCTACTTGAACTTACTTGTATAAACTATCAAGGAGAACATAACAAGACATCAAAACTGCACTTATTTAAGCAATGTTATTGACCTGCTCAAGTGTAGAACTACTCAACAACAATTGGACGTCGACAACAACAACAACTGATCGCTTTATATAGCTCGGTATATAGATCTTACAACCCCTTTTAAGATCTAAGTACCAGGTTGAGAATGAAAATCAAGTATATTGATGTCTTCCTTGACAATTTGCAGTATGGTAAACATGGGCACAAGTTAATTGATGACATATTAAACAAGCAGAAGGTCAGCGTCTGGTCAGCTCAACTTTATAATCAAGAACTGTCAAGTCAATCTCGGAATAATTGGTGTTATGTCAAACTGACTTGTGCTTGTAACCTTGTCCGCGTTCGCTCGTGACCATTGTAGATACAAAACATGTTGGATAATTGGAAAATGACGTTCTAAAATGACTCATTAAATTTTCCTGTGATTTTCATTGGCTGTCGACAAAAAATATAAGCATGGTGACCAATGAAAATCACGAGAAAAGTTAAATGAGTCATTTTAGAAGGCAGTTTTACAAATAGTCAACATGTCTTATATATTCTATGGTCACGAATCATGCAAGAAGCACTGTGATATCTTCCGGTTATACATATATTACCATTACACTCTGTCTTCGAGTGTCAAGACTCAGGAGAGGGGAGAAACATGTTGATAAATATTTCCCACAACCCTTAATAACGTCTACGACTAGGGATAACAAACGACCAAGTCACTGATTACAATACGCGTGATTGTGTTCATAGATCGCTAGAAAAAAAACTATTGCAGTCGGTATTGGGTGTGTTGATTATCCTCTTTTGCATACCGGACACATCCATAGGTGCTCAGATCTCCACTTCAGTAAATCTCTCAGGGTATAACTGCTGATGGTTCCGGTTCTATGAAGGTTCACTGCTCTTTTTTAAATCTTTGTCAGACGTTCTCTATGGGTAACGTTCATCCTCACTCCCAATTCACGCATTCTCGATATTGAGTCATGCTTATTCATCTCAATATTCTCTGATCGTGGGGACTCACGAAGAGCAATGAGTATGTCTGCTCAGTCCATAGGCTGACCATCTGTTGTGGTGACAAGGCTAGCTAATTAGTCGGCCCGTTCGTTTCCTTCCACACCCGCGTGTCTGGAGACAAAATAAGTGTGAGTTTTCGTAGTGATGCTGAAATTTTAGCTCTCTCTAATGATTCCACCCATCCCCTACGCACATCACCTGTTTTTACTTTCAGAATCATATTCAGAAATCTGAATCTCGCCACAAAGTTGAAGATATTCATGACAAAATATAAGGCTAAAAAAATGGCTAACTCTTAAATTGTGTACAAGAAAAATAGTATTGAAACATAAAATGAGTTTGACTTCATTGAAATACAGTATCATCATGAACTGCCGCATCTGGATCGAAGTAAGAAATAAAACTGCAACCACGTAAGCGAGAAATAAAACAGCAACCACGTAAGCGAGAAATACAGCAGCGACCACGTAGGCGAGAAATAAACCAGCAACCACGTAGGCGAGAAATAAAACAGCAACCACGTAAGCGAGAAATAGAACAGCAACCACGTAAGCGAGAAATAGAACAGCAACCACGTAAGCGAGAAATAGAACAGCAAACAAGCAAAACATAGAACAGCACCAAGGAAGAAATAGAACAGCAACCAAGCAAACAATAGAACAGCACCAAGGAAGAAATAGAACAGCTCCAAGAAAGAAATAGAACAGCAAGACCAAGTAAGATAGAAAACAGCGACTACGTAAAGAAAGAAAGCTGCGACCAAGTAAGATAGAAAACAGCGACTACGTAAAGAAAGAAATCAGCGACCAAGTAAGAGAGAAAACAGCGACTACGTAAAGAAAGAAATCAGCGACCAAGTAAGAGAGAAAACAGCGACTACGTAAAGAAAGAAATCAGCGACCAAGTAAGAGAGAAAACAGCGACTACGTAAAGAAAGAAATCAGCGACCAAGTAAGAGAGAAAACAGCGACTATGTAAAGAAAGAAATCAGCGACCAAGTAAGAGAGAAAACAGCGACTACGTAAAGAAAGAAATCAGCGACCAAGTAAGAGAGAAAACAGCGACTACGTAAAGAAAGAAATCAGCGACCAAGTAAGAGAAAAAAATCAGCGACCAAGTAAGAGAGAAAAAGCAGAAACTATCTTACACTTTAATCAAAGTTTGAAATGATTAATCAGTGGTGGATGTATTAGCGAACGTTGATGTTCATGATCTGTCTGGCTCAAATGAAGATCGAATTTTTGTTTAGCAAAGATACATTTTTTAGTAAGATGTTTATGTGGAGGTTTTCCGCTTTAATGATAGTTCTCCCTGGCTTAGAAATAAAAGTGTTCAATGTTTGGAGAAACATCAGATGAGATTAAAGATGACAAGAGTATTGATCCCCAATTTCGGCAGAAAATCTGAGGTAAATGCATGCGATCTAAACAGAATTAAATGTTACAAAAGAATTTCAGGTGAAATGAGGCTATTCTGAGATACAGTTTAACGATTTCCTACCTAAATAAACATAAACAAGCATCGGACTCGTATGTATCGGGAACGTGCAAAATACAACCAGCAAGCCAAATCCTGGTTCATAATGTATTTATTATTTTATTTGGTTGTTGGTCTATTTCTTGGTCGATAATATATTTCTTACTTATATGTTGCTAACCTATTTCTTACTAATATGGGTGAAAATTTCTTTCTTTCTTACATGGTTGCTAATCCATTTCTTACTTACATGGTTGCTAATCCATTTCTTACTTACATGGTTGCTAACCTAGTTATTACTTACATGGTTGCTAATCCATTTCTTACTTACATAGTTGCTAATCCATTTCTTACTTACATAGTTGCTAATCCCTTTCTTACTTACATAGTTGCTAATCCATTTCTTACTTACATGGTTGCTAACCTATACATGGTTGCTAATCCATTTCTTACTTACATGGTTGCTAATCCATTTCTTACTTACATAGTTGCTAATCCATTTCTTACTTACATAGTTGCTAATCCATTTCTTACTTACATGGTTGCTAACCTATACATGGTTGCTAATCCATTTCTTACTTACATGGTTGCTAATCCATTTCTTACTTACTATGTTGCGAATCTATTTCTTAACTTACTACGTCACTGCTATATTTCTTACTTGGATTCTGATATATTTCTTACTTACTTGTTTGTTGATCCGTTTTAATATCTTACTTACTTATTACTTGTTACTTATTACTACTATAAATCGTATTAGGCGAAGCAGCAAGGGGACATTACGCTAAAGCCATGCTTAATCAAGGCACAACCGGGCTCAAGTCCCGTCACATGACTGATGATCTAGAAGGCCGGTTGTGATTATTTCCCTGAGTTTCATTGGTTGGCTGTGGTTATTTTTGGCGCGCGACTCCAATTATATAAATAGTATCCAATGAATAACCAAACAAATAATCAAAAAAACATATCGAATGAAGGCCTGTTTACTTTTTCTAGTTAAGGTCTTTAGTGCTATCACTGGTCACGATCAAGGTATGGGTATGTTCATAAATTAAGTCCACAATTTGTTTTATCTCCTCTCCCATTGTTTTGCCAATAACTTCTAAAGATTCAGGAATCTCCCATCCCCGCTTAATTATATCGATACATTTCGTCCTCCCGTATAAAAAAAAACAAAACATAATTCTGCAGAGTAAGTACGAAAAAAATCATTTATTTTTTATTACATTTTTCGAAACAAAAAATTCGAATTCAAAGAATTTAATTAGAATATATAACATTTTCGTTTCATTAATTCGTAAGGTCTGTTTAAAACCGGTTTTGCTGTATATTCATTGACCTCAGAGTATAATAAAAGTTACACAAGATAATGCAACAGCAAGCACGCAAGTGTCATGCGACGTATTCTTTCCAGAACGTAGTCTTTTATCAATCTCCTTGAAATCTACGCGGTCTCTGGCAAGATGTCCCGCCTCCTCTATGAACATTTGCATGCATTATTGAATACCTTTGTCCAACATCATACCATCATGTCTCTCTTCACATGATCGAAAAGACCTAACATCCTCCGTAATATGGTGTTTAAAAGCCAGCCTTCTTGGACGTTGATTTTGCTTAGCACGTCCATGGTATTCTCATGACACTTCCATAGTACTTCATTTCGAAAGCCTCTATTCTTTTGGCTGTGGTTAATTCATTGCCTACGTTTAGCAGCATTGGACACACATGTAGATACTGATGAAAGAATTCAATAGAAGCTGCTGTTACGTGAGTAATATGTGATCAGAACGAACGAAAAAGAGACTTGGGGAGAGAGTGCGCTTGTGTATATTTTCATGTTTACCAAGACATGCGAAAAAGACAAACAAAATTTCGGGACGATATTTTTTATCGCAGTGATTAAACAATAAATATAAATAAAAACGTTTATATCCCTGAGCGAGGTGTGGGTTCCATTACGGCTAACCTTGATCTGGCCCGCCGACACAAGGATGATGTACAATTTCCTCTGCACAGTTAAATGCTATTATAACAACATAACAACTTAATAGGAAATGACGAAATATGTATGTAATAAGAGAACTTCACTATACACATTACATACACTAGAGAATAACTATAAATAATGATATTTGTTATAGAGGGATGCGTTATAGAGGAATTCCCCTGTACACATGATACACACAGTACAGGCAATAAAGAATAGCTATAATTATATTTTTAACTGTTTTTAAATGCAGAAATCTGTTATAAGAGGATGCGTTATAGAGGAACTCCACCGTACAAACATCTAACATTCATTTTGAATCCTACATGGGAAAACATTCTCCACAACAAACCCTACAACAGGACCTCTCCCCCCCCCCACCCCCACATGATTTTTAATTCAGCACTGACAAATAAATGTCATGAAATTAGTATTCTTATTTGTAATCAAGCTTATGTTACTTAATACCTGTAAAACACATTATACATGCGTTGTTCAAGGAAGGTCAGCAACCTGCCGCCTCTGATGAACATCAACTCTTCCTTTTATTTGTATATTATACGGTGAAATTCCGGTATAACAACTTCGTCCGGATGGACAAAATATGTATGTAATAATAGATATTCGCTACATACAGTAAAAACGATATTTTTAAAAAATTGCTTGTGTATCCTATTCAGGGCGTCGCCATCAACCCAGGATATTTTGGCTGTAGTCATTTTCTAGGCAATATAGATATAATGAGTAGTTTGTCATTGCTTTCTGGACGGCTCTAATGCACAATTGCAATGTTTGAACTCGGTACCATGGCCGTCAAAGACACGTTCTGTACCACCCTGCCACAGAGAATAAATATAATTGGGAATTTTGGAAAGTATTGTTATATAGAGAAGTTGGTTATAAAGAATGCGCTATAATGGGGTTCCTCTGTATAATCGATCCAGCTATTAGCTTGGGTGGCCAGTTCACTTCCATGCTTCTTTTACCTTCCCAAACCAATGCGTCAGGTACCCATTTACAGCTGGGTCGACTGGAGGAGCGATCATGTCAGACGAGATTACAACCAGGTTTATTTTGTTCGAACGTGGTTTTGAACCTGAAACGCTGACACCCGGTGTAAAATCAAGCTTACTATCAACTAGGCCACCTCTCCTCAAAATACTATGTTAGACTTGGTTATATAATATGTTTAAAAAAGAAGAAAAAAGTCACACGAAAGTGAAATGCTGTAAAACCGGTATTAGTCTGCACTAAGAATTTCACATAATTCATGTACATCGACTTCAATATATTCTTGTGGACAAGTCGAATTTTAATTTTTATCTAGTGTCTTTATTCGACTTTCCCCGTGGTTTTAATTGGTTGCCGACACAAATTATACACAAAGTGACATATGAAAAATCATAATCATTCGATAACTATGTAAAAAATAAATATTGTATTTGAAAACTGCACATCTTGTCCAAATGTGGCAATCACAGCTGCTATATCACACGTGTATTAATTGTAAAATAAAATATCGGACACACTACAGTTTGATAAGAATACACGTCGGTCTCAATTTCATCCCGCAACCCAAACTCACATACAGAGATGTTAAAAGTGGACAATTGTCTTCAACACCACAAAGGAATGAGCTTCCTTTTACCTTGTTCATCAAAGTGATAAGCTTGAATCTGAAAAAATCCTTTGACATTGAGACAAACGATTTTGAAACTGAAACAAGTCAATGCAATAATTTATGGTACGACTTGGGGGATGAGAAATTCTAATTTTATTTATACGTTAACGTATAAATTGCTTGGATTCTTAAAATTGATGAATAATTATTATGTTTTACATGGATAGACTTTTGGTGGGGTTCACCACCATTGGTACATGCGCTATAGATTAGCCTTCCCTAAGCTACAATAACAGCTTTTGTTATTACAGATGTGCAGGGAGGGGCAGGGAGGGGGAGGGATGGACGGACGGGTCCTACAAAAGAATTTACAGAACTACAGAAGAATTTATAGTGTAACCCACTAAAAGAAACCACAAGTCAAATTTTTATTTAGCCTTATATTTCTTACTAATCGCTCATAAAATTTTCTATGAAGTATATTTCCAATGAATTCTATTGTACCTGATACCAACAACTCCTTCATAAATATATGTAAGGAATGAAGCTCAGAATCAAATTAAATGATCACAGGAGTGCGATCGAAGAAGCATATACCATTTCATTGAAACTGTAACCAACAGAGAACATGTTTTGTACCTGATACAGGTTTAGATTTTGCGTGCAGGGCATTCAGAAACAGCAAATGTTTAAACAATCTGGAAATAATGAGACGATAAAGGCCTGGACGAATTTGGACGGTATGTCCTGTTTTTGTATTATACTATGTGACACGGATTTCTTGATACAAGGACATACAAGAAAATGTGACACGTCACGATACTGGTTGAAAAGTAGCATTGCTGTGACTTCCCATAAATGTATATGACCCTATTCGTCTTCACTGACGGTCTGAAGCAAGCCTGAAAAAGATGGAATTAATTGGGCACGAGAAGCACATGTTTTTTCAAGAGTAAATCTGCCGATCCATGACCCTATTCCGTCTTCACTGACGGTCTGAAGCAAGCCTGAATCAGATGGAGTTAATTTGGCACGAGAAGCACGTCTTATCATGAGTAAATCTGCCGATCCATGAACGACTTGGTTTGTTGAAGAATAAGCAGGAGAAAATGTCATTCCTTGGGGACTGTCCATATATTACCTCCACAAATTATTTTTGTACATTTTTTACACCCCTCCCACTTCGTCAAGAAATCAGGTAAACCACACCCACCCTCCCCCAAGTGAAATTGTAGCAGAAAACTGCTTTACTTTTTAGCCTAAACAAAATATGTTTTTTTTCCTCTCAAATTTTTTAGACAGCTTTCAAATTCAAACAATTTAGTTAAGTCATCATCATCAAGTGCCGTCTCCGCAACGAAGGTTGGCTGCAACGTATTTCCAACATCTCCTGTCTCTTGTCTTGGTGGTGCACTCTGCTAGACTGTAATCTGTCCATCGTGTAATGTTACTCTCCCACTTGTATCTCTGCCTACCTCTTGCTCGCTTCCCTTTGACTTTACCCTCAAGTAAGGTCTTCAATAGGGTGTCATGTCTTTTAATGTGTCCAAAGTATTTTATTTGCCTGATCTTTATTTCTCTTAGTAGTTCTTTCTTCATATTAAGTGTCTTTAGCACCTCTTTATTTGTTTTCTTCTCTTTCCATGATGTTCTCCCTATTCTTCTATATACCCACATCTCAAAGGCATCAATTTTGTCTTCTAATTGTTTATTTAGTGTCCATGTTTCTGAGCCATACATTAATATAGAATAGATGTAGTATTTTATAATTCTCATTTTTAACTTGTCTGTAATTTGTTTAGGTGTTACTATTTTCCTCATGTCATTGAAGGTACTTTTCGCCATTCCTATTCTCCTTTTAACTTCTGTTTCACATCTGCCATCATTTGTGACTATGTGTCCAAGATATTGATACTGTTTTACTTGTTGTTGTTTCTCTCCTTGTATGTTTATGTTTACCTCCTGTTCTTCTGTGTCTTTACTCATTATCATGGTTTTTGTTTTTTGGATGTTTATATCCAGTCCATATTCATTACTTGATTTATTGACTTGGTCTATTAGTCTTTGTAGTTCATGTTCACTTTCTGCTAAAAGAACAGTGTCATCTGCATATCTAATTTTGTTTATTATTTTCCCATTGATCTTGAGTCCTGGTATTTCTTCTATATTTTTAAAGATATTCTCTGTGTAGATATTAAATAGGCTTGGTGATAAAATGCATCCTTGTCTTACCCCTTTTCTTATTTCTATGTACGGAGAGTAGCTGTTTTCACATCTTATTGATGCAGTTTGTTCCCAATATATATTTCTAATCAGTCTGATGTCTTTTCCATCTATGCCTATTTCTTGAAGACATTTGATTAATTTTTCATGTTGGACTCTGTCAAAGGCCTTGCTGTAGTCTATGAAGGAAATATATATACTTTTTTGGACTTCTATATATTTATCTATCACTAGCCGGATACTCAGTATAGCTTCTCTGGTTCCTTTGTTTTTCCTAAAACCGAATTGTTCTTCACCGACCTCCATGTCTATCTTGTTCTTAATTCTTTCATGTATTATCTTGAGTAGTATTTTAGTTAGATGGCTCATTAGACTTATTGTTCTATATTCTGTACAGTCCACAGCCCTGGGCTTCTTAGGTAGTGGTATGAATATTGATGATGTTAGGTCTTTAGGTATATGGCCTGTTTCATATATGTCATTGCAAATTTCTGTGATAGTATCTACACCAAATTCATTTAGAGTTTTTATTATGTCTGCTGTTATGTTGTCAGAGCATGCAGCCTTTCCACATTTTATTGAATTTATTGCATGTTCTACTTCTGATTTCAGTATTGCTGGTCCATCATTGTTGTGTATTGTTGGTTTTTTGTTCCGTTGGTCGTCAAACAGTTCTGTTACATAATCTGCCCATCTTGTGAGTGCTTCTGTTTTATCAAATATTATTTTACCATTTTTATCTTTAATGCAGCCACCCCCATTTATAGGATTTTTCTTATTTGTGATCAGCCTTATCTCCTTATGCATTAATTTTGTCTTCTGTTGTATGGACATCTCATCTATTTCACTGCATTTTGTTTCTAGCCATTGTGCTGTTCTGCACATGTTACGTATCTCCTTGTCTATACTTGAGTATTTTGGCGTATATTTATCTTTCTTTCTTTCTGTCATTTTCTCTAATATTTCATCTGTCAGTTCTAACATTCCATGTTCCTATTCTAATATGTTGTTTCCTAAACTTTAGATGGTGTTTATCCGTTGCTTGACTTTGGGGTGTACGTGGTAAGGTCCCAGTCTTTTCCACGGTGGCCAGCCAATATTCATTATTATGCCCAGAACTTGCCTCTTGTGCGCCACACACTTTGCTGTTTCGCCGTTGATCCATTTGGATTCCTCCGCCTCGCGTGCCGTCACAGACTTTTTGTCTAGGGATGGACATTCCCTATTGTTGACTTACGGTTGTCTCTTTGCGAAGAGTATACTCACTGTGAACGTAGCCATTAACTGGAGTAGTCGAGACGCCATTTTTTTGTCTGTATCGAAGATAGGGAGTTCGCGAGTCGGAACTTGAATGAAATACACTCCACCTATAATCGTCTAAGAACAAAAAACACAGATCCTACAGGTTGGAACTAAATTTGGCATCACACTGTCACCAGTAATACGCTAACCACACCATCGACAAAATTCGCGTAATCCAGAAAACACAAATGTAAACATGGAAACACGTCGTCACATTACTGCAACCGGAATTTTTTTTTTTTAACGAGAAGAGCATTAGTTAAGTACATTTAGATGTGATAATTTATTACATCTAAATTTGAAATTCAGTTAAGTATGTCCTTATTTGTGAGTTCGTAGAGCTAAGCCTTATTCATATTATTTCCATGCCTGTTGTGTTCTTCTCCTCGTGCCTGTTGTGTTCTTCTCTCTATGGTTGTTGTCACTCATTCATACAGAACTAATCATTAAGAGACTAACAGTCATCATTTAGTACAGTGTTTCTCAAAATTTTTAAGATTCTACCGGGTACTTACCAAGTACACAGTACAATTGTGCTGGGTTAGCAAGGGTACTCTCCCGTAAAGATGTACTTGTTTTCAGAGACGTTGGATGATCTGTATGTTGATAATCTCCCACTGCAGAATCTCCATCTCCATCTGAGACTCCTCCATTCCCATCATCAAAACTCCCAGTGCTGTGAGTGCAGGCGCCATCTGAGACAGGAAGGGAAGATGTACGCAGGAAGGATTGCACATGAGTACGGTGAAGGATTTGTTGGGTCAGAAGGCGGTCAAGAGACTCCTTAATCTCCTGGTCTAGTGGTAGAGTAGGCAAGGATCTGGATGTTCCTAAAGGAAAATGAAAAGAACTATCATCAGACACGAACAGCACATAATGAGAAGAGCACGCATGGATGATGACAATACTAAAGTCAGTATTCAATGTTTCCTTGGCACTTCGTCACAATTAAATAACATTTGAAGCATCTGGTCTCCTAGCATACGTCAATCAGTACTACAGCTGGTCTCCTAACATAAGTCAATCAGTACTTACAACGGATCTCCTAACATAAGTCAATCAGTACTTACAACGGATCTCCTAACATAAGTCAATCAGTACTTACAACGGATCTCCTAACATAAGTCAATCAGTACTTACAACGGATCTCCTAACATAAGTCAATCAGTACTTACAACGGATCTCCTAACATAAGTCAATCAGTACTACAGCTGGTCTCCTAACACAAGTCAATCAGTACTACAGCTGGTCTCCTAACATAAGTCAATCAGTACTTACAACGGATCTATCGGCAATCCGAGCTAAATTAAATACTTTCTGCACTCAGAACTAAATTAAACACACTTTCAGCACTCCGAGCTAAATTAAACACTTTCTGCACTCAGAGCTAAATTAAACACACTTTCTGCACTCAGAGCTAAATTAAACACACTTTCGGCACTCAGAGCTAAATTAAACACACGTTTGGCACTCCGAGCTAAATTAAACACACCTTCTGCACTCCGAGCTAAATTAAACACACTTTCAGTACTCAGAGCTAAATTAAACACACTTTCAGCACTCAGAGCTAAATTAAACACTTTCTGCACTCAGAGCTAAATTAAACACACTTTCTGCACTCATAGATAGATTACAGGAGAAAAATACTGTGTGACTACAAATGAGAACCTGGTTCTACAAAAACAACTATTCACTTACACAAGATGTTTTCATTAAATACTCACCTGTATTTTGTTGGAGGTTTGAATTTGACCAACCACTATCAAAATCTTGATGCGTACGAAATCCTTGTTGAATTTTCATCATTTCCTCAGTTTCCTTTAAGAAATTAATCTCATTCTCTGAAATATTTTAAATGTCATAAATTTATTATTAAATGTGAATATTCAAATTATATGTTGTTGTTTTGGTTGCAACGTTAGTGTTTAAGATGAGGGAGGGCATCTGCCCTCATATTACATGTTTATTTAGTTGCGACTTTACTGCTTCAGATAGCGGAGGGTATCTGTCCTCATATTATGTTATTTGCTTGCAACATTACTATGTCAGATTATGGAGGGCATCTGCCCTCATATATGTTGTTTATTTGGTTGCAACATTCGTGTTTAAGATGAGGGAGGGCATCTGCCCCCATATTATATGTTGTTTATTTGGTTGCAACGTTACTGTTACAGAAGACGGAGGGCATCTTCCCTCTTTATGTCCAATACCAATACCATATACGCCATCACGTGCAAGCCCGTAGATTAATGGAGCCAGGTTACTGGGGTTTGAATCCCCCCTCCCTCTTTAGGAAATCATAACATGACTTTTCAGTACCAGGAACTTAGCCAAAAGCTGGACTAAAATTCGACATTTCCCTCAAGTAAGGTCTTCAATAAGGTGTCATGTCTTTTAATGTATCCAAAATATTTTATTTGCCTGATCTTTATTTCTTTTAATAATTCTTTCCCCATATTAAGTGTTGTTGGAACCCCTTTGTTTGTTTTCTTCTCTTTTCATGCATGATGTTCTCCCTATTCTTCTATATATCCACTACTCAAAGTCATCAATTCTGTCTTCTAATTGCTTGTTTATTGACAATGTTTCTGAGCCATAATTTAATACATAATAGATGTAGTATTTTATAATTCTTATTTTAGCTTGTTTATTATCTGTTTAGAAGTTAATATTTTCCTCATGTTATTGAAAGTACTTTTAGCCATTCATATTCTCCTTTTAATTTCTGTTTCACATACGCCATCATTTGTGATTATGTGTACAAGATATTGATAATGTTCTACTAGTAGTTTCCATGTTTGTTATGTTTAGCACCTGTTAATCTGTGACTTTGCAAACCATTATGGGTTTTTTTTTTTTATGTTTATATCCAGTACATATTCTTTACTAGGTTTACATGCCACATCATTTTCTGTCAAACTGGCGGCTAGTTACTAGATTTTTGTGTGTGACTCCGGCAACATCACTGGAAATAATGAATGCATTAATTAGTTTCATCTAAGATGTTGTGGTAGTTCTTTGATGTTGTGGTAGTTCTTTGAATAATTCATTAGTTCCATCTAGTATGTTGTGCTAGTTCTTTGAATAATTCATTAGTTCCATCTAGGATGTTGTGGTAGTTCTTTGAATAATTCATTAGTTCCATCTAGGATGTTGTGCTAGTTCTTTGAATAATTCATTAGTTCCATCTAGGATGTTGTGGTAGTTCTTTGAATAATTCATTACTTCCATCTAGGATGTTGTGGTAGTTCTTTGAATAATTCATTACTTCCATCTAGGATGTTGTGGTAGTTCTTTGATTAATTCATTACTTCCATCTAGGATGTTGTGGTAGTTCTTTGAATAATTCATTAGTTCCATCTAGGATGTTGTGGTAGTTCTTTGAATAATTCATTACTTCCATCTAGGATGTTGTGGTAGTTCTTTGAATAATTCATTACTTCCATCTAGGATGTTGTGGTAGTTCTTTGAATAATTCATTACTTCCATCTAGGATGTTGTGGTAGTTCTTTGAATAATTCATTACTTCCATCTAGGATGTTGTGGTAGTTCTTTGAATAATTCATTAGTTCCATCTAGGATGTTGTGGTAGTTCTTTGAATAATTCATTAGTTCCATCTAGGATGTTGTGGTAGTTCTTTGAATAATTCATTAGTTCCATCTAGGATGTTGTGGTAGTTCTTTGAATAATTCATTACTTCCATCTAGGATGTTGTGGTAGTTCTTTGAATAATTCATTAGTTCCATCTAGGATGTTGTGGTAGTTCTTTGAATAATTCATTAGTTCCATCTAGGATGTTGTGGTAGTTCTTTGAATAATTCATTACTTCCATCTAGGATGTTGTGGTAGTTCTTTGAATAATTCATTACTTCCATCTAGGATGTTGTGGTAGTTCTTTGAATAATTCATTACTTCCATCTAGGATGTTGTGGTAGTTCTTTGATTAATTCATTACTTCCATCTAGGATGTTGTGGTAGTTCTTTGAATAATTCATTAGTTCCATCTAGGATGTTGTGGTAGTTCTTTGAATAATTCATTACTTCCATCTAGGATGTTGTGGTAGTTCTTTGAATAATTCATTAGTTCCATCTAGGATGTTGTGGTAGTTCTTTGAATAATTCATTAGTTCCATCTAGGATGTTGTGCTAGTTCTTTGAATAATTCATTAGTTCCATCTAGGATGCTGTGGTAGTTCTTTGAATAATTCATTACTTCCATCTAGGATGTTGTGGTAGTTCTTTGAATAATTCATTACTTCCATCTAGGATGTTGTGGTAGTTCTTTGAATAATTCATTACTTCCATCTAGGATGTTGTGGTAGTTCTTTGATTAATTCATTACTTCCATCTAGGATGTTGTGGTAGTTCTTTGAATAATTCATTAGTTCCATCTAGGATGTTGTGGTAGTTCTTTGAATAATTCATTACTTCCATCTAGGATGTTGTGGTAGTTCTTTGAATAATTCATTAGTTCCATCTAGGATGTTGTGGTAGTTCTTTGAATAATTCATTAGTTCCATCTAGGATGTTGTGCTAGTTCTTTGAATAATTCATTAGTTCCATCTAGGATGTTGTGGTAGTTCTTTGAATAATTCATTACTTCCATCTAGGATGTTGTGGTAGTTCTTTGAATAATTCATTACTTCCATCTAGGATGTTGTGGTAGTTCTTTGATTAATTCATTACTTCCATCTAGGATGTTGTGGTAGTTCTTTGAATAATTCATTACTTCCATCTAGGATGTTGTGGTAGTTCTTTGATTAATTCATTACTTCCATCTAGGATGTTGTGGTAGTTCTTTGAATAATTCATTAGTTCCATCTAGGATGTTGTGGTAGTTCTTTGAATAATTCATTACTTCCATCTAGGATGTTGTGGTAGTTCTTTGAATAATTCATTACTTCCATCTAGGATGTTGTGGTAGTTCTTTGAATAATTCATTAGTTCCATCTAGGATGTTGTGGTAGTTCTTTGAATAATTCATTAGTTCCATCTAGGATGTTGTGCTAGTTCTTTGAATAATTCATTAGTTCCATCTAGGATGTTGTGGTAGTTCTTTGAATAATTCATTACTTCCATCTAGGATGTTGTGCTAGTTCTTTGAATAATTCATTAGTTCCATCTAGGATGTTGTGCTAGTTCTTTGAATAATTCATTAGTTCCATCTAGGATGTTGTGGTAGTTCTTTGAATAATTCATTACTTCCATCTAGGATGTTGTGGTAGTTCTTTGAATAATTCATTACTTCCATCTAGGATGTTGTGCTAGTTCTTTGAATAATTCATTAGTTCCATCTAGGATGTTGTGGTAGTTCTTTGAATAATTCATTAGTTCCATCTAGGATGTTGTGCTAGTTCTTATGGTTAGGAAGCCCACTTAGTGAGATCAACACCGGTACTTACAGAGTACGTGCATCTACGCCAAAATCCGCTTGAATGTATCCGCTGATCATGGCGGTCAAATTGAAAAACTCTAAGAAATGTGGCAAGAAGACGAAGCGGAGTCGCTCCAGCAAGAGGAAATGTGGCAAGAAGACAAAGCGGAGACGCTCCTGCAAGAGGAAATGTGGCGTTGCGAGAAATTAGAGCTACTGTGGTGGGTTTAGAAGAATGACTGTCCTAACACTGAACCAACAAAGAACTTGAACTGTCAGTAATCATGTAATGGTGGATCAGTTAATTGTGAGATCAAAAAACCAATACGATGTGCAATGATCATGATGATCTGACAACTAATTGAAGCGCTACGGAAACCCGTGCACACACTTTTTTCAAAATTGAGTATTATTTTAGAGGCATACAACTTGTTCCAATGAGTTGTCCACTGGCGATCTTCATAAAGCGCGCACGCACACACACTCGCGATCTTCATAACGACGCACGCACACACCGCATATTATATATATATTAAAGAATACAGGTGGCAAAATGAACCCTACAGCAGACCTGTGTGTATTGCTGTTGGTTCTGATGTCCAACTGTAATACTTAATGTTGAAGTTGGTAATGATCTTAACGAAAGGACATGGCAGACACATCACATACACCCTGGAAGAGAAGATACAGATGTTTGTTTATGTGCTGCGCATGTTGCATCATCGTAGTTGAAAACTACGTCCTTGGTTGAACAATGTACAAATATCAAATTTTGTGTTGTGCTTGAGAAGTCACCCTTAGGACATTAGCATTTACCATATTCCCACGTTCCTCTGAAGCGAGTCTGGGAACATCCATTTCACACAAAAACAACGGGTTTATTGTTAAGTTCTAACAATCGATCCAGTAGATGTAAAGGACCATATTATAAGCGTCCCCTAAATCAATCACCATAGCACAATCGATAAGTCTTAGGACTGTTAAACAATTAATAAGACATAGGTCAATGTTAGGACAATCAAGGAGCGTAAGGAACAATGAAATAGCAGACTTGCCGGCGCCACCACAGTTGGTTAGTTAGTTAGTTAGTTAGTTAGTTAGTTAGTCGTCGGATCATCATCACTGCAAACTGGACACGTCCATAGTTGCTCCGATCTCTCCTTGAGTGTATCCGCCATTACACTTCTGCTGACAGTACCGGTCCTATGCTGGTTGACCATCATTCTTCTGCACCCTCCAAAATGTTCACCTCTAGCAATACCGCATTTCAATCCCTGATCTTTAATCATAGCCACTGAAAAGGAATCATCATCCACATTAGTCTCACTCTCGCGTGTTATATCTCTTAAGGAGTTCAAAACGTCAGCGCGATCAATTGCCCCATCGCCCTGTGCCACAATCGCGCACGATGCCAGCTGATCCACTCTTTCATTGCCCACATGTCCCGGCACGAAAATAAATGTAACCACTTTCAAGCTCGCCTTTCTCAAGGCCTCAATCCACTGTTCGTCAACGAGACCCACTTGTACCTTCTTAATTATACTCATAGAGTCACTCAAGATGCAGACCTGCGTTACCTTCTGTGTGCGTAGCCACTCAAATGCCTTGGTCACCGTCATAGTCTCCATGGTCATACTACTCGTAGTGACCTCAAAGGCACCACTTTCCTCCTATATCGTTTTACCTGCGCACTGAGCTGTAAAGGCCCAAGCACTGCGAACATGCCTAATTACAGATCCATCAGTGTATATAATCACATCCCCCTCTTTGGTATTCTCACTGATTAAAGCCTGCACTTCTTTCTCCACAGCTGTGGGACACCATTCTTTGCATTCCCTGCTAAGTGATATTACTACTCTCAAACAAGTTTCGAAATCTGTGGGTTGACCTATCCATTCCGCACCTGCTGCCACATCCTGCAATCTGCGCATGCTTTGTATGACATCCTCAGCACGTCCACAGTGACTAGTGACTAGTATGAGTGACCACAGTGACTAGTGGTAGTTCAATGGACAGTGCTAACTATTTTGAATGCAAACGAGGATTATGACCATTGGATGAAATGGGGTGTATTTTTTCTTCGGTGTCTATGGCTAGACTGCAGGATCTGGAAGTGAAGTGGAGTATTGAAAGAAACGAGCGGCATACAGAAATCAAAAGATCAATAAATCTGCTCAGAACCGGAACAGTCAGTTGTTACAAGTGTTACAAGTTGTTACAGTTACAGTATGTGTTACAGTTGTTACAAGTGTTGAAGGACATATTGAATATGAAATCTAAGCACCCATGGACGTGCCCGGAGTGCCATGATGATGATCTGTCGACTAACTACACCTCTTGTTCCTTTTCAGTTGCAACCACTTGGTCACGGGGGGCTTTTCACATAGCAATGGCAGAATATTAAACACAAGTAGTGCCTAGACGATTACTACAGAAAAGTCATCAGAATACTACGACCAAAGAGATCACCAGTGTAGCCATCGTGAGAGAAATCAATGTAAAAGAAAACTGGCTAATCAGCATGGTTCTTTCCAGAAAACTGGCTAATCAGCGTGGTTCTTTCCAGAAAACTGGCTAATCAGCATGGTTCTTTCCAGAAAACTGGCTAATCAGCATGGTTCTTTCCAGAAAACTGGCTAATCAGCATGGTTCTTTCCAGAAAACTGGCTAATCAGCGTGTTTCTTTCCAGAAAACTGGCTAATCAGCGTGGTTCTTTCCAGAAAACTGGCTAATCAGCGTGGTTCTTCTTCCAGAAAACTGGCTAATCAGCGTGGTTCTTTCCAGAAAACTGGCTAATCAGCGTGGTTCTTTCCAGAAAACTGGCTAATCAGCGTGGTTCTTTCCAGAAAACTGGCTAATCAGCATGTTTCTTTCCAGAAAACTGGCTAATCAGCGTGTTTCTTTCCAGAAAACTGGCTAATCAGCGTGGTTCTTTCCAGAAAACTGGCTAATCAGCGTGGTTCTTTCCAGAAAACTGGCTAATCAGCGTGGTTCTTTCCAGAAAACTGGCTAATCAGCGTGGTTCTTTCCAGAAAACTGGCTAATCAGCGTGGTTCTTTCCAGAAAACTGGCTAATCAGCGTGGTTCTTTCCAGAAAACTGGCTAATCAGCGTGGTTCTTTCCAGAAAACTACAATATTTTGGTCATATCAAACGCCATGATTACCTAGAAAAAAAACCATAATGGACCCGGATGATGTCAGGAGGACGAACAAGAGACAGACCAAGAAGATGAACGAAAGACATCAAACAAAGACCACTTGAATATGACAATAACAGAAGCAGGAAGACTGGCTCAAGAAAGACAGAAGTTTCGAAAGACTGTGCTGACTTGCTACATCCTGTTCAGGATGATCACTACAGCTAAAATTCTTGGTTTAGAACTGTCTCCTGGATAGAACATGCAACAAATATTTCCAGATTTATAGACAGGAAGAAAGAACGATGTGACAACTATTTCTAATCGACAACGTTGAACAGATTACACACATGTCATGGCACGAAGAACACGGATAAAATAAGGATGCTATTCCGGATGCCATAGGATACTTCAACACTGAGTGCTGTCGCCAGTCGGTACATTTTTATGGATACTTTCACGACATCTGCATACTTATGAGTCGATGTGCAGCGAGGATGATATATCGAATAGACATCCAAAAATGAGGATATCTGTCAAGTCATGGAACAAAGTAATTTCTTTCCACAAATCTGTAGAAACACATACGTGAATGCGATTCCCCCAAAGCTGGATAAATGAATATGCTAGTTGAATATTGGAGGCTGGATCGAATGCACGAACAAGTTCTAATAGTCATCTTTGTAAGATTGAACAAACAGAAGAAACACACACAAAAAAGACCACCTCGACGGATGAAAACCAAGTGAATGGGCAACAGAGTCTACTTGCGCTCCATGAAACACTAGATTCGGGTGACAGAATTCTTATTCCTACAACAAAGACTAATATAACTCAGAATTAGGATGGGGCAACATCATAGAATTGCGAAATGGCCATGAGTCGCACGACAGGGGAAAAAACAATCACTGATTCACAGTTATTATTTTTACCCTGTTGTAATTTTATTTTTCAATCAAACATTGTCACACAGAGATCACCAAATCTGCACAGCAGTTCTGGAAATAATTTCACAAAAATGAGTTTACTTTAGAAGCCATATCCGGATTGTAATATTTTCTCATCTGGTATGTAGTTTTATTGCACTCTTTCCTGCTATAGATATTCTGGAGCGCCATCTTCAGATTATAAAGAACGCTTACACTCCAGGTACGTGGGCTGCACACCTTTAAAGATGGCTGCCAACGCATGCAGTTTACCTTTCAATGACTTGCTTAAAATTCATATATTTAAAAAAAAAATGAAACAGCACATTGGGTAATATATAAAAATAAATAGGGGAGTGAAGTCAAGCACAGGAAAAAGTGTTAAATAGAAACTGGTAAATTAATGGTGTTTAATTTTTCAAGAAATTTGTTTTTAAAACACAACGACATTTATGAACTAATATTCAACAGAATGTCATGTCCAAATAGTCAGACATTGAAAATGTGAGAAAATATGGTAGACTAAGAGAGAACATGGAAGTAACAACTGAGACATGATGGAAGCAAATGGGTTCGCGATCACAACCAGACTCCCCTTGTAGTTGTGTCATCAACATTAAACATGAAAAGTCCATCAATCAAGCACACTTGTACAGTCAAGTAGTCTGTGGTTTGACATGGAAACTCAAGTCACTTGAAGAATTGACGCATTCTTTTAAGAAATGTGTGCACTTTACTTTTCATGAGAAGCCAAATTTCAGTCAGAACAGGCATTAAAAGTCGCCTCCTGGAGATTCCACCAACTAAAAACTGCGGGTCAGTGAAGTTCTAATCAATAGTACAACATTGTAACAATACACTGTTACTTTTTGAAGTTATAATCAATCGTACCGAACTGTAACAATACAATGTTACTGTTCAGTTGATTTCTGAACATTTATGTCTGGGTAGGTTCTTCATTCATTTTCAAAGTCCTACTTCTTCTTCTTCTTCTTCTTTCCTTCCTCTTTTACCCTTTACGAGTGTCGAAGGAGATGCAATGTTCTTGTTCTCGCTTTTCTGGCAGCTTCAGATGTTATTTGGTGTTCGTGTAATGTATTTTTGATGTTGTCGATCCAGCGTACTCTAGGTCTATCCTTGGCTCTTCTTTCTGCTTCTCCTCTCTTCACATATGTTTTATAAACTAATGAATCGCACGGCATTCTTTCCAGATGACCAAACCATTGTATCTGTTGGTTTTGTATGTATTGTAGAATTGATATGATACCCACTAAAAGTCCTACGGAGTAGTAGATTATAGTTCGGAGATCGACATGTGTGATGTCATGGTTTCTGCTGTTTGCCCATCACATGTTATGATGACCATTTGTTACATCCACTTTTGAAATTCAGTTAGTTATATCCTTGATTATGAGTTCGTCGATGACTAATAAGTCCTACTGTGGCCGAAAATGGCATAGACACTTGGGGCATAGGATCACCACTGCAGGTGGTATTTGGTCTACCTGTGACTTTCTAGCTACTTTCCGCTGCTGAGCTATGGCAGTTCTCTTTTCACAAGATGTCTTTTGGGATTGCTGGAATATAATTTTAAAATGTTCGGTTGAATTTTTGGACTGTAATTTAAAATGTTCCGTTGGATTTTTGGAATGTAATTTTAAAATGTTTCATTGAATCGTTGGAATGTAATTTTAAATGTTCCATTGGATTGTTGGAATGTAATTTTTTTAAATCGTTACGTTGGATTGTTGGCAATTAGTTTCATGAATATAGCTCCATAAAAATTGTGATTGTCTCTGAGTGAAGTTTTTAATATTGATTGTCCTAACACTGACCATGCATGAAAGGTTACAGTGTTTGCTATACTTCATTTGCTTGTCGAGCCCGGCAACACGCAGCCGAGTCTAATCGATAATAGACGACCATCAAAGCAATACAATAGAATCTTGTTATAACAACATTGTCCGAACCTTCAAATTATGTATGTAATGACGGAAATTCGCCATATACAGCACAAATATTACATAATACATATAATTAGGGATTTTAAAAAGTGTTATTATATAAGAAATTGGTTATAACCGAATGCGCTATAATAAAAGATTACACTGTACTACATTTTGTTTGATAACTAAATGTTTCATAACATGATGAACTCTGATTTAATCTAAGTAACAATATTATGTATAACAGCGTGACATTATAACTGGACACAACGATGAAACCCAAGTAGTCTTAGGACAATCTAGGAGACTTAGAACAGTTTTAGGACAATCAAGGAGAATTATTAGAACAGCGTTAGCGTCTGTGGGTCTCACCAATGGCTCACTAGACACACCAACCATGCAACAGAAAACCTTAGTAGATGACATGCCTTTATATTGAGGTTATCTTCTTACAGAAGCTTCATGGCACGTCATCTTTACAATCCCGTAGTCGTAACCTTCGATAACAGTTACCATGTTGTTCCGACAGGTCGACGTTGTGCTTGAACTAGTTACGGGCACGGCGTTGGTGGGCGGAACAACAAAGAAACCTGTCGCAAGGGCCAGAGTTGTGCCCTGATGTCGACATCTGTTTCGGCGACATTAGACTGGAAACACCATTGAGTCGGATGTCTGCTGGAACAGAGGGCGGAACACTTATGGGAATGCCTCACTTGCTGTGAGGCCAGTTTCTAATCAAGAAATCAAGAAGAAGGAGACTTATAACAGTTTTAGGACAATCATGGAGATTTAGAACAGTGTTGGGACAATCATTGAGATTTAGAACAGTGTTGGGACAATCAATGGGACTTAGGACAGTGTTAGTATAATCAATTTGACATAGGACATTGTGAGGACAATCAATGAGACTTAGGACATTGTTAAGACAATCAATGGGACTTGGGACATTGTTAAGACAATCAATGTGACGTAGGACAGTGTTATGGCAATCATGGAGACTTAGAATAGCGTTAGGACAATCATGGGGACTTAGAACAGTGTTGGGACAATCAATGGGACTTAGGAAAGTGTTAGTATAATCAATTTGACATAGGACATTGTGAGGACAATCAATGAGACTTAGGACAGTCAATAAGTATTACGACAATACATTCGCCGTAGTACAGTGCTAGTATAATCAATGAGACTGGGCAGTCTTAGGACAAGCAATACGTGTTAATAAATGAACGATAAATGGACAGTGTTAGGAAGGTCAATAGGTCGTATGACAATAAATTAGTTTTAGGATTGCGTTACAACTAATCAAGAAATCATCGGGCAACACAATAGTAACAGGACTGTTTGGACAATCAATAAGTAATCAGTAAATATTATGATTGACACAACGTTCATCCTACAAGTGGATGGCCAAGTTAAGAATGGAATTGACACATTTATACCACAAGTGAAAGGGTCAAATTAAGAATGAAATTGACACATTTATACCACAAGTGAAAGGGTCAAGTCAAGAATGGAATTGACACATTTATACCACAAGTGAAAGGGTCAAGTCAAGAATGGAATTGACACATTTATACCACAAGTGAAAGGGTCAAGTCAAGAATGGGATTGTCACATTTATTTCACGAGTGGAAGGGTCAAGTTAAAGACATCACATCTTCTAAGATACAATCACATCTTCTAAGATACAATCACATCTTCTAAGATACAATCACATCTTCTAAGATACAATCACATCCTCTAAGATACAATCACATCTTCTAAGATACAATCACATCCTCTAAGATACAATCACATCCTCTAAGATACAATCACATCCTCTAAGATACAGTCACATCCTCTAAGATACAATCACATCCTCTAAGATACAATCACATCTTCTATGAAGCTTCTACTTCTTCTTCATCATATAACTCTACCTGCCATCAATCCAACGTAATAATCTAAACTTACATCTCAACAATACAATGAGATATTGTAAAATTATATTCAGACAACAGACACAAAAAACTTACATTACTTGCTAACAATCCAATGAAATATACTAATATTACTTGCCGACAATCCAATAAGAAATCAACTATACCCAACAAGAAGAAAGAATTTTCCCTGCAAGCTTACATTTGACAAAAATATATTTTTTCCTGTCAAGTTTCCGTGCACAGTTTGCTGTCATTCACAGCGTGTATCGTCCTGTACGCTGACGGCACACACACAACCTCTATGCTAGAGAGACTCTATACACATGATAATTAGATATTTATGCTTGATACTCGGTATGTGAGGCCTATCGATTCAATTACAAGGCATGCCAAACATATGAAAACTGACACACCTCTTATTCTTCAAGTAGTCACGTCGTGCACTGCTGACGTTTCGACGTCAAATCATGCCTGAATTCTTTCTGTTGACACTGTTACAGAAATGATTCAACTGTTACCTTGTGCATTGGTCTCCAACCATACACATTAAACTACCGTCATCACACTATCTTTTTTCTTCCTCTATCATAAATGGGAAGAATTAGATTTCCCGTTGTTTCCACGTCATTGTACTGTTATAAAAGTACAAAACACATGCCATACACCGGTTTCACAGTCAAATATAAAATGTTTCTCTCCTGGTCTGAAATATTAATGTCGTGTAGTCAAAAACAGTCAACTCTAACAAGACCATCTCTATTTGTTTCTTTAAACACAGGAAGATATTTTCTTGATGGGTTGGCTAATTGGTAAACAGCCTTCTAAAATTTCTTGATGTGTCATGTGACGTATTCCTTCCAGAACGTTGTCTTCCCAATTCTTCTTCTTCTTCTTTCGTTCACTTGAAACATGTCTATATCTGTAATTCTGTCTCCTTAATAAAACTCACTGTCTTTTGTAGTTCATACAGTGTCCCATAGAGTTTTGATTCCAGTGTTGTTTCCTCTGGCCAATATGTCTGCCTCAGCGTTTCATGCTCAGAACACTCTTGAAGTATATGTTTGGCACTCTGTGCTGCCTGTCCACATGTACACATGGCCGTGTTGCCAATCTTGAACTTTGTATACATGTGACTGCGGAGTCGGTTGTGTCCTGTTCTGAGACGTAGAATTATAACTTGTTCTGGTCTGTTCATAATATGATAGTCATCTTGTGTTGGTGTTTGTGGCTTTCTTATTGACTTGATCATCTGTTTTTTCTGATGGTAGGTGATTGGTATATCTGGTTGGTCTTCGGCAGCACCTTCCTTAGCCAGTTGGTCTGCTTTTTCATTTCCTGGTATTCCACAGTGAGAGGGTATCCACTGCATGGTTACCCTATACTGGTAAGACAATTCGCTAAGTAGTTTTTTCAAGTCTGTTAGTTTTTCAGAATGGAGAGCTTGAAGCACTGACCTTGCATCTGTCAGGAATACCACAGGCTGTATGTCAGAGTTGGAGTTCAGCAGTTTTTTAGCTGCCACACTAATTGCCTGGATTTCTGCATCGTAATTATTGCAGAATTTTCCTGTCGGTGTTCTGATTGTATCTCTAGGCTTGTGTGGATATTCTATATATACACCTGCACCTCCATTCCTCACGGCATTCTGTGCTGATCCATCTGTGTATACTCTGACCCATATATCTTGTGGATATTCCTCATCCAGGAAACTGAGGGTGACTGTCCTTCGCTGCACACTGTTCTGTTCGTCCACGCTTAGTATTCCTTTCACATGGGTCTGAATGTATATTGGCATTCCATGTCTTTCTCTCCACGGGGTTTGTTCTGGTACAGGCCTTAAGGGGCTGTCAACTTCAGGTAGGTCTGTAAGTTGTCTGCGGAGTCGTTTAGCTTGATGGATAAAGCTGCTTCTTTTCAGTCGTCCCATTGCTAGATTTTGGAATCTTTCCTTCATTGGATGACTTGGCATACACTGAAACTTTTCTGCCTGAATTAGTACTTTTGTGTCTCTGCGTTCGCCAAGTGTTTGCATTCTTCCCATTTTCTGCATCTCTGCTATGGGCGTTGATTTCATTGCTCCCAACATTATTCTAAGTGCCTGGTTTTGCACTTTATCTAGATCTTGTAATGTGGTGTTTGATGCAGGACACCAAGCAGCTGAACCATATTCCAGGTGTGGTCTTATGCCTTGCTGGTATACTTTACTGAGTATATTCCCACTGGCTCCCCATGTGGTTCCACTTAGTTTTCTCAGGATAGCTAACTTCCTCCTGGCTTTTGTTGTTGCTTTGTTTATGTGCTGCTTCCATGTCAGTTTATCATCAAAAGTAACTCCGAGGTATGTGGGTTGTTTGTCTTCTTTCAAGAGCTCTCCATCTATTTTGATATGACCGGCTTTTTGTTTTGGTGAGAGGGTAAAAAGTGTAGTGCTGCACTTATCTGTGTTAATGCTGACGCACCATCTATTAGCCCATAAGGTTAGGGCATCGATAGCTCTTTGTATTTGTTTAGTGGCCACTGTCGCATGTTCTTCTGTGCACCAGATCACCAGGTCGTCAGCATACATTGCCACTTTGATCCCGTGTGGTAGTTCAGCAACTAGGTCATTGATGTAAACCAAGAAAAGTGTGGGCGACAGGACTCCTCCCTGGGGGACTCCATGACGCAGTAGAACTTTCTTGCTCTTGCGACCATCTAATTGTACCCTGGCTCTTCTATTATGCAGGTATGCTTTTACCCATTTGTACATTCTTGAGCTAACCCTGCAATTTCGCAATTTCTTTAGGAGCCCTTCTTTCCAGACCTTATCAAATGCTTTTCTGAGGTCTATCCATGCTGCTAGTACCAGTTTCTTATCTTGGAAGGCATCCTCAATCTCTTGGGAGAGGTAGGTTGCCTGATCTTCAGTAGAGTAGCACTGTCTGAAACCTGCTTGCTGTGATACCAGAAGGTTTTCACTTTCAAGGTACCACTGCATCCTAAGATTGATAATGCGTTCCATTGTTTTGCATAGACAGCTTGTGAGGCTGATGGGCCTGTAGTTGGAGACTGTGTTGCCATCTTTTCCTGATTTGAGGATTGGTATCATTATTGCTTCTCTCCACGCCTGTGGTACATTACCCGTGGACCAGCTTGTGTTAAAGATCTGCAGTAGCTTTGCTCTTGCTGCAATTCCCAGGTTTCTAATCATTTCATTGGACACTCCATCAGCTCCAGGGGACTTTTTCATTTTCAATTTGGATATTGCATGCTCCAGTTCTCTCATTGTGATTGGTGCCTCCATGACTTCAGGTATAGGTTCGCCTTGTCCAATGTTTTGCTGGTTCTCTCGAACCTCCTGTTGTTTGTCTGGGCTGACTTTGATGTTATTGTCTTCTGCAAAGGAATCTGCAAAGTAATCAGCTGCATGTTTACCTGTTAAAATGTTTCTATCTTTATAAAGTGTGATCCTGGTATTTCTCCCTGTACCTTCATCATTTAGTTGTTTTACAAGTTTCCATAATTTCCTAGTATCTCTTTCTAGGTTCAGCGACTCTGTTTTTTCTTTCCAGCTACTCCGTCTGGCTTGTAACTTGGCTCTTTGAAATTTAGCCTTTGTTTGCTGATATTTGTTGTGATGTTCTTGGCTAGGTCTGTTCTCAGCCTGCTGTCTAGATGTTTCCATCTCATTTTGCAGCTTTTCCAGTTCATCATTCCAGTAGGGTTTGTAGTTTTTGCGTGCCCCCCTGGGTATGGTTTTACTAGCAGCATGTAGTATACATCTATTAAATTCACTCACTGCTCTATTGATGTCTTTGTCCAAGTTCATGTCCTTAGCTAGAACACTGGTTAAATGCTGGTACATTTTCCAGTCTGCCCTCTTATAGTTCCACCTAGTGAGCGTGCTGCTGTCCTTGGTAAATTCATTGTGAATTTCCAGAAATACTGGTCTGTGGTCACTACCCCCAAGCTGCTTTCCAACGACACGTGTGATGTTCCATTCCAGGCCTGGTGAGTGGAATGCCAGATCTGGTGTAGAGGTGGTGTGCCATGCTCTCGAGTAGAAGGTTGGTGAGTCAGCTGGCTGGTTAATAAGAATGAGATTATTTTCATCCTGCCAGCTCTCAAGTTCCTCACCTCTCTTGTCGATATGATCGTAGCCCCAGCTCTGAGAGTGGCTGTTGAAGTCACCACACACCAAAAGTCTCTCTTTATCTGGAATTGTGTCTAGTGCCAATGGTTTATCATTTGGGCAGTAGTAGTTCAGGAGATGGAATTCTGCACTGTCTGTTTTTAGGTGGAGCATCTGGTATTCTGCCCCTTCCATATATACTTCCAGCTGACATGCGCTGATATTGTTTTTAACAAGTGTCAGAATTCCACCCTTTCGCCTGTCCTTTCGGTCAGATCGGTAGCACTGGTAGCCTCTGATTTTGAAGGCTATGTCGCTGCTGAGGTGTGTTTCTTGGATACAGCATATACTAACTTGTTCTTCACTGAGGACATTTTCAAGTTCCAATTTTTTGCTGTATCCATCTCTTTTACTGTTGACACCCTCAGCATTCAATTGCATTATTTTTATTGGTCGTATGTTTGTTTGGCCAGTAGCTCTATTCCCTTGCCTCCTGGCTCCTCGAGGCAATTGAGAAGGACTTTCAGTAACTGAGGTTGGGCCCTTTCGAGGTATAGGGCCCGGCACCGTCCCTGCCTGAACGTCCGCCACAGGGCAGGCACCATAACTTTTTATAGATACAGACATGTTTCCATTGTGTTTTGTGCGTGGCATCCTGATTATCTGTGCGCCTTTTGGCTGGATGCCTCCGTCTTCAGCACTCTGCTTACTTGGGCAGGACTATGGTCCTGCTCGAATGGGACTGCCCGACCAGTCTTAGTTTCCAGCCCCTGATGGCTGAACTAAGCCCCATCACCACTGCAAGGTGCTGGCCTTGATGGGGGTCTTCCCAATGAACTCTCTCTTTCTTGGGCGATGTGGCTTGCATTTTCTAGCAATGTATTCATGTTATCTTTAATGTCGTCAGTCCATCGTCTTCTTGGTCTGCCCCTTCTCCTCTTCCCAGGTACTCTTCCCTCTATTGTTTGTCTTTCTAAACAGTTGTGTCTCTTTATATGACCAAACAGGCGTAGTTTTCTTTTTGTTTTTGTGTTTAGTAACCAACGCTCTGGAATATTCAGTGTGTTTATAATATCTGAGTTTCTGATTTTATCCTTCCATGATATTCTAAGTATCTTCCTGTAGCATTTCAGCTCGAAGGCGTTGATCCTCTTTGCCGCTGTTTTACTTAGAGTCCAGGTAAGCTTTCTTGATAGGTTGGCTAATTGGTAAACAGCCTTCTAAAATTTCTTGATGGGTTGGCTAATTGGTAAACAGCCTTCTAAAATTTCTTGATAGGTTGGCTAATTGGTAAACAGCCTTCTAAAATTTCTTGATGGGTTGGCTAATTGGTAAACAGCCTTCTAAAAGTGACTCAATTTTGTTTTCCCCAATGTGTTCACTGAATGATGACACAAGGTATAAACATAGTGGCAAATTAAAATCACGGAAATTCTCAAAAGGGACATTTTCCAGTTTTCTTCATTTAACCAACATTTCTTATTAACCGTGTCGATGATCACGCTTGGGAAATAACTTCAGTGAGTCAATGGTTGAAGGCCTCGATAAACGAAATTTCATTCAATTCGCAGTTACACATAGCACCCACACCACCAGTAGCAGATTAACTTCATGAAATTGCAGTCACGTCTAAGGGTGTCATGTTATATAGATCTGTATGTTGGTGATAAGAGATGAGAGACAATGTCAACACAAGTACATGTACTGACTTTATTGTAACAGGGTGTATCACTCTAGAAACTAATCCAGATATTGCTTCTCAATACTTTTTTTTTTTAAACTGGCAATGATCAACTAGACTGGACACTGGTCTTATTCATGTCAATGATCAACTAGACTGGGCACTGGTCTTATTCATGTCAATGATCAACTAGACTGGACACTGGTCTTATTCATGTCAATGATCAACTTGACTGGACACTGGTCTTATTCATGTCAATGGTCAACTAGATTGCAAAACTATTCTTTGTCATATTCATGTCAATGATCAAATAGACAAAACTGGTCTTATACATATCAATGATACAATGAATCAACTAGACTGGACACTGGTCTTATTCATGTCAATGATCAACTAGACTGTAACACTTTGGACCGCAGCATTCACCATATAAATTATGAAAAAAAAATATGGAAACTATATATTCTATGGAAACTATATGTTCTATATTCTAATCTAAGAAAAAGGCAATATTTTTTTTTGGCCCACTTCATGAGACGTCTTCATGAGGTTTGGAGAGCATAGTCACAACAGGCAAAATTGAAGGCAACAGAGACAGAGGGCGACGACATGAGAAAATAGTAGACAGTTTGACAACCTGGCACGGCATTGAAACAACAACGACCTTGATACATAATTCTATGGACAGAGAGTTGTGGAGAGCTATGATCACATACGACAGCCGGCATGGCACCTGATGATGATATATTCTATGGAGACTATATATTCTATGGAGACTATATATTCTATGGAGACTATATATATTTACGAGAAGACATCATGTCATGCCTCTACTGTGCAATGTAATTATATCGTATCTGAGAAAATAATGAAGATGTATCAAAATCTATCGCTGATCAGTGAAAAAATGTGCACAAACAACATATTTCTCCATACATGACATCGCTGTAAATATGAACTACTTCACATCTGTTAATAAAACCAAAGGTAGATCAAGTAAACGGTGGATAGAAAACTTCAAAATAACCTTGAACACATATGGACTTAATGCAAAAACTGGTGACATATCTGGCCTTGGAAAGGCAGCTAAAGCTTCTACCTATACGCTTAACGACAGGTGTGTATACTATCAACAATCATTCACCTGGGAATATACGACATCTGTTCATGTCGCCCATAGTTCACTTGTTACCAACAAGACATATTTAAGTAGTTCTGACCATGTGAAATTCTATCTTCTTTCTATTCTGAAATCAAACGTCAATGGGTCTGTACCCACGTTCTATTCATTGTCATGTGGAACACATGATTATGCCAACATTATAGACATGTGCATAATCTTGTCCATTGCAATAAGACAAAATTAATGCGTAACAATAGATATGAACTCACACTTTAAATAATCGTTGATAAATTTATTTATTTTTAAATAGAAAATGTCAGTTACTTGGAATACTCTGGTCAACTATCACCACCATATAAGATAAAGGAAACGACAGAGATTGACAATGACCCTACAAAAACATCACAGATGAAAAAAATAGGTGACAAGGGACAAACAGAAAAACAAAGTTACGACTATTAAGAAACTATATTTTTCCAGTAGCAACATATGGTTGTGAGACATGGGCAATGACATCCGCCATGGAAAAGAAAATATCGGCATTTCAAATGAAACGTTATAGAAACGTCCCAGGAATATCCTACACAGAATGACGAGCGTCAGACGTTTACAAAGACGTATAACGAGCTTCAGACGTTCACAAAGACGTGAATATAGAAAAAGATTAGCTCGTCAAAACGCAAGGAAGCATATTTTGAACATATCAAATGACACACTGGTTTAGAACGATTAATCATGGAGGGAAGGAACAAGAGCAGGGCAAGACTAGGATGGACACACGATATCGAAACCATCTGAACATTGCTATGAGAGAGAGAGAGGGCTAAATAACTTGCAGAGAAACTGATATGCTTACAGAGTGGCAGTGAGAACAACGTCACATAGACAGATAAATACATCCACAACATAGACAGATAAATACATCCACAACATAGACAGATAAATACATCAACAACATAGACATATAAATACATCAACAACATAGACAGATAAATACATCAACAACATAGACAGATAAATACATCAACAACATAGACAGATAAATACATCAACATAGACAGATAAATACATCAACAACATAGACAGATAAATACATCAACATAGACAGATAAATACATCAACAACATAGACAGATAAATACATCAACAACTTAGACACCATTGCTTCTGGAATGATCTCCACAAACAGTGATACTCAACATGAGCCTCCTCTCCTCCCCTTCCCCCATAGGCCAGCGTTTGATTGGGGTGGGACCACGAAGGAAGATTGGAAATGGGGGGGGGGGGGATGAACTTGTCAGACTGGGAGAGGGGGTAACAAAAAGGAAACTGAAATCATTTGGGCACTATTTTAAAAGTATTAATAGTTACCAGGGCGGGGTCGTTAGAGGAGCGAAAATCTAGGCCTCACAACAACAACAAAAAAATCACCCTCTTCTTTGTCCTCCGACACGCGGGTGTGGAAGGAAACGAAAAGTCGGACCAATTAGTTAACCACACCACCATACAGATGGTCAGCCTATGGACCGAGTAGAAATACTAAGTGTTTTCTTCTGTTGTTATAATGAGATATGACTGTATATTAATACACCATGAAGAACGTTGATAAGATGTTAAGGAATAAGGTTTGCCATGGGAGAAGATATGTTCCAAAAGTGAGGTGACTGAACACAGCAGACTGACAGAGAGCACTGTCCTAAAATACGAAACTCTAAACAGTTAATGTTCTGTATAGAGAAAAAAAGTAATAGAATAATTATGTCGGATGTCTGGATGAGTGGATTACCAGAACCCGAGGTCCACTTTTTTTATGGTTGTTAAGCCGATATAACTAAATTGTACTAACATACGCGGTTGAAAGAAGCTTATCTTCCAATAAAAGATACATTTTAATTAAGCAAAAGGTTGAAACAGGAAGTTCTATATCAATGATGAAGACAGGTAACTGACAGGGGGCATAATTATCCGTGACAGGTTATCGATAAAGCAATGCATGCTTCGTGTGCAGTTAAGTGCCCCTTGTAATAAACTGCATATCTTGATTATGCACTAATTACTTCACGAGTTATGTTCTCACTCGTTGCAGGGTGCAAACCTCGGGCCTTTCAAGAGAAGGGTCACATAAGAGCAGAATGGAGAGCCTCCGTAGATGCGTAGTTAGTGTATGCATCAGATTTCTATTGGGCGGACCATGTTAGATTTTTCAGTTCAAATGTGAAACATTTCTAGATCAATTGCGAATACTTAGTCCGGAATAAGTTAAATAGGTACCAGCCTGGGGAAAGTAAAGGAGACAGGCGTAATGTTGACCAACTCATCCTTTGGCATGTCTTTGGTAGCGACACTTACGGACGCAATATTGGGGTGAAATATGGTTCTCAAATAGTTGTAGCTGGTTTTGACCAAGTTTTAGGTCAACCAAAAATTATCAAAGAAAAGGTGAAAATTGAATAGGCGTAAACTTCCTTGTGTTGCGATGACCCCTTATGTACTCCATCCATCTCACGGAAGCGACACGCCGCCTGCCTCAAACTAATCAAATATGTACAATTGACTATTGAAAAAAAAACTGCATCAAATCCGCTTTCATTTCAGTCACGTACTTATTTGCCGTCCATAAATTATGGTACACAAATATTGTTCAAATTTTAGTCCCACTAACTTTTAGTCCTGTCTACTGTCAACTAACTTTTAGTCCTGTCTACTGTCAACTAACTTTTAGTCTTGTCCACTGTCAACTAACTTTTAGTCCTGTCTACTGTCAACTAACTTTTAGTCCTGTCTACTGTCAACTAACTTTTAGTCCTGTCTACTGTCAACTAACTTTTAGTCCTGTCTACTGTCAACTAACTTTTAGTTCTGTCCACTGTCAACTAACTTTTAGTCTTGTCCACTGTCAACTAACTTTTAGTCCTGTCCACTGTCAACTAACTGTTAGTCCTGTCCACTGTCAACTAACTTTTAGTCCTGTCCACTGTCAACTAACTGTTAGTCCTGTCCACTGTCAACTAACTTTTAGTCCTGTCTACTGTCAACTAACTTTTAGTCCTGTCTACTGTCAACTAACTTTTAGTCCTGTCCACTGTCAACTAACTTTTAGTCCTGTCTACTGTCAACTAACTTTTAGTCCTGTCCACTGTCAACTAACTTTTAGTCCTGTCCACTGTCAACTAACTTTTAGTCCTGTCCACTGTCAACTAACTTTTAGTCATGTCTACTGTCAACTAACTTTTAGTCCTGTCTACTGTCAACTAACTTTTAGTCCTGTCTACTGTCAACTAACTGTTAGTCCTGTCTACTGTCAACTAACTGTTAGTCCTGTCTACTGTCAACTAACTTTTAGTCCTGTCCACTGTCAACTAACTTTTAGTCCTGTCCACTGTCAACTAACTTTTAGTTCTGTCCACTGTCAACTAACTGTTAGTCCTGTCTACTGTCAACTAACTTTTAGTTCTGTCCACTGTCAACTAACTGTTAGTCCTGTCTACTGTCAACTAACTGTTAGTCCTGTCCACTGTCAACTAACTTTTAGTCCTGTCTACTGTCAACTAACTGTTAGTCCTGTCCACTGTCAACTAACTTTTAGTCCTGTCTACTGTCAACTAACTTTTAGTTCTGTCCACTGTCAACTAACTGTTAGTCCTGTCTACTGTCAACTAACTTTTAGTTCTGTCCACTGTCAACTAACTGTTAGTCATGTCTACTGTCAACTAACTTTTAGTCCTGTCCACTGTCAACTAACTGTTAGTCATGTCTACTGTCAACTAACTGTTAGTCCTGTCCACTGTCAACTAACTTTTAGTCCTGTCTACTGTCAACTAACTTTTAGTCCTGTCTACTGTCAACTAACTTTTAGTCCTGTCCACTGTCAACTAACTTTTAGTCCTGTCTACTGTCAACTAACTGTTAGTCATGCCCACTGTCAACTAACTGTTAGTCATGCCCACTGTCAACTACCATGTCAAGAATTCAGGAACACACCACACATTGCTTAATGAAGCCATTGTCTCCGCCTCAAAAAACTGTTTGCAGAGATAATGAAACAACTACATAGTTTTTCTCTTCCGATGTTTTGATGCATTTTTCAAATTCTAAAAATGTAATTGGTATATATATTTTTTTAAAAATCATGTCAGCTTTTGACGACTTCGCTGTCGTCCTACCTTCTCTCCCCCTCCCCCTCTCTCTGTCTTTCTCCCTTATCAACTATCATAAACTAATATCAGAAGTTTTTATATTTTTTGGGATAAATGTTCCAATGTATGGTAACAACCCTAAACAGGAAGTAGGTGGCTGGAGTAACACAGAGCAAATATCAGGATAAACAAAAATAGGTACATGTGTTACCAAAATAAAACATAAAACAACCTAACAACGTTATACTCGTTGTTATGTTGCTTTATTTTGGTAACACATCTACCTATGTTTGTTTATCTACATCTGCAGTGTTGTTTCTTGTATAAATTGTTGGATAGTATTTGTATTTACTACAATTTATCACACTGTAGTACTACATTTACTACAGTTTTTGTTTCTAGTATATATTGTTGGCTAGTAATGTGTATATTATAATTGGATGCTTCTCCTGAAAGCAACGGCAAACTACTGAAGTATTGTACCAAGAATGCCCATATGGATGTGTTTAAATTTATGTTTGGCAACCAAGACGTGCTAAGGAAATTCAACGTAAAAGACGGCTGACTTTTCAACATCATATTAAGAAGGAAGTTTGGGGTTTTTTTATGCCACGTGAAGAGACACGATGACATGGACAGAGTGTTGTTAGAGGGGCGATAGAAGGCGGCAGAGGCTGAGGCCGACCAAGACGTCGTTGGACAAAATATTCAGGAATACATGCACATGTCGCTAGAGGAATCTGAACAACTTGCCAGAGACTGCAGGGATTTCAGGAGATTCATAAGGAGGACTACGCTCTGGAAAGAATATGTTACATGACCACAACGTCTACATATATATAGATATATATATTGTTGTTTCTTGTTTCTTATATAAATTGTGTGTTAGTAACGTCTATATATGTAGTGATATTTCTTGTATAAACTGTTGGATAGTAACGTCTATACTGATTTGGAATTCTTGATTATATATACATTTATATATAAAACTTTGGAATATCATAAACGACATGGTCTTCCCGTTACACCTAATTCGACTCATCAAAACAATTTATCAAGACAAGCAAGCCGCCGTGAGAGTAAATAGTGAAACATCTGATTGGTTCAATGTGGGGAAAAAAGGAATCAGACAAGGATGTGTCCTATCACCATATCTCTTTAATATTTATTCAAAGAGTAATGAGGAATTTAAGAAATTACCAACAGAGAAATAACTTCGGCCCACTCAACATCGGATGCCACCAGATACCAGAACTACGATAGGTTGATGATACAACATTATTGGCATACAGTCAAGCAGGTCTCGTTCACCTCATAAACTCCATTAAAGAACATAGTGAAAAACAAATACTATTTCTGAACAAGACCAAAATTATGACAAGCGACAAAACCACTAACAAATTCTCAATCAGTATCAACAACAGCGAATTAGAAAGAGTCAACAGTTTTGAATACCTTGATTCTCTTATCTACAATAATGGTGATTGTTGTGAAGAATTCAGATGGAGGTTGGCTATCCAGCCAAAGAAGCTGATACAAATGAAAAACATATGGCTGAGCTACTGCAAAACAACAAAACTAACATTCCTCATCATCATCAAGTGCCGTCTTCGCCACAAAAGCTGGCTGCAACGGACCTCCAACATCCTCTGTCTCTTGTTTTGGTGGTGCACTCTGCTAAACTGTCATTTATCCATCTTGTGATGTTACTCTCCCCCTTGTATATGTGCCTACCTACTGCTTGCCTCCCTTCGACTCTACCCTCAAGTAACGTCTTCAACAAGGCGGCATGTTTTTTTTTAATGTGTCTGAATTATTGTATTTGCCTTACCTTTATTTCCCTTAAATTCTTTCATCATATTACGTGTTGTTAAAACCTCTTTGTTTGTTTTCTTCTCTTTCCATGATGTTCTCCCTATTCTTCTAGATACCCACATCTCAAAGGCATCAATTATATCTTATAATTGCTTATTTATTTTCCATGTTTCTGAGCCATACATTAATATAGCATTTTATAATTCTCATTTTTAACATTTCTAAGAGCTTGCATATTCCCAGTGGCAATAATGGGTGTAAATCCTGGACAATCACGAATACAGTGAAAAACAAAATAGCATTTGAAACAAAATGTTACAGAACAATCCTCAAGAATACCATGAAACAAAAAGAGCACCTATATAGCCACTCTGAGAGAAATTAATATAAAAGAAAACTGGCTAAAAAAGCATGGTTCTTTCCAGAAAACTACAATATTTTCGCCATATCAAATAACATGAGAAACTAGAGAAGATCATAATAGAGGGGATGATGCCAGGTAGACGAACATGAAGCAGGTCAAGAAGAAGATGGATGCAAGTTATAAAAAAAAACCAACACCTGAACATGACAGTAACAGAAGCAGGAAGACTGGCTTAAGATCGACAGAAGTTTCGAAAGGCTGTGATGACTGCTACATCCTGTTCATAAGCTACCTGATGATGAAACAAACAAACACACACAGACACACATACACACACACACAAATATATAATTTGTAATATTTATTATGATCACATTTTCACACTGGCCAAGTTTGTCAAATTCTCAAGTTATGGTCAATATGCCAGTCATAACTTGAAATGAAATACATTACTTTAACGTAATAAAACAGAAGTTTGAGGGAGATAAGCATGATATATGTGTGTAGTCAAAGTCCATTAGAGTTATCTTACTTAGTTTATGTAGCGGCCATAGGTGTCCTATTCACATCGTGCTGCAAGCAATTCTGCGTCTGGTACAGTTCCGAAAGCTATGGCAAATTACTGAGCACATGTATATTCCCTAGAAAATTAATACAGCCGTAAAAAAATCTGGGCTAATGGCTACGTCTAGATATACTGATATGGCTATGTCTAGATATACTAACAATTGACTTACCCACAGAACGTTCCAAGGAGGGAGAATCCACAAAAGATGTCAGCGAAGCCGTGCCGTTGCCATAGTTACGTAGCACCGCGTTATCCAACTCCACAGCATCCACGTCTGTTGTGACTAATCCATGCGTGTTATATCTGGTGACAATGTCAAAAACAACATTATTACTGACTCCACCTTCTTCTCAAACCATTAATATCATCAGGAGGTCGTGGGGATTAGATTACCAGGACTGTGACCTTCGTTATTTTCTGTTGTAAAGCTATGATATAACTAAACTGGACCAACATCCGCGGTTGAAAGAAGCGTACCTCACCATAAAAGAGGTACATTTACTTATCTAAATTTTCCAACACAATATAAATTAGTAAATTATACCTCTGAACCAGTGGGTTAGCTGAATTAGTTAGTTAGTTTGTTCCTTTCGTGCCACAAGCGACACATAGGGCCGAGGTTTTGGTTCTCCATATGATGCGGTTCGCTGCGTGCAGCGGAATTAATACACTGTTAATACTGCATATTCCCTATTATGGAGTTTCAGGGAGGTTTCGAGTGAGGTGTGTGATAAAGGTTGCATGACCTTGTTGTCGCCATGTCATGTTCATGGTAGATTTATTTTCACTCCGACTGGAAAAAAGCCAGTCCTTACCAGAAATCCAACCCTGGACCTCACGGGTGTTTTACCAAAGCTCTAAGATCTAGGACATTCGCCACGCTCTCTGAATAAAAGCCCCATGTATGACAACGACATCTCTGACATAACCACACTGGACATCACGTCCGCGATGGAAAGGAGAACGTCTCTAAAATGGTCATTAGTTAAATCAGCATTATCATTTTGATACACATACACATACACATATGAAATAAATATATATATACATGTGCGTGTAACCGCGTTGACTTCGTGTTCAGAAGGTTGTATCTGCAGCGCGTCAAGAAATACAAAAATAGGTAGGTGTGTTACCAAAATGAAACATAAAACAACTTAACAACGAGATACAGAGACAGACGACGTTTCGACTATAAAGCCTTCATCAGGACGAACAAATGACTACAATAAAACAAGTCTTACATGGAGACAAACAGGGTTATAATGAGGACAATAGCAGATAGGTAATGAGGGAAGAAAAGATGTGGAAGCATGACAGGTGAGAAAAACGTATGCGGAGAAGTTAGTAGTAAGTAGGGAGGAGAAAGTAGACTGAAGAATGTGAGATGAACAAAGGAAAAGATATGGTAGCAAGTAAATTACATTAAAATAAAATAAAAATACCTCAAAAGTGGCAACAAAGAATGAATGCTACAGACAAGCAATCATGATGTAAGGGAAGAGCAAAATGAGATGGTACGAGGGATAAGGTGGGAGAGAGAAAGAGGCCAAAAACGGCAGGAACAGAAGAGAATGAGCAAACAGCAGGAAGAGAATATGAGCAGATAATTGTGATATATGAGAATAAAATAGTAGTAAAATAACTTAACTGATGCAGCGACTAGTCTATGGTCCTCCCATGTGAATGAGCACACGCATAATGGCAACAAAGTAAAGAATGGACAGTGAAAGTCAGATTCCTATCAAGGGTCATGATAGCCATGACCATTTTAGAGACGTTAAATGTCTGACAATGGTTCTGTCAGACAATGGTCTTCGTTCTGAATGGTTCTTCAGACAATGGCTGATACAGCTGAAAAGACATCCGTGATTGAATCTTAACAGAGTTATGCACAGATTAAACGGATTTTCTGGGAAGTATGATCAAAGCAATTGCTTTATGTTCACCAGCTTCTTCTACTTCTTCATTCTGTCGATCGCATGGAACAATGCTTATTGCTGACATTTTGTCTATTCTATCAACTTGACTGTATATTGTAACTCATACCGAGGTCCTTATAGCTTTTCTACCACTGTAGTTTCTCTGGGAGAGTGTATTTGCCTCATCATTTGATATTCCTGACAAATTTGCTCTCAAGCGGTAATAGATGATGATGTTCCTCCTTCGCAAGCGAAGATGAGCACGGCATGAAAAACATTAAATGCGATGAAAAAAAATAAAAAAAAAAATAATAATTAAAATTGGTAATTAACTAATTTGGTTTGTGAGTTCGTAGATGCCCGATGAGTTCGATTCGTGCACGGAAAGTTCTATTGCAGTGCATGCAGGAGTGCTGAAGGTTCGGGGTAGGAAGATTTATGGATTTGTCATTCCGCTTCTTGCGCTTGTGGATTGCCCGCAGTGTTCTTTCTTTTTCAAATTTGTGATGCCAGCAGTGATATGGGTATGAAAGGATGATCAATCAATTGCTGTAGTCTCCAGGGAGCTAGGATCGATGATGCTGCAATGTGCTTGAGAGAGCTTTTTAGGTGATCCTTGAAGCGCTTTTTCTGCCCTCCACTTGAAAATTACCCCATATAATAATCTCTTTGGAAGGCGCTTGTCTGGCATAAGGACGATGTGGTCAGTCCAGCTGAGTTATATAATAGATAGTGGCTAATTAACAAAGCAATTATGAACCAAATGTCAAGAGGTTGTATATCGGATCATGACATCCTGTTCATATATTACATGTTTAAGTAGCTCCTATCTATTATCGTTTGAGTTACGAAGTTATGTGCTCTGAGAGATACCTTCGTCATGTAGTTTACTGTTCTATTGAGAGGGAAAGAGTACATATGGAAAAAATCGAGACACACTGAAGTGTCCTCTCCACCTTAGAAACTTGTTAAACAGAAGCACGATCCAATGATTTACAAAGGGACAACAGTGACGAATCCCGTACTGACCTATGTTAGAACTACATGCGTGTAGTGGTGCGAACACATGGTAGTGTGCCCTCCTAGCATATGGTTTTGTTCAACGAAATGTAGATGTGTATATTGCAGAGATTTGACACACAAATAATCAAGTCTGTATGTGCGTTCAAGTTTACTGTCTTCAACCAATGAATTAACGTATTCAGATTTCAGTGAGTGACTGCCTCTCCCCATACCATTGATATTAAGTAGTAACTGCAGGAAAACTGTAATCCAACAGGCGAAACTTGGAACAGGATAATAAAGTTGTGCTGATCGCTGATAATATTTTACGTGAACGTGGATGGTGACGTTGTTTACTCGTGTATTATGTAATACTCTTGATAAAGAGCTTTTGGTCGAATAGTCGTTCTTTTTTTGTTTTAGCATTGATTAGCAAAACTTCCTTACCTTGTTCCAAGTTTATCCACATACTAATACACTAGAAACATTCTATACGTGTAAAACGTGTGAAAGAAACTGGAAAAGTAATATATCATTTCGGAACATAATCACGGAAGATGTTTGAAAATTCCCAATCATCTGTGACGAACAACAAAGAAATGATCCGGCAATCACCTACGATACATCCCCCAGCTCGCGTGCCGTCTGTCACTGACTGCTCTGAAACGACGGAGGAAATAAATACAAATCAATTTGTCTGTGATTAATAGTCGTGGTCAGATGGTAACGCAAATCTAAATGGATTGAGTAAACATACATCTTGGCTCTGTGTGTGTGTGAGAGATAGCGAGGACGTCCCGAGCAATGTAACGGGTTCACATTTCAGTTGCAGGCAAGTGAGCAGTAGTCATGCCGAAAGCAATGGCATGCTACAGAATGTATAAAAAATATTGGTGTGAAAAAAACTAACTAAAATATTTTCTATTGATCACAGTGTCATTAATATGATATGCAACACACAACTATAGAGTAAGAATATTACATATTACATACTGATGAAAAGTTAGTTTTAATACATACTACAAACTGATGGAAAGTAATATTATTACACACTACAACCTGATGGAAAGTAATATTATTACATACTACAAACTGATGGAAAGTAATATTATTACATACTACAAACTGATGGAAAGTAAGGTTAGTACACACTACAAAATGATGGAAAGTAAGGTTAGTACACACTACAAAATGATGGAAAGTAAGGTTAGTACACACTACAAACTGATAGAAACTAATATTAGCACACACTACAAACTGATCGAAACTAAGATTTGCACACAGTACAAACTGATGGAAAGTAAGATTTGCACACAATATAGACTGATGGAAAGTAAGGTTAGTACACACTACAAACTGATGAAAAGTGAGACATGGAACGTACATACGACTAAGTGATGAAAAGTAAGGTTTGGTACACAATAAAAAACTAACTGATCGAAAGGATAATACGGTACACACTATAAACCGATATGGGACCTAGTATGTGAAGGTGAAACGGGTCACGTCATACAAATGCTTGAGAACCATTGACTTCATACGTGTGTATTCTACCGTCTAATAATGTAGTCTCTTGATATTGAAACGAAAAATCCGTTGTTCGCGTATACTCTAATAATAACATTTGCCTATAGGTTAGGTAACAACAGTACTGTATTCTGTGCACACGCATATGTGATCGGTCAACCCGGCAGATGCCCAGTTGTATGCATGCGGATAGTCCCCGTTGCTATCTGGTTAAAAAATCTTGTCTCTGTCCCATAGTTACAAAACGTAAACAATTACTCGCGCTGTCACATTCTTCTAATCAGAAACTATATGCATCATCTGTTACAGTGGTTCTAAAATTATGTCATATGGCCCCAGTGGGAGCCACAGAAACATTAAAGGGGGTCCACTGAGAACCATTTGGATACTGGGGAATCACCGACTAACCAGGGGAGGCCACAGGAAGGTAACCACTTGAACGATACACAACGAAGAATCATACTGATAGAACTTTGAAAGTTTTGGTAACTAGTAAAGAAACTTAATAATTGTGTTTAGGTACCAGGAGCGCCACATAAGACAATTTGTCCCCAATGGGCAGACAAAGCTTGAGAACCACTGATCTATCGCATTGTTCGCATAAATCAAAACAAAGACGGCCGTAATTCGATCAATTAGATGTAACATTACTGAATGTGTACTCACGCATAGATAAGGCATCAGAACATGCTAAATGCATTATACGCGAGTCGGTAGGTACATCAACGGTGATTACTGCACTTCTGTAGACCGACACAAACTACAACAACAAAATTCGTTCTTAATTATAAAGCATTAGAAAGAAATAGTTCAGGGTTGCCAGTGCGACTTTACCAGATGATAAGGGGAAGGTTCATATAAGTAATTATAAAGCATTAGAAAGAAATAGTTCAGGGTTGCCAGTGCGACTTTACCAGATGATAAGGGGAAGGTTCATATAAGTAATTATAAAGCATTAGGTAGGAATAGTTCAGGGTTGCCATGGCGGTTTTACTAGATGAGAGGGTTGGGTTCATATCAGTAACAGATTTTATATATAATTTTGCACCTTTAATTATTTATTTATTTATTTATTATTATCAATTACTAATATTATTATTATTATTATTATTATTATTATTATTATTATTATTATTATTATTATTATTACTCCTCTGCAAATCTTCATGTGGGAAAGGAAGAGGGCGGGGTAATCCTTATTTATATGTTTACGAAATGTCATGTCTTATATTGGCAGGGGGTGTTGATTCTTACTAACCGCCTCCCTCACCAAACAAAAATATTTGTGCAGTTTGTGTACATAGATGATCGTAAAGTGTAGTTAACCTGTAGTATTTATTAACGCCGTACAGGTGTGAGATGTTAGCGATCTCACATTTTAGTGGCTTTGTTATATGAGGGCGGTGACCTACTCCTCTCCCTCGTAGTCTTTACTTCCGAGATTAATCCGGTAGTCAATTAAGTGTTTCAGTGTTTTCTAGATCAGGGGTGGGCAAACTTTTTGAGCAGAGGGCCGCATTGAAAATTGTAAAGCTATTGGAGGGCCGCATATAATATTATGTATGTTTTTGTTTAAAATTGTCGGTAAGTAATCAATTAAATATTTTTATTGTAAAGAAAGGTAGTTTTACATAATGTTGATAACTTCTGAAATAAATTACATTTCTAACAGACTTAAACTATAACAGTATATTTTCTAATATGGATAAAAGGTTTTGCAAATATTTTAACAATGTTCGTGTATTTAAAAATGTGTTTGAGGGCCGCAAAATATCCAATGGAGGGCCGCAAAATATCCAATGGAGGGCCGCAAAATATCCAATGGCGGACCACATGCGGCCCGTAGTTTTCCCACCCCTGTTCTAGATGGACTAGGTGATTTTTTTTCTGAAAGGGATAGATTAGAACACGGTTAACCATTTAGAGTCACTGAAACTACACTGTTACTGGAGTAACGACCCGACAGTGTAGAAATAGTACTAAATAATATCGCTCACTGGAAACAATGAAGAATTCCCATAAGACGCATGTAAATTAAATTTGTGACAGCTGAAATGGCATGCTTACACAGAATCATAGAGATATCGCTAAGAGACAAGAGTGAGAAATGAAGACATTAGACAAAGAACCTGCACCTCCCCAATCTTGGAATATGTTAAGAGCCAACAGATCAAATGGTTTGCACACATCAGCAGACTACCATCAGACAGTAGAGCATACCACAGCAAGCTATACTACATAGATAAAGTGAAGGCAGACCTAGAAGCCGCCCACGAAAACGATGGACCACCAAAATAAAAGAGGCGACAAATTCCACAATACACTCAGCACAGACGAGTTCCACCTCCAGAGAACTCTTTTATCCCTGACGCTGAAAGAGGAAAATATCAATAACGGAGACGTAACACTGTCGCTAAATCTTGAATGGAAGGTATAATAGAAGTTATAATAATTATATAATATAATAGAAGGTATAATAAGGGAGCCGCGTAGCGCAGTGGTTAGCGCACTGGCTTTGCATATGAGTGGTGCTGGGTTCATTCCAGACCAGGCTCCCAGGAACACACTGCTTTAAAGGGTACCGGATTAATCCGGGAAGTAGAGCCTGCGAGGGAGAGGAGATGGCTACCACCCTCATTTGCAGAGCCACTGAAATGTGAGATTGCTAACATCTGTTACTTTACTTTTTGTAATAATAGAAGTAATTATTACATCATGTAAACAGTTCAAGTTATCAGATCAGTAGCCACAACCAATGTTATTTAGATTTATACAGTGGAATCCCTCTATAGAGCATACATTTATCACAAATTTCCCACTTTAACGACATTTTTCAAGATGCATAATTATATTTACTCTTTATTGCTTGTACCGTATATAAGGAATTCGCTATTACATACATATACTGGTTTAAAAAAGAAACGCAACATAATTGCAGTGCTAACAGACACCAAATATCAAACATGTGCCATCATTTTTATTTTACGGATTTAATGTTTCAAATAATAAATTAACAAGAAAGCTTTTTTTTTGTTGGTCATATAAAGAGATATAACCGCACGGAAAGATTAATAGCTGAATGCAGAATTAAGGCTACAGAGAAAGAAGGCGCCCAAGACGACGATGGTGATGTGATATATTAGATTTCTTACATGTCTCTAGCTGTGGCAGGTGAACTTGCACATAAGCGCGGAGTGTTCAGAGAATTCATAAAGAAAACTACGTTCATGAAATAATATGTCACGTGATGATGATGAATTTTTCAACCTTGACACAACGAACCTTTCAGACTTTAACAATGAAATGATGTTCATTAAATTTGCTTTGAATTCATGTATGATGACATGGCTGGTCACGGAATGATTTGGACGTTGTTGTAGGCGATGAAATGGTTGGTGAGTTCTACCACATAAGGTTGATCGCTATCCTGCTGAAAAATCTACCCTCAAGCAGCCAAATATGGAAGGACGCTAGAACGAACAATTTCGGCGACGCATCGTTCCCATTCAGGCTTCCTTAAATTTGCACCATATCACTTCTTCCCATGAACTTGATCACCCCAGCCCCCTCCCACATCAGTACACCACGTGGATGAGCCCAATCAACGCTAAACTGGGCGTAGCACTCACGGACTCTGAGGTAAAATCTTCTACGTCATATTGTGTCACTGGAGTACACAAAAATGATTAATCACTGAACCAAACCCGAATACTGTAATTTTCAACGGTCCATGACTATGCCGGTCCGTAAGAGCAAGACCTTTGTATGATATTCTAGTCTAAAGATCAGCGTAGTGCAGCCGGTTCCTGACCGCTTGAACTGAAAGTCGATGAGCTTCTGGCAGTAAATGGACTGTGGAGGACGCAGATACAAATCGATTCCTGAGGTAACGCAGCTGTATGCAGCGGTCTTCGACAAGGGTTGTGACTCTCGGTCTTCCAATGTGCGGTCCGTCTGCCACTGAGCCAATGTCCTGAAATCGCCTCCAAAGGCATCTAATTGTGTTTCTAACCACATTAAATTATCTGGCCACTACACTTTCTGGTTGTCCAGTCTGTAGCGTCAAATGATGGTGTATCGTTGTTCTGTAGTGAGATAAATCGTACTTGCGCATTGAATTTTTTCAACTGAATTCGAGGACCATCAATATTTTAACGGCATTCAATAATATGGTCATAGAGTTTTGTGTTTAGCAAGTTTCACGGGATTCTCATGATCATGAACATATCACAAATTATTAACAGAAATGTTTTGACTTTGGCCTCATTCATAACCTCACGAATCATGAGGTAAGTACAATTCAGGTAACCACGAGTTCATGACTAGGTGGACACAGTCGATTGGTTGAATGATGTCCAATCAGCGAATATCTGTTATCAACGTAGCTCCAAAAAAGTTGTGTTTCTTTTTTTGAACAGTATATTTCGTTAGTGCGAACCACATTATTATAATGGGATTTGACTGTATAAGGACATACTATGGCCTCACACAAAACAGCGAAACATCTACAATATAAGGACACACTATGGCCTCACACAAAACAGCGAAACATCTACAATATAAGGCCATACTATGGCGTCACACAAAACAGCGAAACATCTACAATATAAGGCCATACTATGGCGTCACACAAAACAGCGAAACATCTACAATATAAGGCCATGCTATGGCGTCAAACAAAGCAGAATGGTATCTACAATATAAGACTGGCTAATTGAAAGTCGAGCCTTCTTAATTACTCATTCGACTATTCCCGTGATTTTCATTGGTCACTATGATTATAGTTTGTGTGAAACCTTCATGCAAACCCTGTTGTCGCCACCCAATAGACGCACGGACAAGTTGAATAAGGAAAGCGTCAATACAGAACCTGCTTCCACAACCTTTTAAAAGTGCCCCAATTTCATTTTATCGTGATTTTCATTAATCACTTTGCGGGTACTTCGTGTCGATAGCCAATGAAAAACACGGAGAAACATCGAACGTGTCACTTTAAGAGGTTGTTTACCACTGAGCCAGCAAGTCTTATATTGACGATTGGTCACGAGCTCAGATAAGTTGCGCTGCGAGAGATCAGAACGTAAGACTATTATAGAGTAATTTTTCCACGCTATACTCGTGGACTAAACTGAGAATAATCCTTCTAACATGCCCTATTGAATTTTCCCGTGGTGTTCACTATTTATCGACATAAAGTCATCAATGAACACCACGGGAAAACTCAAATGCATCACTTTAGAAGGATGATTTCCGATTAGCCAGCAGAACTGTATAATAGACAAGACACTATCAGAAACCCTGTCTGTATACATGCTTGCCATCGTCAATATAAGACCGTTGGATAATTGGAAAAACAGTATTATAAAATGACTTATTTGACTTTTCCCGTAATTGTAATTGGCTATGGACAAAAAGTATAGGCAAAGTGACCTATGAAATTCACGAAAAAAACTTCAGATCGGTCAATTTGGAAGGATGATTCCTGATGAGATAGTAGACTTATAATTGACGAAAAACACGGTCAGAACTCCTTTCTGTATACAGGTCACTTCATATTCCATAACTTGAGTTCTGCACAAAACATGACAGGGGTACAATAAAGACTTGTGTACAGAAAGTAAACATGACCTGAATGGGTGATGTATTTTTATTATTATCGTGCATTTCGTTGGTCGGCCGTTACATTTTTTTTTCGGCATGCTACTCCAAAATATAGTGACCAAGCACAACACTACAATAATCAATAAACGTCACGAATTAAGGCTTGTTTACATTCTGTACAAATGTCTGTACTATCGACGATCTCGGCACAAACTATACAATATATATTGTATTGTGATAACCCTGAGATCGTCTAACAAACAAATAATATACACACAGGTGTGTTGTTAATGTCATTTCAGATGTGACGCATGTCATATCGCATCAATATAACACGTATACAACATACGGCCACACAAAGGATGACGGATGCACAGCAGAGCACCGGAACAGACCACTTTATGCATTGACTAGTTATCCACAGTCAACAATGATGGGGACATATACAAACTAAAATTAGTTGTCCAACTACATTTAGCAGATTGATTTTGTGCCAGGGCATACACGTTCTAGTCAAAAGATCGATGCATGAGAGATGCAAGTTCAATAGGCAGCGTTTCTCCCTCTCTCTCTTTCTCTCTCTCTGTCCCTTCCTCTCTTTATGCGTCGGCTATCCAACCTTTCCATGTTAAACGGTGAAATAAATGCCGAGAAAGGCGCGTTTATTTCTTCTATCCATCATTACTTCCTTCCTATGTCAGACAATGAACTATACTTGTTATTTTGTTCTGCTTTTGGAGTTGTTATTTCGATCTCTCTCTCTCTCTCTCTCTCTCTCTCTCATTTATCAACCTTTCGTGTAGTCGGTGTTGTTCTTTTGCACCCTCAATTAAGCAATGGTGTTTTATTCACTCCCAAGTAAGCAGCATTGTTCATTCGCGCCCTCAAGTAAGCAGCATTATTTATTCGCTCTCTCAAGTAAGCAGCGTTATTTATTCGCTCTCTCAAGTAAGCAGCGTTATTTATTCGCTCTCTCAAGTAAGCAGCGTTATTTATTCGCTCTCTCAAGTAAGCAGCGTTATTTATTCGCTCTCTCAAGTAAGCAGCGTTATTTATTCGCTCTCTCAAGTAAGCAGCGTTATTTATTCGCTCTCTCAAGTAAGCAGCGTTATTTATTCGCTCTCTCAAGTAAGCAGCGTTATTTATTCGCTCTCTCAAGTAAGCAGCTTTGTTCATTCGTTCTCTCAAAGAAGCATGGTTGTTCTCTCTATCTTTTCTATGACAGACAATTGACTATATGTTGAGTATGAAGTATTCTTCTTTATCTCCCGCTCCCGCTCGCTCTCTCTCTCTCTCTGTCTGTCTGAGACTCTAGCCTTGATCTGTTCGACAATGGACTACACGCATGACTGAAGTAAACAGTTTCTGTTAAGCTCAACATTCGTATACAATTCCGTCAAAAAAACTCACACGTGCTAACGTTCAACATACATGACATTCTTGAAACCCTTCTTTTTTCTGTTTCATTCGTTCTCAACCTCCTGCAGACCAGCAGGATGTCAGGAGAACAAGATACTTCATATCGTGGTTTACAGCTTAGCTGCGAAATCTTCGCATTTCCGTCGGACACATCAGACTTCAGCATGACATCTGTGTCACTTTTGACCGTATATAGGAAGAGACAAAGCGATCGCAATATTTCCGTAGTCGCATCATACGACATGCTTCACATGTAACAGCATCTCTATTTTCTGCTCCCTTTTTGGGCTGGACAAAACACGTGCGATTGCATCTTTAACAACGACACATGACCGTTTACAAGACAGTGCCATAAATTATATCCCAGTTTTCAGGTTTTCATTTGAAGCACCCTCGTAACATACTTCAGCAAATGAATTTTTCAGTGCTAAACTACAAAACAAATAGGAAGGAAATAAATACCACGCTTCAAGCAATAGTTCAGTTACCAGTGTATCCTATTCAGAACACGCTGAAATACAAAAAAAGAGGTCTTAACTACAAGCGTCACAGTACAGGGCTGGGTGGGATTGTCCAGAATCATTGTTTTTTATAAGTGCATGTTTTACCAATTACTTCTACAGAATAACCCTACGTGCTGATCTCATAAAACGTCACTGACATTGACTGATGAGGCTGATTATTTATCGCTTTGCATATAGTGTGTCACCGACCAATAAAAACACGGACAAAGTCAGATACGCCAATATAAGTGACGTTTGTGATCAGCCTGCAAGTCTATTCTGCAGATTAGATTGTTCTCTGGCTATACTATTGAAAACTGGTTCGAGAAGGGAAATTTCGAAGGAAATACGGCTAGGATTGACATTCAATGACATTAACAACCGACTCTTTCTATGACGTCTTAGTTAATTCTTGCTAATATTTCTAATTGCTCGTGGATGAACCAATCATATTTTGACTGTAGTGATTTTCTATGCAAGATCTTTTCGAACTGTACGGATGAACGAAAACCTGACATTGAACATGGCGTTTGTCCGCTATAGACGCGCTCTGTACCGCCGCACAACAGAAATCAATTACATTTAGTTAAGATATCCCATAAATGAACAAGAACGTGAAAAATTAGAGGCAACATAGATGTAATCCTATAGACAAATGCTGATAGTATCATGTACAACATAGATGTAGTTCTACAGACAGATGCTGATAGTATCATGTACAACATAGATGTTCTTCTTCTTTCGTTCACTTGAAACATGTCTATATCTGTAATTCTGTCTCCTTAATAAAACTCACTGTCTTTTGTAGTTCATACAGTGTCCCATAGAGCTTTGATTCCAGTGTTGTTTCCTCTGGCCAATATGTCTGCCTCAGCGTTTCATGCTCAGAACACTCTTGAAGTATATGTTTGGCACTCTGTGCTGCCTGTCCACATGTACACATGGCCGTGTTGCCAATCTTGAACTTTGTATACATGTGACTGCGGAGTCGGTTGTGTCCTGTTCTGAGACGTAGAATTATAACTTGTTCTGATCTGTTCATATTGTGATAGTCATCTTGTGTTGGTGTTTGTGGCTTTCTTATTGACTTTATCATCTGTTTTTTCTGATGGTAGGTGATTGGTATATCTGGTTGGTCTTCGGCAGCACCTTCCTTAGCCAGTTGGTCTGCTTTTTCATTTCCTGGTATTCCACAGTGAGAGGGTATTCACTGCATGGTTACCCTATACTGGTAAGACAATTCGCTAAGTAGTTTTTTTAAGTCTGTTAGTTTTCCAGACTGGAGAGCTTGAAGCACTGACCTTGCATCTGTCAGGAATACCACAGGCTGTAGGTCAGAGTTGGAGTTCAGCAGTTTTTTAGCTGCCACACTAATTGCCTGGATTTCTGCATCATAATTATTGCAGAATTTTCCTGTAGGTGTTCTGATTGTATCTCTAGGCTTGTGTGGATATTCTATATATACACCTGCACCTCCATTCCTCACAGCATTCTGTGCTGACCCATCTGTGTACACTCTGACCCATATATCTTGTGGATATTCCTCATCCAGGAAACTGAGGGTGACTGTCATTCGCTGAACACTGTTCTGTTCGTCCTCGCTTAGTATTCCTTTCACATGGGAACATAGATGTAATTCTATAGACAAATGCTGATAGTATCATGTACAACATAGATGTAATTCTATAGACAAATGCTGATAGTATCATGTACAACATAGATGTAATCCTATAGACAAATGCTGATAGTATCATGTACAATATTTATATAGTTCTATAGACAGATGCTGATAGTATCATGGACAGCTAGAGAAACTAACGAGGAGGTGCTGAAAGTGTCAGATTTAGATTACATAAAATTCTCAGAAAGATACAATCTATTATCTTCTCTGACACGTAATGGGACAAGAAGGTCCGGAGAACATAGTTACAACAGGCAAGAAAGAAGGCAAGAGAGATCAAAGACGAAGGCATGAGAAAGTATTAGATAATTTGACATCGTGTCACTGCAAAAATTCAACAACCATCCTTATAAAAGATACTAGAATAAGAGAAGTGTGGCGCTCTATGGCCGTCTACGCTAGTCGGCACGGCACCGAGCGATGATCTTATAAGCTATGCGAAGCAGGTCATGGGTAAATCAGTGTGCGTAGATGAGTGACATAATGTGTGTCAATGATATCAAATGTCATGCATCCATTCATATAACAATATTATCATAGACACTTCGTCAACGGCTAATAGTTATCATTAGAACGACGAAAGTTGCGTTGCATAATATCGATGTTCCTTCTAATGAATGTCAAGAATCGATGTGTATTGATTTCACAGATCTAAGTATAGCAGATCTCCGCTGGTCGATACCATCTAGATTTCACCCATTAACTACTACAGGATGGAACACACTAGCTTCAGGGTGAACAGCGTATCAGATTTGGGAACTAGATTTTATACTCTAGTTTAATAATCCTACAGCTTAATTAAGCAAAAATTTCCCAACTTAGATGAGAGTTCTGCATCAGATGGAACTAATGGCAATCAATGAAGAAGAAATAATCCCTAATATAATTAAATGTGATGCGATATTTAGAGCAGAGAATGCTGCAACTATGTTCTCAGTGAGATCTAGAAGGAAACACAAAACATAAAGATATGTTTAAAAAAAAAAATTTAATTGAGAAAATAAAATAGGTGAAACGCCTCCGCGTAATGCAGTGGTTAGTGCATTGTCTTCGCATATGAGTGGTCCTGGTTTCATTCCCCAGTTGAGGAGGAAATGTTTTTCAGATCGCAACGGCTCCCGGGTCGACGCAGCCTGAATTGGGTACCGGAAGTAAAGACTGCGAGGGAGAGGAGATGGCTACCGCCCTCATATTCCAGAGCCACTGAAATGTAAGATCGCTAACATCTCACACGCATACGGAATTAATAAATGGGTTAACTTTAAACCAGTGATTCACAAACTGGCGGAAAGGAGGGGGCGGGGCTTGAGGTAATCTCAAAATTTGCGCAAAGTGATTTAGGAAATTTAGTGCAGTAAAGGCATGATTGCTATCGGTTAAAAATATACGCACATTTGAACAATTAATTTCAGCAATAACAAATGAAATAATGACATTATTCCAAATATAAATAATGTTTATAACCATGCACTATGTCCTTATAAAGATCTCAAACTGACGAAATGAGGAAAAAAAACATTTTTTTCCTAAACCACGCCTGCCCAGTTTGACCTGTAGTTTCTTGGAATTATGACGTGTTTAAAAGTTAGGAGTGGGTTTTCTAAATATTGTGTGTGTGGGAGGGGCGTGTTATAGGCCTTTTAATATTGTCTAAAGAGGGGCGGGAGTTAGACAAATGTTTGGGAATCATTGGTGTAAACGGTTTTCAGAAGCAAGTAAATATAATATAGAGATTCGCAGAAAGTTGACACAAAGATTATCCTGATCAGTGTAATCACAACTTTCTTTTTGCTGATACGATATTCTCATTGTCTTAATAACGGTAGGGTTAATGTTACCACGACTTACTTAGTGTCTTAATAAAAGTAGCGTTAATGTTACCGCGACTTACTTAGTGTCTCATAACCGTAGGGTTAATGTTACCGCGACTTACTTAGTGTCTCAATAACGGTAGGGTTAATGTTACCGCGACTTACTTAGTGTCTTAATAACGGTAGGGTTAATGGTACCGCGACTTACTTAGTGTCTTAATAACGGTAGGGTTAATGTTACCGCGACTTACTTAGTGTCTTAATAACGGTAGGGTTAATGGTACCGCGACTTACTTAGTGTCTCATAACCGTAGGGTTAATACTACCTTGACATTTTCAGTGTCCCATAACGGTAGCGTTAATGTTACCGCGACTTACTTAGTGTCTCATAACCGTAGGGTTAATGCTACCTTAACATTCTCAGTGTTAAAAACGCAATTTGACTTGTCCCATGAAATTCATTGAACGCTTTGTGTACACATTGAAATCACGGAAATAGACACCTGTCTAGTAAAATGTATCAATCAATGGTACAAAAACTAAAGCAAGTCTCAGATTTGAAATACCTAGGAAGCATATTTACGGAGGATGGCAAAAGTCGACAGAGAGGTTGAAACATGGTGCCAAAAAGCCAATGCTGTGACTTTACCAGCTGTCACCAATATTTAAACACCCATCAATCTGCATGGCTAAAATACGAAAATTGATAAACAGTATTTTTATACCAACTCTGTGTTATCAATGTCAAACATGGCCCTTGAGAAAGCCCCTAGCGAAAAAGATCACATTTTGGGAAATGAGATGTTTGAGGAAAGCTTAAATCTCACGTAAAGAGATCGCCAGAGAAATGAAGATATCAGGAAAGAAGTAAAGACTATCTCAAGTCAAGACTACATCGAGAAGCAGAAAACTAGATGGTTTGGTCACGTCATGGAAATGGAATCTGCCCTTCATGCATACATCAGTTGAAGACCGGACTACACGACAAGAGGAAGACCAAGAACTAGATGGGCAGAGACAACAAAAGAAACATTAAATAGACACGGCCTTACCATGGCCAATGCAACTAAAATGGTTAAAGACAAAAAAACTCCGAATCCCCCCCCCCCACCACGACGCTTAACGGCACAAGTGGAAATGACAATAGATAGATAGTCAAATGGAGCTCTCGTTAGAACGGTTCAAAATTTAGTACACAGGTCTTCAGTAGTCTCAAACAACGAGACATAATTAGACCACTTGGGTCAGTTTCCATATATCAATTAAGTTTGTTCTTACCCTCACCCGCTCTGCCCCCTTTAAAAAAACACAAATAATATTGTGCCTTCTTCTTGTCTTCGTTCACTTAAAACATGTCTATATCTGTAATTCTGTCTTCTTTATAAAAACTCACTGTCTTTTGTAGTTCATACAGTGGCCCATAGAGTGTTTTATGCGTGGCATCCTGATTGTGTGCATTTTGGCTGGTTGCCTCCGTCTTCAGCACATTCTTACTTGGGCAGGACTGTGGTCCTACTCGAGTGGGGCTGCGCGACCAGTCTTAGTTTCCAGCCCTTGATGGCTGAACTAAGCCCCATCACCACTTCACGGTGCTGTCCTCGATGGGGAATATTGTGTCAATTGTTGAAGAGATTTAACAATGTCAGTCTACTACGAAGTGTGCAAGTGTGATTCTACTAAGTGTGGAAGTGTCATTCTACTAAGTGTGAACATTTTATTCTTCACAGTTTGGAAGTGTGCTTCTACTAAAAAACTGTATCGTTATTTATGCTGTTGGCAACGCTTTATGGTTACATTACGTGTCTGTACCAAACCACATTAATCCTTGGTCATGTCACTTCACTTGAAGAAAGTCATTCTCCTAAATAATCCTAGGCGCTGATCCCAAACAGTCACTTATAGTCGCTAAACTAAATGTTTCCCTTGCTTTTTTTTTTGGCTGGTGACACCAAAGTGTTCGCAGAATGACCAATCATCAATCGCATTAGTCAAAATAAGTAACGTTGTTCGGAATCATGGCTTTTTTTAAACAAGAAAGTAAACCTTTTCAATAGATGAACTCTGAACTCCTTTACAATCCTGTCCATCCTGAAAGATGAGCTGACATCTGTCTGCCAAGAATACTATGTCCCACCACTATGTGATGACTCCAGTGCATGCCTATGTTAGACCATACTTTTCCCTTTTATCTGCAATCATGTCTTCAACTACACAATTTCCTATGATTGTGTACGGCATAAAAACTCAGTATATTGCTTGTTATGACTGTTTAGTGGTCAATCGTATTCCTAGTTCAATGATTGTAATACTTGATTCTGTTTTTACTATCTTTAAACGGTATTCTTCAAATCATTCCTGTAGCATCTAATTTCAAAAGAAACAATTCTCTTCGTCATTGTCGTATTAGTTGTCTTATATCTCGCAGCAGTAAATTGCAATTTCTGAATATGTCTGCTCTAACCAGCTATTCTGATGAGTGCAGTCCGGTCATGATTCTTCTGTACTCATTACAACAGCTGAGTAATAGAGGCTTCTGTCCGGTTTATGTGCTGTTGTGTTTTGTACTCATCACAGCAGCTGAGTAATAGGGGCTTCTGTCCGGTTTATGTGCTGTTGTGTTTTGTACTCATCACAGCAGCTGAGTAATAGAGGCTTGTGTCAGAGATATGTGCTGATGTATTGAATTAATATTCACACCTCCAGTGTGTTGCCGGTGGCCCGAAATGGGACAAAATAATAGCAACACTGTTTACCCTCCATCCATGTCGTATGTGGCTCCTAAGGAGGTTATGGAGTGAAATTGAGCGCCCCATTCCATATAGGGTCAAAGTTACATGGAAGCCATGCTAAAGTTGAATGCCTCAGGTCGAAAGGTGTAGATATCGTAGTTAGTTAGTTAGTTAGTCGTCGGATCATCATCACTGCAAACTGGACACATCCATAGTTGCTCCGATCTCTCCTTGAGTGTATCCGCCATCACACTTCTGCTGACAGTACCGGTCCTATGCTGGTTGACCATCATTCTTCTGCGCCCTCCAAAATGTTCACCTCTAGCAACACCGCATCTCAATCCCTGATCTTTAATCCTAGCCATTGAAAAGGAATCATCATCCACATTCGTCTCACTCTCACGTGTTATATCTCTTAAGGAGTTCAAAACGTCAGCGCGATCCATTGCCCCATCGCCCTTTGCCACAATCGCACACGATGCCAGTTGATCCGCTCTTTCATTGCCTCGAACGCCCACATGTCCCGGCACGAAAATAAATGTAACCGCCTTCAAGCTCGCATTTCTCAAGGCCTCAATCCACTGTTCGCGAACGAGACCCACTTGTACCTTCTTAATCATACTCATAGAGTCACTCAAGATGCAGACCTGCGTTACTTTCTGTGTGCGTAGCCACTCAAATGCCTTGGTCACCGCCATAGTCTCCATGGTCATACTACTCGTAGTGACCGCAAAGGCACCACTTTCCTCCTTGATCGTTGATATCGTAGAAATTTTGTAACCATGGCACAACAGATTTCGTATTCGCTCACATTAGAATATGACTGCATGTTCACACTTGAACGTATTTCAATTACCAGAACTTAATTAAATATTCTGTTCTGATTGCAAAAAGTGAGGAAGAACTTCAAGATTTAATTAATGTAGTAGTCACAGACAGTAAAGAGAAAGGCATCTTCCTAAATATAAAGAAAAAAGAAGTTATGGTTATTTCAAAGAAACAAAATAACACACCTTGCAAGATCATAGTGAATGATATAGTATTAAAACAGATCCACCAATTCAAATATTTAGGTACAATGATTACAGCAGATGGAAGAAGTTCAACAGAAATAAGATGCAGAATATGACAGGCAAAAACAACATTCAGAAAAATGAAAAATATACTGTGTAATATCATCTTGTCATTAGATGTGAGAAAGAGAGTTCTGCAGTGCTATATAACCCCTATACTAATATATGGGTGCGAGTCTTGGACAATCAACAAACTGGAAAGTGGGAGATTGAAGGCAACAGAGATGTGGTTCTACAGAAGAATGCTGAGAATACCATGGACTGCCAGAAAAACTAATGTAGAGGTGATGAAAGAGTCAAATGCGAAACGGACTTTAATCAACAATATAAGAAAAAGGCAATCTTCTTTTTTTTGGCCACTTCATGAGACAGGCAGGTTTAGAGAACATAGTCACAACAGGCAAGATTGAAGGCACCAGAGACAGAGGGCGACAACGTGAGAAAATATTAGACAGTTTGACAACCTGGCACGGCAAGGAAACAACAACGACTTTGATACATAATACTGTGGACAGAGAGCAGTGGAGAGCCATGACCGCCAACGCCACCCGGCATGGCACCTGATGATGATGATGAATTAAATATTTATTTATTTAAATATATAGTTTAAATATATTAAAGTATTGAGCTCCAATATTACTACACTGTCAACTAATGTGTTCGTTCTCAAAATCCTGTAGATTAGCAGGATGTAGCCCCGAGAAAGGAATGAGTTGCGTGCTATGTGAACTAACAACATGGACAATCACACGATACTATATTCTTTACGAAAAACTATATGGCAATATTGGCAGCAACAGATGTCATACGTGCATTTCATATCCATTTAAAATTAATGTCTTTGTAAACAACATAGGTGATATATTGTCACATCATGAAAATGTATGCAGGTAAAAGGGAACGTGTATGGTTAAGAAACATACCGAAATAGAACTGCGGTACTTAAATCGTTTAACTCCGCTGAAAGATACCGCCAATATAAATGTTCAACCCAATAAAATCTGAAAGTTCATTAAGTGGCCAAAGAAAATGTCACTTGCTGGTTGCTGTTTGTAAGCATCGCTTGACGATGATCATTACTTTCGGCCGGCAACTGAAAACATTATGATCAAAGTCATGCTAGGCTGTTACAAACTATGTTTCAGCTCACTGATACTCGGATCATCCCCCTCCCATCACTGGGAATGCCGAAGTAAATCTCATTTTGTACTTATTCTTAGGGTTTTCTAGAATACAGCACGGCCTGTCTTTAGGAGTTCGAGTCAAATTGAGTTAGTTAGCCACGTCTATTTCAGACAGGTTAATCACAGATGAATAATAGGATTTTGAACAAAAAGATGGATTACGAATCAACAGCGGAACACATAATTATCGATCTCATTGAATGATAGATCACATATTGATACTGTATGACGTGAACGCTGGTCTATATCATAAACTTACACAACTTAATACTTCTTCTTCTACAGCTATCATTCTCTAACTCCCGGTAGATCTCACTTTTTGAAGACCAACTAGATTTCCAGCAGGATGCAGTCCAAAAAATGGATACGCGCTGCGCCTCAGTTTATTTGTGTCAATTGCCCGACATATCCGTCTTCGGCGGCAGACTGTTCATTGCTTGCACATGTACTGACATAGAAATCAATACAAGCAATGGACACTAAACTAATCAGATTTGACCAAAAAATGTCTTCAAAGACGGACAGCTGTCCAAAAAAAGTGTGTGCGTGTGTGCGTGCGTGTGTGTATGTCTCTCTCTCTCTCTCTCTCTCTCGCAGGAGATGAATAACGAACACCGAAGAAGAGAATTAGCTATATCTACACATACACATACATACATATATATATATATATATATATACACACATACATACATATATATATATATATATATATACACACATACATACATATATATATATATAGTGCTTTCGTTCTCAAACTCTCCCACCCTGGATCTCATGGCAGAACGTGTAGTCCAACTAGATCCCCAGCAGAGGATGTAATCAAACTAGATCCCCAGCAGAGGATGTAATCAAACTAGATCCCCAGCAGAGGATGTAGTCCAAGAAACAACAATATTTTGCGTCTCCGTTTTCTTAGCGGCACCGACCCGCCACATCCGACTTCGGTGGTCAATAGGCATATAATATAAAAATATTTCACAGGAAAGAACCGCTGAGATGGAATTCAGACATGGCAGAGAAAATAAATCCACAACACGACGAACCGAGTCCCTCGACAAAACACTGCTTTGGATTCATTGAGAATCATCCTTCTGAAGTGACACAATTTGACCTTGTCTAGTGATTTTCAATGGCTGCCGGCACAACGTATGCACATTGAACGATATAATAATAAGAAAAGTGAAATCGAGTCACTTTTGAAGGATGATATCCAATGAGTTCGCTTGACTGTATTGTTGAGGGGGCTCTTGTCACTCATGCGTGTCATACTAAGACATTATATGCAGACTATAGTCATCTAACAAACAAAACATATTGTACCTTTTTCTTCTCGATTTCGTCCAATGCTTCCATGCATATCGTCTCCGAGCTAGGCTGGTGTAGTGTTCCCTGGCTTGTATTCGATGATGACGAAAACCTAGTACCACAATCAGCGCAATCGCAACGAAAGTTAGAAAAGCAAGAATCAAGGCCACTGCCACACAGGCAGGGCTTGCGTCAACCTCGCAGCTCTGAATGGTTCAAGCAGTTCTTAGAATATCCCGAGATACTAACTTATATCTATTGATTCAGCACATTTTAAAAACGATATCACTGTCTCTATTATTTCAGCACACTATATCACTGACACTAATTCAGCACACTATATCAATGACTACTAATTCAGCACACTATATCACTGACTACTAATTCAGCACACTATATCACTGACTATTAATTCAGCACACTATATCACTGACTACTAATTCAGCACACTATATCACTGACTACTAATTCAGAAAACTATATTAATAACTATTAATTCAGCACACTATATTACTGACTACTAATTCAGCACACTATATTACTGACTACTAATTCAGCACACTATATTACTGACTACTAATTCAGCACACTATATTACTGACTACTAATTCAGCACACTATATTACTGACTACTAATTCAGCACACTATATTACTGACTACTAATTCAGCACACTATATTACTGACTACTAATTCAGCACACTATATTACTGACTACTAATTCAGCACACTATATTACTGACTATATCGGTAGCGACCATGATATGGTTCTATTGACGATCAAAATTAAGCTTAAAAAGAATCATACGCGAAACAAAGGCACACGATTAAGATTTAATTTAGAAAAATTGAAAGATCCAGAAATAGCAGAGATATTTGAGGCAACAGCAGGAGGAAAATTTGCAGATCTAAACCTTGTAAATGAAGATGTTAACTCTCTCACAGAAACCATGAAAGGAACTTTATTAGAATCAGCAACAGAAATACTAGGGACAAGAAGAATAACACACAAACCTTGGGTAACAGATGACATCCTAAAATTGTGTGACGAACGGAGGGAAATGAAAAAATATTAAGAAAGAGGTCCCTTAAATGTCAGGGCAATATAGCAAAATAAACAAAAACATCAGAAGGAAAATGAAACAAGCACAAGAAGTGTGGCTAGAGGAAAAATGCGAAACCATCAATGAAGGTATTAAACGCGGAAACAGTAAGGTAGCATACGACACTCTAAGAAAGATAACACAGCCAAAAAGACCAAATATATCTACAATACAAGACAAACACGGAAAGATACTCAATGAAACAACAGATATAGTGAACAGATGGACAGAGTATTGCAAGGAACTGTATAACTAACTGCAAGTGTAATCCTGTCAAGGCTAACTGTGATTTGGAACAGCAACATCAGTGTTGGAGTGAAAGTCAAACTGTATAAGTCGCTGGTGCTTTCTGTTGTGTTGTATGGTTGTGAGAGTTGGACACTCACTGCGGACATGGAGAGAAGATTACAGGCTTTCGAGTACAAATGCTATAGACGAATTCTACGAATTTCCTATAGGGAACATAAGACTAATGTGTACGTAAGAAATAAAGTAGAGATGTGTGCAGGTGTTCAGGAGCCATTTCTTTCAATAGCGAAACGACGAAAACTAGGCATGGTTCGGACATGTATGCAGGCACGATTCTTTGTCAAAAACAATACTGCAGGGAACTTCGAGGGTGGAAGAAGCAGAGGAGGACAAATAAAGACATGGACAGACAACATCAAAGAATGGACAAGGCAAGATATTTCCACACTCATCCGCATCGCTGAGGATAGAATTTGCTGGAGGACTCTGTGTGCTGAAGCATCCAATGTGGTACCCCTACGACCCTGAAGGGGTATGGGTTTATTGATTGATTGATTGATCACTTACTACTAATTCAGCAAACTATATTACTGACTACTAATTCAGCACAAAATTCCAATATACTAAATCACTGACAAATTTAAAATATTTTTTCGCATTCGATATCAAACTTCTATCAGCTCTCTCTTGTAACAGGACACGCAGAATTGTGTTGTATCGCCAATATATTCACACAACGGTCCCAGACATCCGACTTCAGCGGTATTGACTATTAATTCAGCACAATATCCTAATACACTACATCACTAAGTCATGTAGCACCATTCAAACCAATATATGCACATAGAGAAGAACATGAAATGCTGAAACAAACAAATCAGAGAAAGCTATAGAGAATAACCACAAGAATCAATCGGCGGGAGTTGATGGAATAACAACCGTAAAAATACAGATCTGTGGAGAGACTCAAGCAACCAAGTTACTTCATATTTTCCGAAATGCTTTAAAAACAGAGACTGTTATGGTTCGGCCACTTAATGAGAATAAACCCTTATTGGCCAATGAAAGAGCATACAACGTGAAAATGGAAACAGCAAAATACAAAGAAAGACCAAGAAGATAGTGGATTGAAAAAGTTACCAACGTTCTGAGACATCACAATATTACTGTATATCAAGCAACCAAACGTGCCATAGCCCGAAAACCGATTGTCATTCAGTAGTGCGTCGTCTTAAACAGCAAAACCAGAGAAAAGACAATAGATAGATTAATTCCTCATAAGACTCCGATATACTATATTACTAACTATAATATCAGCACAATATTCAAATATACTGAATCACTGACTAAAAAAAGAGTACAATATCCCGGCACACAACATCGCTGAATATTGATTTAGTACATCTTTACACAATATCTTATCTCCAATATCTAACTACGCTTGTCTCCACGAGAGCTAGAAAACTCATCCTGTTTTCGACACCAACCTCTGGCCGACGCGAGAACTTTCTCAGGTGAGCATTCCTACACCAGTAAATGTAATCAACTAGAGATTGCTTTTTACAAGTTCAGACACAGCAAGACGAAATCAGGTATTCAGTTTTATTCTTTTTTTTTTAAATCTGTTTTTCAGTGAACTAAAGTAACCCTGATCTGAACTACTGTTTCTTGTGTTCTTCATTATTTGCACTGAGAAACTCCACAGAGAAAATTAACACTGGAGAACGCAACACAATCGATACATATATACTCGTGGTATCCCACCTAAGTTATCGTTGCATCTCATATACGCATTAATAAACTATATAATAAATAATGATTTAAAATTTGTCTATATACAAATAAACAACAAATGCTCATTTTTAGAACACTGGCCGGACACTCAGGTTTTACGGGATGTGAACATCGCACATCACTTTAAATATCCATCTCACCGTCATTTAGGCAGTCACAAACTAAAGTTAGGCGAGTGTCGGATGGTCAATGTTACATGGTTCGCAAATACTGTCTAGAAAATAATAAGAGAATATTGCTACAACCACAATAAACCACGACCTTCACGATGTAAGACCTACTAGTTAATGGAAAATCAAGCTTTCTTAATGACTAATTTGACTGTTTCCATGATCGTCATTGCTCATTTTATTGGTACTTTGTGTGACAGCCAATGAGAATAAATTAAATAGTCAAACGACTCATTATAGATGGCTTGATTTTCCAATAGCAAATGGATCGTATATACCGTGGGTTACGGGTGATCGTTACATCCTGAATAGGCCGCAGGAAACACACTTTAAAGAGTAAACTTGAATGATCATTGCAAAATAAATAAACTCCTTCTAACGTACTCGTCCCAACTGAAGAGGCCAATATGTCGGACAATCTGCTACTAAACGGCCGTAATCTAGTTCTAGACCCGTCTCACTAATTAACTTACGTGTACACACACATTCGTTGAAAGTCACAACAAACCGTGATACTGCATAAGATGAAATAACGCACATTCCTGATACCATGCATTTCATTTAACCAAGCCCTTCTCCAGAATATTCCTGTGCACTGATCCCACCGAACAGCTTCATTTAGATTATGCGACTAATCATTGGTCATTTTCGTATACATCGTTTCATCATCCAATGAAAAGCGCGGAAAAATTAGAACCCGCCAAGACAAGCCACTCTGCTTGGGATCAGCTAAGTAGATTATTCTGGGAAAAAGAATATCTTTCATTGTCTGTGTTTACATTGCAAACATCTGCTGTTTTATTTGTAGTCGCTATCGTACATACAGATTTATGTTACACAAGTCAGTCTTAGATAAATCCAAATATATGCCTTCAGTGTCAGACAGCTACCTTCCGATTGGCCTCAGACATTTGGGATCGATGTCTCTTGAGGAGGACCGGAAGGGAATATAATGGGGACTGTTATTAAAAAAAGTCTGATGATTAATAGCTACATCATTTACCTGGATATCGTGGAGGCAGGATTACCGGAAATGCGACAACCACTATCTCCGAAAAAAACCAAATTGTAATAAAGTCTGCGGTTGAAAGTAGCGTACTTTAAAATACATTTTTTACTTAAGTCATCGCCTTAGAGTATTTAACAAATAGACGAGTCTTGCAGTAACACCAATAGGAGAGTGTTTCAGTAACACAAATAAGAGAGTGTTACAGTACCACAAATAGGAGAGTGTTACAGTACCACAAATAGGAGAGTATTACAGTACCACAAATAGAAGAGTGTTACAGTACCACAAATAGGAGAGTATTACAGTACCACAAATAGAAGAGTATTACAGTACCACAAATAGAAGAGTGTTACAGTACCACAAAAAGGAGAGTGTTACAGTACCACAAATAGGAGAGTGTTACAGTACCACAAATAGGAGAGTGTTACAGTACCACAAATAGGAGAGTGTTACAGTACCACAAAAAGGAGAGTGTTACAGTACCACAAATAGGAGAGTGTTACAGTACCACAAATAGGAGAGTGTTACAGTACCACAAAAAGGAGAGTGTTACAGTACCACAAATAGGAGAGTGTTACAGTACCACAAACAAATATTATCAGAATCATCAAAAGTTTAGCAGAATCAAGAGTTTAGAAGAATCATCAAAAGTTCTGAACATCTATAAATAATACTACGTTCTGGAAAGAATATTTCACCTGAATATAAATTATGGGTTTTAAAAAGCGTTGAGGATTTCATTTATTGTACTCGGGTTATCCGATATGTACTCCGCCCCTCTCAACGAAGTAGCACGCTGCATACTCAGTATACCACACACATTATTAACTCCATAGCTTAAAGCTATAATTCCAAGCGATCTCCAAGACAATCCAGAATTGAAGAATATGCATGATAAGAAATAATAAAAGGAACTTAAACAGGAAAACAACAAAAGTAAAGAAGACAGTAGTAACACTTTTAACCTACCAGACTTGTCGAAAGAGACGATTAAATAGGGTTTGCCACATGGTTGGCTACCCTTTCTATAGGTCAAAGTGAGACAAAATATCGTACTGAAATCGGACGTGTCCTTCCGAAAGGTTCAACGAAGTCAAGCTGTAACCTATCATAAATCGCAATCCGTTCCCCTAACTAAGTTTAGCTAACTGGCAGGAGCTTGAGAATAGACGCAAAGGATATAGAAAAAACTAGTTGCTACAGGTTGTCATTTATATTCTAGAATTCTACGTCTGCATGCTTTAACAAAATTATACATCATTTCTAAATCATTGCCATCAAACTTCATTAAATTTCTCCAGAATTCAAGCTCGCAATAATATTATTCTCGGCGCGCGCAATCTTACATTCTCCATGTCTCCATAATTTATAATTTTAAAATCTGCAGATATTTCCATTTTATTATATCCGCACATGCCTTTGATACTTATAGAAGTTTCATTATACTATCGATAAAAAATATTTACACTAATTTAACTATTGAAAGACATTTGATTAAACATTAGGTGTATTGACAATTTTCTTACTGCTTTTTTTTATTCGAGAATAGTGTGGAAAATATGACATTATTGTGGGTGAGCGTAATCAATGTCATGATTAGTTAGTGATTCCTCTAGGGCCAAAGACTGCACATAGGGCGGATGTCATAGATTTCCATGTCTCGCGTTTCATTGAAATTTGTTTTAGGTCTTCATTGTTTCTGATACCGATGGTGAAGCGCTCTCTTGTAATAGTTCTGCGTAGGGTTTCCCTTGGTCTTCCTCGTTTTCTCTTTCCCCTTGGTGACCACATCACAGCTTGACAGGGGAGTCTTTTGGTATCCATTCGCAGTGCGTGTCCGATGTAATTCTAGCGACGCCTTCTAATATAGGTAGATACATATTCTAATTTTGATTCTTGCTTGACAAATGTGTTTGATTTAAAGTCTGACCAATGGATGTTCAGTAGTCCTCTAATACATTTGTTTTCAAAGGTCTAGAGTCTTTGTCATGAAAAATGTATGCATTATTTCCCTGATTTCAGATCTAATGTAGTTACTGAAGATACTATAAATATACTCATTTACGGTATTACATTTTTTCCTATTTTAGGGCGCAAATATCTTCTGCGTTCATTCTCAAACTCCCGTTGGATCTCTTGTAGCCGGACAATGGCCCTAGTATATTAGCAGGATGTAGTCCAGAGAATGGAAATGCGTTGTGCCGCCGGTGTATTTGCGGTAATGATCCGACACATCATCTTCGGCACGTATGGAAATAAAAACATGTTAAATTTTACTTCACATTCAAGAATATTACGATTATTATCAATGAACGGAATTTTATGAACTGGAGTAAACATCGTTGTCGAGTTATAGGTTTTTTTAAAAACATTGTAAAGTTCTTCACTCTTCTTCTTCTGCGATTAGTTTCCTACATGCAGAATTCTATACTTGCAGGAGGGCCCCCTCCATGAATTCAATCTAAAGCAGCATGTCTTCACGATTATCCCGCAGTTTCACTTCCTGTTCTGTACACCATCTCTAACAAGTTAATAGAAACAAGACAGGCTCAGATGCACAAGAAAATACAAAGAGGAAAATGTTGATGGATAAATCACGCACTGGGACAACTCGTGGAAATAATCACTCTTATGGAATCACTAGATACCTGGGCAGACATAAGAGCACATGGAGAAGACATACACAAGCGCTTCTGGTGAACAGCAGAGAACAGATGCAGACAACTGAAGATTGGTGAATAGCATATGACAGGACTATATGGATATGGATTGTTGATGGTAGAGATAATGGCAGAATAGAAGATCTTAGTATATACGAGAGAATATCAAGCAAGATGACACGTACATCCGGTGACAACCTCTAAAAAATTACCACCTTCAAATATCTCGGAAACGATAACATCAGACATATAACCAAAACAATACCAGTTTTGGAACACATCAAAAGACAACAGATCAAGTGGTTTTTACACGCTTCCAGATTACCAAAACATAGCATATCACAGATGGCCATGACACATAGACATCACGGCTATAAAGCCAGAGGTAGATCATGTTAAATATAGATCACAGAAATCAAAGAAGCCACAGGAAAAAGATTACAAACAGCACACAAGTAGGCCATCTCCATAGAACTCTTTCACCAATGACGCTGCAAGGCAAACAAGGACCACAGCGTATAGATAGATAGATAGAAATATCTCGAATCCCGAATATTCGATCATGGCAACTCGAGAAACTAGATAAGTTAAAACTCATATCTCGATGGATTCAATGACACAATGACAAGGTTGAATATGATATGGAAAAAAAAGATCAGTATGGCAGTAAAGATCAATCTATTCAGATCGCTAGTGTTCATTATACTTTTGTACGGATGTGAACGTTGGAAACTCAATACAGATATGGAAATAAGGAATCTGCATTTGTAATGCAAGTGCTACAGACGTTTGTTAAAATTAGCTATATAGATTTAATATTGTTTGATAAAGCTATATATGTTTGAAAACCTGCAGTTTGGAGTCATGTTCCATTTAGGCAAATATCCCATCTTGATATATAGATTGGAATCTTTGAAAACCTGCAGTTTGGAGTCATGTTCCGTTTAGTTAAATCTCCCATCTTGATAAAGAGATTGGAATCTTTGAAAACCTGCAGTTTGGAGTCATGTCCCGTTTAGTCAAATCTCCCATCTTGATATATAGATCGGAATCTTTGAAAACCTGCAGTTTGGAGTCAAGTTCTGTTTGGTTAAGTCTCCAATCAATGAACAGTAGATACAAGCTCAACTCAGAATATCCGTAAAATTTTTAATCGTTAGAGATGACAGGTCTGGATCTGTCTTCAAGAGGTATACAATTCGTCTCGACGGCCGCGGTTCCCGTTACAATTTCACCTAATACAGTTATGCACAAGAGCCGTTCAGAAAGAAATGTCAATTTATTGATCGTAAACATTGCCTAAAAATCACTAGTTAATCCTAAACAAAAGAGTGAGTTCGCCGCTATGTCCTGCGTGTGATATAGTACGAAAGTTTTATGAAGGTTAATAAAATAGGGTTATGTCTTAATCTACACAAACTTTAGTACAGCGTAGAAGTTATGATGAAAGTTAATAAAATATAGTTGTCTATTTCAGCGTTCATTCTTAAACTCCCGCTGGATCTCCATAGTAGCAGGACCATGGTCCTACTAGATTTCCAGCAGGATATAGTCCAGAGAATGGAAATGCGCTGTGTCGTCGTTTTATTTACGCCAATGGCCCGACACATCCGTCTTCAGTGGATAGTTGTCTGAACCCGCAATCTATTTTGGTTCATTACGGAAATCAGTGGCCACATTTTAACGGAACAAATCATTTATTTAAAAAAAACGAAACAATCTTTCATTAAAGACGCATAAGCCGCAACATACATCGTTCTGGGCTCAAAATTTCATCGCTGAGAGCCCCCCCCCCCACTCCCTGGATGAATCTAGGGGTGGGATCTCAGTACGTTTCGCGCAGATCGATTCATTGGCAGCAGAAGTTGCGACTTTTTAATCTCGGAATCACGTAAGCTGTGTGAAATTACGCATACTATTAAAAGGTGGGAATGTGGACATGTGATGTGGTCACTGGTTCCTGTAATGAATACACGTTTGAATACAGAGTAATATACTTACGAGGGTATAATGAAGAGTTAATAAAACTGGATTCTGTCTGAATCTACACAAGCTTTACTACATCGTACTAACTCATTATCAGCCAGCATATACTGGAAAAGGTGTAACATTTATCACAGCATTTCCACGCTCTTTCCGATCTTGGACCATTCTTCCTGATTCTATGAGAGTCATGTTCAGATGGTCTTTGGTATATTGCGCCAATCTTCTTTCTTCTTTTTCGTTATCCTGTCATCATCCCCTCCACTATGGTCTTTTCTAGGCTCTCATGTAGTTTTATGTGGCCAAAATAATGTAACTTTCTAGAGAACCTTGTTACTTGTCCTTTTTTCTGGTGATCTTTCTGTCCTTGGTATTTTTATGATTCTTCTGTAACATTTTATTTCACATACTACAATACTGTTTCTCGTCTTATGCTAAATGTTAAAGATTTCTTTCCATATATTGCAACTTGGAATATACATAGGCCTACTGTAAGGAAAGCAAGTTTTGTTATTGTGATGCAGCCCAGCCATATTCTCCTCATTTATTTGATGCAATGGCCAACCTCCATCTGACTTGTTCATAACAACCCCGCAGCTGCTTATCAAAGAACCAACTACTATAACCAAGCAATAGGAATATAACCAAAAACACATCGCAAAAAAGGAATTATCCAACACCATTTACTAAACAACACGTATATACAAGAGAGAATTATACACTAACATTTACTAAACAATCCGTACCTACAAGAGAGCTTACATTTGAACGACGAAAACTTAACTAGTTAACAGCAAACCGTGAAGTCTAGTTTCCAGTCCACCGACCATGTAAATTGATGGCTAAAGATAACAATATTGCCCGTACATAAATTATATTTTAGTTACATCCGAAATACAAGTGCTAAACCTTGTAGACAACATTCAAACAGGATTCACAACACATATGGTCACATGACGACTGTGCGCCGCGGAAATACCTTTCGCGTTAGGTGTGCTAGGAGTTTTTACAACAACATAAAAGACATCTTGCGTCACAATCTAAAGGCTGAATCCAATAATCAAAAGATAAATTCCAGATTCACGATGCCGAAAATAGGAGATTCAAAACAAGAAAGAGAGAGAGAGGAAGGAAGAACGGAAGAGAATGAAAGAGCGGAAGAAAATAAGGAATGAATGCACCTTCGAGTGAATATATTCGACCCAGTGTTGCCAAAATTGCAATTTTATGGCCACATTTCTCAAATTTGGCTTTTAGAAAAAACAAGGCTACTGGTTATGAATTTCATTGCGGCTGTTTTGCCTTTTTTGTGAAAAAGTCTATATTTCCCTATATTATCTTGTTTAAGTTTTGCTACAATTTGTGGGATATGATGTTTTTGGTGCGACATGTTTTTTTCACTTGTGCTGAACATTTCTACAATAACATATTTATAAACATTGTTTATTCTACTAATGTCTAAATGTCCGGCTCAGTGGCGGCGACGTGCAGTGCGCGTCTGTGACGACCATGGTACTGGGTTAAACTACGGCCGCAGACAAATGTGCATTCAGACCGTTCAGAAAGCAGTGGCAGACTACTGAACGTATAAAACATCAATCTATGTCTAGAAAATCCAACAGCAAATATAGTATATGTTGAACCAATCACTCAATAAATATTGAATGAAGACAGTATCAAACATGAATTATCGGTCTAGCTGATATGCAACGTTTCTCAGAATGTTAAAGTATGTCTAATAACAGGTATTTGATACTACGTTTCTCAGAATGTTAAAGTATGTCTAATAACAGGTATTTGATACTACGTTTCTCAGAATGTATTCCGTAGTCGCAAATTCGATAACAGTTACCATGCTGTTCCGACAGGCCAACGTTGTGCTTGAACTAGTTACGGGCACGGCGTGGGTGGGCGGAACAAGAAAAGAAACCTGTAGCAAGGGCCAGAGTTGGGCCCTGATTTCGACGTCTGTTTCGGCGGCATTGGACTCGAAACACCATCGAGTCGAATGGCTGCTGGAACAGAAGGCGGAGCACTTATGGGAATGCCCCATGTGCTGTGAGGCCAGTTTTCTAATCATGAATCAAGAATTCTCAGAATGTCTACTGGTGCCTAATAACAGATATTTGATACTATGTATCTGAGAATGACTACGGGTGCCTAATGACAGGCATTTCATAATGCCGTTTCTATGATGTCTAAGTGAAAGCTGTTTACTATAGTAAGACTTTATACAGCAAACAACAACAGATATTGTCGTATTGGCAAAAAACATTAGATAATATCGAGAACATTAATTTAAGAAATTGTAGTTGTGTGAGATGAAATGCTTTAGAAAACTTATATGTCTCAAATATTTTATACATTTCTTTGAAATGTTTGAGAAAAGCCGCAAGAGTGACCACACTAGACAAAGTGAGAAATGATGAAATCAGGAGAAAAATCGGTATAAGACCATGCACAAAATACATCGAGAAAAAAAAAATGGTTTTTGACACCTTATGAGAATGAACCATAACCAACTACCAACAAGAACATAAAACATAAGAAGATATAGATACAAAGTCAGAGGAAGACCTAGAACAAGAATGATAGATAACATCAAGATAACACTGAATAAATACGGATTCAACGCAGCTAATGCTACACATGGCCTTAGAAAGACAACTAAAACTTTCAGTCACCACACCTACCCTCAACGGCAAGTGTGGATATTCTGACTATCATGCATCTGGGAATAGACAATTGGAGAGAGGTAATGTTGTTCGTCCATCACATGATGATGATGACCATTTGTTACATCCACTTTTGAAAATTCAATTTTAGTTATGTCCTTGATTATGAGTTCGTAGATGGCTAATGAGCCCTATTCGAGCTGTAAATGTCCTTGGACAGTTCGAACATGGAATGACGACTGTAGACGGATCTTGGTCTATCCGTGACTTTCTAGCTGCTCTCCGCTGTTGAGCTGCTGCATTTCTCTTCTTTTCACAAGATGATGCGCTCTTTTTTATTTTAGAACGCCATGTAGATATATTTTGTGCAAGTTCTTCCCATGTATCGTGGTCTATTTCAAAGGCTTTCAGTGAGTCCTTTAACAAGTCTTTGTAGCGCTTCCTGTGGCCACCTTGAGATCTTATACCCTTCTCTAGCTCACCATAGAGAAGTATCTTTGGCAGACGATGGTCTGGCATACGCACCAAATGACCTGCCCAACGAATCTGTGTCTGCATCAGGATCGTCTCAATGCTTGGGATACTAGCTCTATCAAGGACAGTGGTATCTGGAATCTTGTCTTGCCATCTGATGTTCATAACTTTTCTGAGACAATTTGTATGAAAATGATTGAGTTTTTTCACATGACGTCTATACACAGTCCATGTTTCACTAGCGTATAGCAGCACCGGAAGTACCACTGCTCTGTAAACTTTCACCTTAGTCTGTAGGTTAATGTCATTTCTACGCCAAACATTTGCGTACAATCAGAGAGGTAATACAGGTTTATAGAAAGATACCATTCTTGAAAAATATATCATTTATTTAGCAGTTTATACATACAATTGTGCAATTTGGCCATTATTGTACCATCAATTTTATGAAATATATCCAACCATGTGGCAACACTGACTCGACCGTACTAATTTTGAGTAGTGGCAACAGCTCTGACGTAAAATTAGGTGAACATTGATTGGATAACACTGACATTGGTCCTGCAATACGTGAGCACAAAGTTACAAGATAACGATGTCCGTAGACCGACGTACGTCAATAATGTCAGGTTAGACGAGTTCCTGAAAAGAAGCTTTGCCCTGTCAATATCAAGGTGAAGAATGGCAGACAGGTCCAAGCCAGGCTTAGTTCTAAAACTGTTACTACTTGAAAGGGTTCAGGATATGGTACAGACATGAATTGGGCTGATGGAGACGTTTTTAAAAAGGACCACCAGAGACAGACTACAGTAATACATTACTCGCACTGAAAATTTTTGGCTATCGATCCGAACACTCCGAGCACGCATAGTTGACTTGACTTACGAACAGACACCTCGTAATGGAGTTCGCCTCACTCACATTTACACTCCAACAATCATACAGTCCAACAATGAAATAATGAGACTCGTAGAATAATCAAAAACGGAAAACTTATTTTACCAGTGTTTTTATTCAAAATAATCCCCTTCGCCATTAATACAATCAGTTTTACAAACTAAGAAATATTGGAACGCATGCGGTTGGGTATGGGGTCGCACCAATGGCCCACTAGAGAAACCACCCATGCAACAGAAAACTTTAGCAGATGACATGATGTTATATTGAGGCTCTCTTATGGAAACTCTGTAGCATGTCATGTATACAAGTATAGACCCCCTCTGAGTAGAAGGCTATTTCAATAGGAATTGCGCTACGCCGAAAGCTGATGCCTCCTGGGTATGAAAGAAAGCTCAGACAAACCACCCCAGTGCACATAGGAAGTAAGAGCTAATCGCTCGCAATTCCTAGGGTTCTCAAACAAATACTGGATTAAAGTATCTTACCCTTTCCACCTAAGACCGAAGGCTATCTTGGTTAAATTAGCCGTGTCTGCTTTTATCTATGAGCGACCTTCTGGTATATCTATCTATCTATTTGCTAAACCTTTTATTGCCTTTCAGCTTCAGGGGTTGAAGAGTTCTCTGGAGATGGTCCTCGTGTGCTAAGTATATTGTGGAGTTTGTCGCCTTTTATTTTGGTGGTCCATCGTTTTCGAGGTCGGCCTCTAGGTCTGCCTTCACTGTATCTGTGTAGCATAGCTTGATGTGGTATGCTGTCTGGTGGTAGTCTGCTGATGTGTGCAAACCATTTGATCCGTTGGCTCTTAATATACTCCAAGATTAGGGCGGTGCCGGTTCTTTGTCTAATGTCCTCATTTCTCACTGTCTCTTAACGATATTCTTAGGATTTTGCGTAAGCATGCCATTTCAGCTGTCACTAATTAAAGTTTGTCTTGTGCTGTCGTTGTCCATGTTTGGCCTGGGTTGCACAGCGTTGGCATAACAATCGTTTTTAATAGTGTTATTTTGGTGTTTAAATCTACATTTTTTCTGAAGATTTGTGTTATTTGCCCTAGGGCTTGGTATGCTTTACTACATCTATTGTGTATTTCTTTACTGTTTTTGCCATCTGTTGTTATATTGCTTCTTAGATATGTGAATTCTGTCACTTGTTTAAGTATGTTGTTTCCAATATATATATATTATATATTGGTGTTTCTTTCTGTTCTTCCTATCTTCATTACGTCGGTATTTTCTATGTTTATCTTCATGTTAAAGGTTTGGCATGTTTGATGTAATCTTGTCTATTTGTCTTTGTAGTTGCTCTTCTGATGATTCTACTAGTGCTTGGTCGTCTGAAAATAGCAATTCGTTTAAGTTATCCTTCAGATTGTTTTCTTGTTGTCTTTGCTACTTTACAGATGTGATCAATGTATGTTATACACATTAGGGGGGGGGGGGGGGGAGATAGTATACATCCCTGTCTCACTCCCGAGTGGATTTGAAAATAATCGGATGTGCCTGCTCTCGTTCTTACTGCATATTGACATATCTGCTGTGATATAGGTTTATCAGATGTTGAGGAACTCCATATGTCTGTAGTGTTATCCATAGTTGTGCTCTATCCACTCTGTCAAAAGCTTTCTCTTAGTCAACGAAAGCCAAATATAAATCTTGGTTATGTTCCGTCGCTTTTTCTGCAAGTTGTTTGAGGACGAAGATTGCTTCTGTACAGCTTTTATTTTTTCGAAAGCCTATCTGCGTGTTGTTGAGCTGTGGTTCTATATATGTGCCCATCCTTCTCTCTAGTATCTTGATAAAGATTGTTCCTATGTGGCTTAAGAGTGATATGCCTCTATACTTAGTGCAGTCCCTAAAGTTGCTGCCTTTTTTCTTCCAGATGGGAACAATCACCGCTGTATTCCAGTCTTGTGGTGTCTTTTGTGTCTACTATGTCGCATTGAACAATCTGTGTAACCATTTTATATCTGTCACTGTTAGCATTTTTATTAGTTCTATAGGTATGCCGTCTATTCCTGGTGTTTTACTGTTTGGTGCATGTTTAACTGCGTCTTCAATTTCGGATTTCAGGATGTATGGTTCTATGCCTTCTTCTATTGTATTTATTGTTGTGATCTCTTCTCCTTCCTTTAAGTTTAACAGTTGATTGAAGTAATTTTTACATCTTTCCATGATTTCTTGGAGTCTATTTAGTATGTTTATATAATTTATCATATTGTGTACTTTCTTGTAGAACATCTTTGGTGCGTTTTGTCTATCTTTGTTAAGCATTTCTCCAAATTCTTGCCATGACTAAAGTTTTGCAGATTTGATGATTTTCTTGGTGATAATATCTGTTGTCTTGTATGTTAAGTAATCTTCATGAGTTTTGCTTGTTGCCCATTTCTTGTATTTTAGTTTTTTTTATCTTTCGTTTGGTTCTTTACCTCTTCTGTCCACCAAGCTGTTATTTTTTGTTTCATGCCTTCATGGTTTTTATATTCGCATATGTTTCCTGCTGTTTGTAGGATGGTGTTTTGAAATATTTCCATTCTTCTATGTACTGTGTGTTTTCAGGTAGCTTTGCGGATTCTTCGTTAACTTCCTGGATTATTTTTCGTGCATATTTAGTTCTTCTAATTTCTGTACATCTAGTTGCCTCTGTTGCTTCATGCTTGTCTTGTGCTTGATAATTTTCGCTGTTTGTTTTGACTGTTATTATTGCTACCGTACGTTCAGTGTCTGCACACATGTTATGCATTACTCGTGTGATTGTTATTTTTCGTCAACTGTTTCTTTTTGTGAGTATAAAGTATTGCTGGCTCTTGCATTCCTAGTTCTATTTATACCATGTGTACACTTATGACTGACTATATTTAAAGAAGGTGTTCGTTATAAAGTGGTTGTGCTGGGTGCATATATCTATTAGTTTATAACCGTTGTCGTTAATCTTGTTTCTTGTGTCGCCGTAAGATCCATTTTATTCATCTATTCCTTCTCTACTATGTTATGTTATGTTCCTCCAGGGTCATAGGTGGCGCATAGGGCAGAAAACATAGCTTTCCATTTCTGTCTTTGTGTTGCCAGGTCTTTCAATTGTTGCGTGTTGTTTAGGTTCATTGACATGCCTTCTCTATTAATGGTTCTTCGTAGAGTTTCTCTACGTCTCCCTCTTCTTCTTACTCCAGGTGGCACCCAATATAGTGACTGCTGGGGAATTCTTAGGCTGTTCATTCTGAGAACATGGCCGATGTAAGTCCAACGCTTTTGTCTAATAAAGGAAGATATATAGGTTTGTTTACTTTCCTCTCTTATAGTAGTGTTAGATTTAAAGTCACTCCACTTAACATTCAGAATGGTACGTAGGCATTTGTTTTCAAAGGAGTCTAGTCTCTTATCTGTCTCTATTATGGTCTGTGACAAATATATAAATAACCGGACGTGCATTTATTGTCCAAAGAAAACCAATAGTGCACGGCGTCTGATGCTGAGAGCCGTTCCTATGTTCTCGTGATGCGATTTTTCGTTGGTCAACATTTATATACTTTGTATCGCGCGGGTGTCGTTCGCCAACAAAATGCAACGGAAAAAATTCACAATTCAATAATCGAAAACATGATCCAAAAGGGTTTATTGAATCCTGTTGGTAGGTCCTCTACTGGTGAAATTTACCGTCAAATCTACATCTAAACCTTCTTAACGACGGCATGTCACAATGTTGCCATTCTGTTCTTCCCTTACGTCTCGGAAACACTATGCCGGTTGAGATTGTAAAAGTCGCTGATAATATACTTTACTTGCATCAACACATGGAGTATTCTTCTGATCAAAGATCCGGAAGATTGAGGAAAAATATCATATCCAGTCCTTGATGTTGTCTGTACATGATTTTCTTTGTACTCTGCTTTTTTAACGCTTTTGACCATTCTCTGCAGTGTAGTTTTCGACGAGGAATCATGTCGGCCGTGACTCTCGACTTAGAAGACCTCTACGCAGGGAGTATTTCCGACAAGTGACGTCACGACTCCACGACTCAAGGTCCCCTTGCGTATATGCGAATGTATGCAACTGGCTTGTTGCAATAATAATTAATTACAGCAAAATAATCGAATACAGTAACTAACAGTGTAGAAATATATCTATATATTAACATTCTAGGTCAGTTTCACAAGTTTATCTACTAAAAAATATATTAGAATTTGCAATGTGCATGTCTTGTTATCATTTTTAGAGGTTTTTTCCCTCAAATAAGGTGTTATGGTCTACACAATCATATCTCTGATTTGGTCATTAGTTTCTCAAATATTATTTCTAAAAACATGATCTATGTATGAAAATGTTCAGCGATGAATATTATGTGTTCTCACAATGCTTAAACATAATGATACTGTTAATAATGTGATGTGTGTTTGTTTTGTTGGTTTGAGAACCCCAGGAATTGCGAGCGATTATCTATTACTTTCTATGAGCAGTGGGGTGGGATTGGTTTTTTTAAATCTATAATCCAGTTAAGATGTTTATTTTCAGATTTTTTATTCCGAGAAAACATTGCAGTCATATCAAGCTTTACTTGTACACTAAATTCATATGAAAGGTGCTAAATCTGGTTTTACATCAATTATATACACCACTACGCATGCTAAGGTTCCATCAACAGCAATATAGCTCCACCTTTTCCCTAACTGTTCTTCCAATGTAGGTCATATCTACTATCTGTGACTGTAGGTCTGGAAAATCTTTAATAACATCTAAAGACAAGCATTCATTAACTTTGTATTCATAGACACTAGTAATTTATGCTGTTAACAGTGGTACGTTGTTCGGGATCGTTATGGAGCTGTGATTTTTTTTAAGTGAAAAAAAAATATGGTACACCAGGAAATATAGTTGGGTATGTATTCTTTTGTAAAGCAGGCATATGTCGTGGAATTACATGTTCATCACGGTGCTAGTCTGTGAATTTCAATGAATACGTTCAGTTGACAGAAAATGCTTGCTACATACAACACTTGATGTAGTCGGTGTCCAGTCATATCGTGGGATACAATTACTCGACTTTTCTCTAAGTTCAATATCCGAGGGAAATTTAAAGTCACAACAACTTTCGTTGCACGATAGTTAGATTTGCCGCCAGGAACACAACACTTTAGACGAGGCCTATCTGTTGCCTTTCTCGTATAATATTATTGTGTGATATATTAATATGACAATATTAGAAGAAATTAAACATACTTTTTAAAGATAACATAACAAACCAAGCTTAATCAACACACAGTATAACATATGTCAGATCACAATGGTAGACTTTACAAAAAGGGGGCCTTTTCCCTGTCACATGATCATTCTAGGCAACAGGTGGTCTACTGCTGTCGGCATACGTGTAAAAACCATGCAAGTTTTCGACCTTTCACTAAAATAATGACTTTTCACCTTTAAAATTTGAATTGTCACTTTAAATTTTTTTTTTATTTACACTAAAAAATAAGAATTGAATTGATTGAATTTTTCAGGCGTTGTCTATTGTGTTGTATGGGACAATACAACCATTGTTAAGTCTTCTAGCGCTTCAGGCAGCGCTATTTTATTAGCTGTTGGGTTAAGATGAGTGCTTTCAGATCAGCTCAAGCGGTCAGAAATAAATAATTTGGACGAAAGGATTTGGTCGTCATATCGTAGTGTGCTCACCAAGTGGCATAGTTGATGAGATCAGGTATTGGAGAATAAAAGCAGATAACATAGACAGCTGTATTAATAATCGTCTAAGACTTGCTATCATATGAAGAAGAGGAAGAGGGAGAAGAAGATGGGAAAAAATACGCCATTTATTCCAATCTACTTCTGAAAATGTGCCTGGAAATCTGGATAAAGCAGCGATTACCTGCACTAACAAGGACGTATTTCCTTCCTAGTCATATTATTATTATTATTATTATTATTATTATTGCTTTGGATATCAGCGCCATTATCTTCACTGATTTCAACAAACACACCAGGAAGCGGTACTGCAAGTGACAGATGTCACCTTACGTCGACCAACAACAATAGTCCGTATCAAAGAATATTGTTTCTGCAGCCGGAAATACTGAACAAGAAAGTAAACATGAATACTTGATCACATCTGTCATGTTGCTAAACGGTCACCGAATATTGTCAGACTAATTAGATCGCACTGAAATTACATTGACTTTCAGGATGTTGTGTTAGACAAGAAGACGTGAAATATGAATTTCATGTGGTTGTGTTAGATCAGATGGGGAATATGAATTTCATGTGGTTGTGTTAGATCAGATGGTAAAGGAATATGAATGTGAGGGTGAGTTAGATCAGATAGGAAATGTGAATATGAATTTCAAGTGAAAATATTCAAATTTCATGCGAAAATATTCAATTCATGAAACTGCTTAATAAAAGTTGTCGCTCGCTGAGACCCGAAATGGGAGCAGAGATTAGCGACTGTTATCTTCCACGCATGTCATATGAGATTTTTGGGGTGCAGTTGAATGTCCCATTCCCATAGTCTTAAAGTGACCCAGAAGCTGTGCTGAAGTTGGATGTGTCAAGCCGAACGGCGTTATATCGCAGCCAATCTGTAATCCTTGATCAAACTAATTCCACTCTCCGGACTACATCCTGATAATCTGCAAGAGTTTGAAAACTAACGAGAAGACTGACATGTCCAAAATAAAATCTGAACTATCTCCAGATTTCTTCCTGTTCTTCCACGATTTCAGAAATGTATTAGCGAGTATCGGTTTTTCCTCCCTGTATAAGCACAAATCATAAACTATATACATCTTATTAATTTGTTTATTTGTCTCCATGGAAACGATTTTCCGCGTCATATACCTTCCGTTTGTCCCAAGCATTAAAGGCTCTTTAAATTACTACGCTTGATTCAGCCTTCGATTACAAAGAAATCGAGGTTAAGACGAGCGCTAGAAATGTTCAAATCAATACAACAATCACTCTGACAAATGTATGCCCTTCATCGTCATTAGGTGCTGTCTCAGCAAGGAAGGTTGTCAGCAGCGGACTTTCATAATCTTCTCTCTTGCCTTGGTAGTGCACTCTGCTGTACTGTATCATATCCATCTCATATTTCCCTCCCATTTGTCTCACTCCATGCCTCTTTTTCTCCGTCACTCAACTCTAACCCTCAAGTAAGGTCTTCAACAAGCAGGTATGTCTTATAATATCTCCAAAATATTTCATTTTATTTTCTTTAATAGTTTCTTTTTCATAATCAGCTTTGTCAGAACTTGTTTATTTTTGTCCCTTCTATTTCCATGAAGTTCTTCATATTCCTCAATACATCACAGATATCAACTCTTGTCTTCTAGCGGTATATTCATTGCCCGTGTTTCTAGGCTATATATTAATATATAATAGATGGAGCATTTTATACTTATAATTTTTATTTTTTGTGTTGATATGTTTCGATATTAATATTTTCCCCTCAATATTGAAAGTACTTTAAATCATTTCAATAATTTGTGTAGCTTCTGTTTCACATCTACCATCATTTGTGACTGTATGTCCAAGATACAGGCACTAGTCTAGTTGTTGCACATGGTTCACCTTAATACTTCAAATACATTCAAGATCCTTTTATAGAAGCATACGAAAAGAAACGCTTAAATCAGACTTTGAATCAAGTTGCACCAGCTAAGACATATTTCAAGATAATGTTGCTATCTGAGCTAGATAATGTGTATATAGAAGATGGATAATGTGAATATCAAAGCAGGATAATGTGGATATAGAAGATGGATAATGTGAATATCAGAGCAGGATAATGTGAATATCCGAGCTGGATAATGTGGTTATCGGAGTTATAATGTGGATATCTGAGCTGGATTAATGTGGATATCAGAGCTGGATGTGGATATCAGAGCTGAATAATGTGGATATCAGAGCTGGATGTGGATATTAGAGCTGGATAATGTGGATATCAGAGCTGGATAATGTGGATATCTGAGCTGGATAATGTGCATATCTGAGCTGGATAATGTGGATATATGAGCTGGATAATGTGCATATCATAGCTGGATAATGTGCATATCAGAGCTGGATAATGTGGCTATATGAGCTGGATAATGAGGATATCAGAGCTGGATAATGTGGATATCTGAGATGGTAATGTGGATATCTGAGCAGGATAATGTGGATATCTGAGCTGGATAATGTGGATATCTGAGCTGGATAATGTGGATATCTGAGCTGGATAATGTGGATATCTGAGCTGGATAATGTGGACATATAAGCTGGATAATGTGGACATATGAGCTGGATAATGTGTATATATGAGCTGGATAATGTGGATATCAAAGCTGGATAATGTGGATATCATAGCTGGATAATGTGGATATCAGAGCTGGATATTGTTGATATCAGAGCTGGGTAATGTGAATATCTGAGCTGGATAATGTAGATATCAGAGCTGGATAATGTGGATATCAGAGCCGGATAATGTGGATATCTGAGCTGGGTAATGTGGATATCTGAGCTGCGTAATATGGATATCTGAGCTAGATAATGTGGATATCTGAGCTGGATAATGTGGATATCTGAGTTGGGTAAGGTGGATATCAGAGCTGGATAATGTGGATATCAGAGCTGGATAATGTGGATATCAGAGCTGGATAATGTGGATATAAGCTGGATAATATCAAACTATTATTCTTCTGCGACTAACATCCAGTTTAAATATTGTCCATGTAGACTGGTTTGTTTTAGGTCATCTTTGGTTCCCCATAACTTGTTTTGCTGAGAAGTTCCTGTCGGTCAGCTTGTCGTTCTGTGAACAGCGAAACTGAGACAATCATATGATATGTGTTCTGGTGTCTGTGTTGCTGCTGCTCCGCAGATGCAGGTCACAGAGTCGCTGATACAAATTCGGTGTACGCGTGATTATAGACAATAGAGTATTGTTCTAAGTCGAAATATCGTGACATGTTCCATTCTGTTCAATTTGTTAATATTCTCTTGCTTGAGGCTATAGTTTCCGTTTAGTTCTCTAAACTGAAATCGCATAGATTAAGTTAGCAAACACTTTACCTCCCTGAAGCTTTGAGGTGCGTGGTTCTGATGGAGGATGCCTCCCGTTTTTGCATACTCGTCTGCTTTTTCCTTATCAGAGATGCCACAGTCAGCTGGTATCTTCTTCTTCAGCATTCATTCTCAAACTCCCGCTAATTTTCTCTTGCACCAGGATCATGGTTATACTAGATTTCCAACAGGATGCAGTTCAGAGAATGGAAATGCGTTGTGTCGCCATTTCATTTGCGCCAATGGCCCGACAAATTCGAAGATAAACCTTTTGAATATAAACTAACAATATAATGCAACGAAATGATACCAAACATGAACAATCAATTATTATAAATCAATGTAAGACTTCTCAGATATCATTCTCAAACTACAGATGTGTTGCACAGCTGGATTGTTGGTTTTAGATGATAGGTACGCAATTAAGATCTGAACACGAACCCGTTGATAGGGTAAGGGTTCAACTCTATTCCCCTTAGAAAATTACATTATTTCTATTACTTGGCAATTTTACTAATTGGCTATATGTCAATTTCCATGCATATAATTAATTACAAGAATGTACATCAGTTCCCAAACGTAAATGTCAATTTCTATGCATATAATTAATTACAAGAATGTGCACCAGTACCCAAGTCTATATGCCAATTTCCACGCCCGTAATGGATTACAAGAATGTGCATTAGTTCCCACACGTATATGTCAATTCCTATGCATATAATTAATAACAAATATGTGCATCAGTTCCCAAACATATAATGTCTGAGATGGATCTCACGCGTATCTATCAGTTCCCAAACATATAATGTCTGAGATGGATCTCACGCGTATCTATCAGTTCCCAAACATATAATGTCTGAGATGGATCTCACGCGTATCTATCAGTTCCCAAACATATAATGTCTGAGATGGATCTCACGCGTATCTATCAGTTCCCAAGCATATAATGTCTGAGATGGATCTCACGCGTATCTATCAGTTCCCAAGCATATAATGTCTGAGATGGATCTCACGCGTATCTATCAGTTCCCAAGCATATAATGTCTGAGATGGATCTCACGCGTATCTATCAGTTCCCAAGCATATAATGTCTGAGATGGATCTCACGCGTATCTATCAGTTCCCAAACATATAATGTCTGAGATGGATCTCACGCGTATCTATCAGTTCCCAAACATATAATGTCTGAGATGGATCTCACGCGTATCTATCAGTTCCCAAGCATATAATGTCTGAGATGGATCTCACGCGTATCTATCAGTTCCCAAACATATAATGTCTGAGATGGATCTCACGCGTATCTATCAGTTCCCAAACATAATTTATCGAGTGAAAACTTCTCTAGCCAGTTGTGTCATCTTCATCTAAGGATACAACTCATCAACATAGCATAACTTGTTTCACCCCTACAGCGAAAGCCAATTCACTAATGTCACTCAAGGAATATTCAATCACATATTACGTGAATACGGCTAAACCGTGACCGTCGCATTATAAAACCTATAATAGCTAATGAGTAAAACAGCCTTCTAAAATGACTCATTTCTCTTTTCCTGTGGTTTTCTGTCGACACAAAGTATAACTATAGTGACCAAATAAAATCACGGGAACAGTCAAGTGACTAAGGCACTATTCCGCCCATACCTTTCATATTTAAAAAAATTTAGATTGAAGGCTTATGTGTCTCGATGAAGTATTATGAATTCGTTGGAATGACAGACCCACATGTAACAGAACCCAGTGAACCTGTCATTACCATTCCATACATACAGCAACAATCAAAGATCTGCACATTCTAATCACATCTACAAGACTATACCCTTTTGTGTACCTACCCGGTAATGTCATATGCCCACCGAAGATGAAATAAAACTGTACCAGGAACATTGAATAATTACCAGATGAGGCGTGACTAATGACGCCAACTAAAATAGTCTGCACATCAATGGTAAATACGAATATAGCTTCTCGGGCACAAAAAGCGCATGAGGCTATTTTCGATACTCAAAGACATTATCAGCTACGTTTATGTTATAATGTCATCTCTATTGCATAGATATGTTGTAGGCGTATAACGGGTGATATGGTGTAGGCGTATAATGAGTGATATGATGTCGCGTATAACGAGTTTTGTTGTAGCGTATAACGAGAGTTATGGTGTAGCGTAAAACGAGAGTTGTGTTGTAGCGTATAGCGAGTTATGTTGTAGCGTACGTATAATGAGTTATTTTGTAGTGTATAACGAGAGTTTTGTTGAAGCGTATAGTGCTTGCTTTTCGGATATCCCTGGGGATTATCGCTTGAGAGGCTACGAAATTATGTGCTTTAGGTGGAAGAAGCAGAGGAGGGCAAATAAAGGCATGGACAGGAATACATCAAGGAATGGACATGGCAAGATATTTCCACACTCATCCGCATCGCTGAGGATAGAATTTTCTGGAGGACTCTGTGTGCTGAGGCATCCAATGTGGTACCCCTACGACCCTGAAGGGTTACGGGTTTATTGATTGATTGATAGCGAGAGCTATATTGAAGGCGTATAACGAGAGTTATGTTGTAGCGTATAACGAGATTTATTGTTGTAAACGTATAAACGAGTGGTGTGTTGTAGGATTATAGTGTTTTCCAGGAATGATTTGCTCCAACATCTTAACAAAATAAATATAGCAATGTTTTATGTAGTTTCTTCTGACACTATCAATAGCACAGTGAATACAGGAAGTCATCGTTCAATGTGAATCACACCTTCCGTGGAATATCAATACTATTTCCAACTTCATTTTTCTTAAGCGAATCTATATTCGAACTGAGAGTTATAGGGCAATATTAAGAATTTCCTGGACAGAAAAGATAAGGAATAGTGAGGTTTCGAATATATTGAATATAGAGAAAGGATGGCTGGTGAATACAATTTTACATAGAAAACTGAAATATTTCGGACATATAAAAAGACACAATGACATGGAAAGACGCATATTAGAAGGGGAGAATTTCCGGGAACTAGAAGAAGAGGTAGACGGATAGATTACATCAAATATTGTATGAAGATATTATTGGAGGATAATTGGCATGATAAGAGTTGGGTTCAGGACACCAATTGTAAAGACAATGTTCTAGAAAAATATGTCCTGTGGTGATGATTATATATAAATTCTGTTGCGATCTCCTGCAAATATACTTTTCATCCGCGGACCTCCTTAACATATTTTTTTCCGTGGACCTCCTACAAATATACTTTTCATCCGCGGACCTCCTAAAAATATTTTTTTTCTGTGGACCGTCTACAAATATATTTTTCTTCCATAGAACTCCCACAAAAGCATTTTTCCTCCGCGGACCTCGTACAAATATAGTTTTTCCTAGCCGGAGAACTACAAAAAAAATTTTTCTCCGCGGACCTCTTACAAATATATATTTTTCCCCCCATGGATCTCCTACAAATATATATCCCCCCCCCTCCCGCTGACCTCCTGCAAAAATATCCCCCCCCCCCGTGGGACTCCTATCATTTTTTTTTTTGCTCTGAGACTCTTTTTGAAGCTACCACGTATGTAAATCATTAATCTGTGTCAACATTGTTTAATTAAAATCACTTTTGTGCTGACAGCCAATGGAAATCATGGGAAAAGTGAAATAGGTTCACTTTTGAAAGATAAAACCGATGAATCCCCAGGGCTGTATAATGGACTCGATTTTGCACTAGGAAACAGGCGAAACACGTAAACTAGAGGACAGCCACTAATCTTCTTCTTTCCCAAAACCAAAAATATTTTTTATTCCTGACACTTCCTATCGACTCTTTCATTCTTCTACTATCCTTATCTTTCTCTCCGGGGATCTCACTTGCATAGTGGTTAAGCCGTTCGCATTGCGCTCGATAAGTCGTGGGTTCGAATCTCTCTCGACTCTTGCTTCTGCGGTTTTTTCGGATATCCCTGGGGATTATCGCTTGAGAAGCTACGGAATTATGTGCTTTAGTTGGTACTTTGGGCATCCAGCGTGCCGCTTCGTTGACATAAATAATTTAAGTACGTATGGTGCAACCCTAATACAACGAAGTCGATCCTCTATTATTGACGACCATTGCCTTATTTCTCTCTTACCCCGTTTACCCCCTTTTTTACTTATTCCCCTATGAATCTTCTTTATGACAGATTTTTCCCAACAATTTTCTTCCCTCGTAATTGTTTGCTGTAACGCCCTGATCAAAGTACATGCTCCCTCTACCTGATATTGAACTAGTCAAAACCGCTAGGTCGCTAATTGAACATATTTATCTGCCGCTTCAGCTGCTGTAATCATGCACGTTCATGCACATCCCGACAGAACAAGACTTTACAGCGTGTCTGTCTGTTATTGCACACACAAAAATGTCCAAGTCTGGCTTCCAGTTTCTATCCTAACAAAACATTGAACAGGCACGCTCAAACAGATAAGCAATTCTTGCATTCGTTGGAAACAACAAATTATCTATGCGAAAATACAATAACTTCAAAAATACATGGGAAAGTGGTTAACGTATATTCATAGTTGACTTTAGCATAAACTATGTTTCTCAGTAACTAGAATCAAAAATGTGTTTTCATGTCACATTTCTATACGTACACACGAGTCCCTCGTTAAATAGTCTTGCTGACTCATCGGGTATCATCCTACTACTGTGACGACATTAGACATGTTCGCATTATTTGTATTGGTTGTCTATGCAAGTATACGCAAAGTGATCAATGAAAATCACAGTAAACGTCACATGCGTCACTTTTGAAGGTTGATTCCCGATGAGTCTTCAGAACCGTACTGTCGAAGGGCTCGTATATTGTTGATGGTTACAGTTCATTGACGTTATTTGTACTCATGACATGTATTTCACAGTTTATTCAAGCGTGAATCCTTCATGACAGTTCACATTCTATTCAGATCATTCTAGAACACTGTGACTGGTAACTTACAGGTTTGTGATGAGGTACGCTTCTTTCAACCGTGGACCTTTATCCAATTTGGCTATATCAGAGCTTTAACCACAAGCAATAATAATAATAAAAACCCGTCAGGGATGCCACACTAGAGACATCATCAGAAAAAAACCCTAAACAACTCGATCCTCGGCCATTCGAAAGAGTATAGAAAAATTATGCAAATATAAAATCCTTGATGTTTTCAAATCAGGATTTTCTGACTTCTTTTCAAAATAATTTTTGAAAGCGAGTCCGTCACGTCTCGTTACATGTCCAAACCAAACACGCTTACGTCATTTCACCACTGCCATAAGTGATTCTTGAATACTGCACGATTATTTATTTGTCTTGCGTTCAATATAACTTAATTCTTAACAAACGTCTGCAGCACTTCTATTCAAGTCTGAATCTTTTTTTCCGTGTCTGCTTAGATTGTCAAACTTCCACATCTGTATAAAAGTATAATTAACATTAGCGATCTGAATAGATTGATCTTTACTGTAATATTGATCTTACTTTTCCAAATCACAACAACCTTGCCATCTCGGGTCTTTGTTTAATCTCTGGAGGGAGAAGCTGTGGGGTTTTTTTCTGATTGCCAATAAGCTAAGTCTCGGGGCGGATTTGGGCTCCACCGGGTAAGTTTATGAACATGGAAACGCTACACTGAAGTATCATAAGCAATAGTGGGCATCGTAGTTCTGGTAATCCTGTCACCACGAGATTAGATATATCATGGCCTCATAGATATACAAAATGCCAGAGCATGGGTGTGACAGAAAGGGTCGGATGTTACCAAAAATAGCCACATATTTTCCGTTCAGTATTTATCAAGTTCCTAGTCACTCACTAGAATAGCACTGCACGCTGATCTCACACAGCATCACACATCTTGGCTGATCTCACACAACGTCACACATCTTGGCTAATCTCACACAACGTCACACATCTTGGCCGATGAGACTCATCATTTTTCACTTTTCCTATAATCTGTGTCGTGAACTAATGAAACGCACGGGAAAATTCGGATATAAGTGACGACCTATGAGACCATTCATATACTTCTTATAGATACATGGATTTAACACCAACAAAATGTAAAGGGGCGGATTTTACCCAAAAAAAATAGTCGGGATTTCCCGTTTTAAACCAATTCTTACAGACAACACGTATAATTCTAGAATAGTTTGTCCATTGATATCTTGCAACAGCGGTGTTTATAACCAGATATTCATCTATGAAATTATTCACAAGCTGATCGTTTATAACCAGATATTCATCTATGAAATTATTCACAAGCTGATCGTAACACTGATCATGTACAAAATTAAATTATCAAATAGAATTAGTTTGTTCCATTGGTGCTAGGGAACGGAACATAGGGCATAAATCATGTTTCTCCATGCACTGCGGTTGCTGCAAGCTGTTGTAGTTCTTGGGTGATGTTAATATACATTGTCATTGCCTCGTTTTTTTTATTGTTCGTCGTAGTGTTGTCCTTGATCTTCCACATTTCCGTTTTCCTACTGCATAAAATACAATAGCACATAACATTACAATTAGATTCTTCTTCTTCAGCGTTTATATTCAAACTCCCATTGGGGAGTTGCAGCAGGCCTCTCTTGCAGCAGGACAATATCTCTACTAGATTTCCAGCAGGATAAAGTCCCGAGAATAGGAATTAGCTGTGTCTCAGTTTTATTTGCGCCAATGGCCCGACACAACCGTCTTGGGCAAATAATTGTATTCAGTTCTCCGGGCTACATCCTGCTAATCTCCAGGAGTCTGAGAACGAGCTGATAAATATAAAAACAAATAGATAGTCTCACATAAATGACTGAGGTATATCATAACAACGTGCAAGATAGATAACACCTGAATCAAGCACATAAATTCAGCGCTTGCGTGTAGTGCTCATGCACGCCGTCTTTGTTAAATATTTAAATGCAAAAAAAAAATCAGAATAAACCATTGACGAAATGAATATATATATATATATATATATATATTGATCTATACCATTAACAGACGAAATAAGAAACATGAGGTATAAAAAGGTAAACTATGACATAATAAAAGTTAAAATGGAAAAACAAATTTAAAAAAAAAAAAAAACTTAAATCAGGGTTGCCACACTGTTGATAAACAACATTTTTTACTAGTAAAATTTCAGATAACATATTGACAAAATTAATCATAATACCTTTTATTTATTTTTTTTTCAAAAAAAAAATTAACAATACTAGAAAATATAAACAAACATAGCTTTATTTGTCAGTGACAGTAACACTTAAACAATGGCAAAAATTGAGAAATGCAAAATTATGGCAACACTGACCTAAATAACTGAAGTTTAAAAAGTGCACAACAAAATAGCTGATAAATATCTAGGTACCGTCATATAATTTAATCAAATTGGACACACTAGCCTTTAGAAGCTTGATATCAAAGCAATCACTGGTATCAGTTTGGGAAGAGAATATAACATCTCGGCGGGGCGAAGAATACATCAATGAACAAAGATGAAAGATATCCATTAACTGGCTGAGACAACCACCGGAAAGTACTTTAGGTACATTACGGGAAGCAGTGGTCACACTTTTAACGAAACAAATACGTACATTATTAAATGAAACGAAATATCGATAAAGAAGCATTTCAGAGTAGCTAAGACTACTAGAGAATCCAGCGATCTGCTCGCTACACACTGAGAGCCCCTCCCGTCCCCTTGGATGCCCGGGGGGAATGGGGGCCTCTTAGTGCGTAACACGTAGATCGATGCAAGCCTACTGACTTTTTAATCTCAGTTCAGCGAGGTCTCGAAAGTTAAATGAAATTACGCATAATATTACAAAGTTTAATTCTGCTTCTTGCAATGAACCGTACTTTATTATGATAAATTGGTACAGGTGTGACAGCATTAGAAGAAAGGGTGTGAAATAACTATAAGAACAATGGTGACAGAACTAGAAGAAAGGGTGTGACAGACCTAAAGGAACGGGTGTGAAAGAACTGGAAGAAATGGTGTGACATAACTATAATAACGGGTGTGAAAGAACTATAATAACGGCTATGAAATAAATATAAGAACGAATGTGACAGAACTAGAAGAAAGAGTGACAGAACTAGAAGGGCAGATGTGAAACAACTAGAAGAAATGGTGTTACATAACCATAATAACGGATGTGACAGAACTATAAGAACGGCTATGAAAGAACAATAAGAACGAATGTGACAGAACTAGAAGAAAGGATGTGACAGAACTAGAGGGACGGATGTGAAAAAAACTAGAAAAACGTACGTGACAGAACTAGAATTTGAGTACAATATATTGAAATCAAGTATTCGCTGACATCAATTCTATTTTATAATCCCGTAACCCCTCAGAGTCGTAAGGATACCACATTAGATGTTTCAGGAAACAAATTTCTTGAGCGATTTCAATCTTCAACGATGCGGATGGGTGAGAAACACGTGTCCTGTCCAGTCCTTGATGGTGTCTGCCCATGCTATTATTTGTCCTCCTCTTCATTTTTTCACCTTATATGGTTCCTTGTAGTAATGATTTTGACAAGGAATCATGTCGGCAATACATGTCCAAACCATGAAAGTTTTTGTCGTTTCACTATTGAAAGCAATGATTATTGCGGGACTGTAATATTGAAATGCATTCACTGGCACAGACAATATTGAATATGTGTTACGTCTTGATCCCTGGTCAAGAAACGAGAAAGCTAACGCTGATTATTAAGTCATGTGGCAGCATAAATAGCAAGGAACAATAATACTAGACGCCCGCGTGTTGCCGGGGGCCCCTGAATGAGGAGGGGTGGAGTATAGTAACACTTACCGGTCAAGCATGTCGTAAGAGGCGATAGATGTCTAGGGGAGGAGTTGATGAAATAAGTATCAGGCCGAAATGCGCATATATCGCCGCTAAGCTGTAAACCATGACAAAACGCATTCATTTCACCTGATTACAGCATACTGGTCTGGAGTTTGAGAACGAATGCAGAAAAAGACGAATACGAACACTAGTATGCAATTTTAACGTCTACGCCGCAGTGTTTCATTATCTCACTGTATAGTTCTTAGTACTAAACACACAGCAGGATCAGGCCTATACAGACACATAATATACAATATACTACATCCTTTATACTGGCAGACACTACAATATACTACATCCTTTATACTGGCAGACACTACAATATACTACATCCTTTATACTGACAGGCTCTACAATATACTGACCAACGTAATAATTCAATGGTGTCGAAAATGGACTGGTATATCATGGCAGTTGTTACAGTACAAGAGTTTGCCCAGCTACACTCGAAACCAAAAAACTAAGTATATACACAGATGGCTCATTCAATAGATATGCAAATAAATACGGTTGTGGTTTTGTTGCCTACAGAAACAGCTTGATGTTGATGGAGAGATAATCTGCATACTACCTTTCACATCGAGCATGAGGATGGCAATCGAGATGGGGGGGGGGGGGGGGGGGTTACAGCATCACTAAGTTGGTTGATACTAATATATCAACCCGTTCTGTAATACTCGTATAGATTCAAAGCATGCTGCGCAGGATAGACATGCACATGCTGACAAAGGAATGAGCTGCATTATTGAACAACTAAATTGTAAAGAGCATTACATGGATATGCAGTTCTGTTCACGCTGGAGTCAGAGGAAACGAATCTATACCGCCACAGACTCTATAATATACTAAATCTTTCTATACCCACACAGACTCTACAATGCACTACATTTTTCTATACCCACACAAACTACACAATGCACTACATTTTTCTATACCCACACAAACTACAATATACTACATCTGTGTATATCCAGACAGACTCTACAATACACTACATCTGTGTATACCCGCACAGACTCTACAATACACTACATCTGTGTATACCCACACAGACCGCACAATCAACAAATCACACACAGATCATTACTGTTAAATTGACATATACAAATCAGGCGTATCGTATCGTCCATTATTTAATTGTTTTCATTATATACATGAACCAGATCACCAATTAGTCAACATGATTGTCCCCGGGCTGATTCTACACGATCACAATTTTCCTCATCGGTTGTCAATTCATGTCAAATTTTCATTGTTTTTAAAACGAATGATCTTTCTACACTTGTTTACACTATTCCTATACCGTTAATTGTGAAGTCATTTCTAACTGTATTCATAATTAGCCTATGTTATAGTTATTTCTAACTGTATTCATAATTAGCCTATGTTATAGTTATTTCTAACTGTATTCATAATTAGCCTGTGTTATAGGTATTTCTAACTTCATTTATAATTAGCCTATGTTATTGTTATTTCTAACTGTATTCATAATTAGCCTATGTTATAGTTATTTCTAACTGTATTCATAATTAGCCTATGTTATAGTTATTTCTAACTGTATTCATAATTAGCCTATGGTATAGTTATTTCTAACTGTATTCATAATTAGCCTATGTTATTGTTATTTCTAACTGTATTCATAATTAGCCTATGGTATAGTTATTTCTAACTGTATTCATAATTAGCCTATGTTTTCTTCTGGAACACAATTTGCTGGGATGAAAAAGTCGCGTATTTCAGTTGTCTTTTTTTTGTACACTAAAATTCAGGAGTTTATAAATCTATTATACGTTGATGTGTGCTGTCGCCTGTTCTATTCAACGTATTTCTACATAGCCAGAATTACAAAAGAAACACAAAATGAGATATATAACGAAACAACAGAGAATGAACAGCTTAACAACGACCTCAATAAACTGCTTTTTGCTGACGATGAAAGCATCAGATATTATGACAAAGACAAACTGCACACTCACATCAACTACCTATCAACAATATGCAATAAATACAACATGTGGATCAACACACATAAGACAGAAACTATGCACGAAACGAGATCAACAGAGCACTTAAACATCCGAATAGAGAGCACAAAAATAAAACAAGTCAAAGAGCGCAAGTACTTAGGAAGTATTTTCACTGATGACAGACGACTTGACAGAGAGATAGTAAAAAGATGTCAAACGGCAAATGCTGTGACATATCAGCTATCATCTTTGTTATTGCACCCAAAAATCAATATGGAAATAAAGAAACAAATGCTTAAGAGCATATTTATACCAGCACTATACTAGCAATGCCAGACTTGTCAACTGACATCTACACATAAGAGAAAGATCGAAACTTGTGAAATAAAAATGTCTAAGGAAGGCTATTAGAGTCACCAGATTCGACAAAATGCGTAGTGAGAACATCAGAAAGATAATAGGAATCACATCATGTATAGAATATAGAGAGAAAGCGCCGCGAGGTTCCGGATGGCCTCGACCTTTTCGTTGTCCGGCTTGATTCCATCACAGCCGACCACGAAACCTAAGTACTGTGTTTCAGACTTCTTAACTCGCATTTTCCCAACTTTACCTCGTGTTGCCGTAGCCTGTCAAACACCTGCTCGATGTGTGCGATGTGCTCCTCTCTCTCTCTCTCTCTCCGGTGGTGTGGATGAGGTGTTGTCCATATCGGCCAAGGCGAACCTCTGCATACCAGCCAATACCTCGTCCACCAGACCCATGTAGTAGGTAAGTGCGTTCTTCACGCCGAATGACATCCATTTCAGGAGAACGTGCCAACGTAGGAACAGAAAGTGCTCTTAGTCTTAGCATCTTCCGACATTGAAATGCACCAAAACCGTGAACGGGCCTGTCATCATCATCAGGTGCCATGCCGGCTGGCGTAGGCGGTCATGGCTCTCCACGGCTCTCTGTGCACAGTATTATGTATCAAAGTCGTTGTTGTTTCCTTGCCGTGCCAGGTTGTTAAACTGTTTAATAGTTTCTCACGTTGTCGCCCTCTGTCTCTGTTGTCTTCAATTTTGCCTGTTGTGACTATGTTCTCTAAACCTGCCTGTCTCATGAAGTGACCAAAAGAAGAAGATTGCCTTTTTCTTATATTGTTGATTAAGGTCCGTTTCGCATTTGACTCTTTCAACACCTCTACATTAGTTTTTCTGGCAGTCCATGGTATTCTCAGCATTCTTCTGTAGAACCACATCTCTGTTGCCTCTAATTTCCCACTTTCTAGTTTGTTTATTGTCCAAGAATCGCACCCATATCTTAGTATAGGGGTTATATAGCACTGAAATATACGATAGTGAAATACCGAGACCAGCTCAGCACTCTCAAGTATGTCATCGATGCGTGGTATGGGGTAAGATACGCTCTTGGTGACCTGATTCAAGCGAGAAAATCACAGTCTGCCCGTCAAAAACTCATGTGGTCTTGATTTCTTGGTACAGTTGAGATCTCATAAAATTAACCTCCACTGCCGTGTCGACCAACGCCTTAACCGTGAGCCCGCTCATGTTGACAGCACACAAGCTGTGGTCCTTCAGCGTCGCGACGATTCCCACTGTTCGTTTCCGGCCCTCTCATCTCTGATGCAGGCACTATGGTAAGGTCTTTGTCTTGTGACTTGGCGGTCGTGCTTTTCGTCATCTCTATCCCCCTCCTGATAGCACAAAGCAGGCTGTGAGCGTCCGTTTTCCCATTCTTATATCACCTCTCTTGAGAAATCTGTCCCTTCTGACCGTCATCCGTCTATCTGGTGGCCTCTGTTTCTTCGATACGTCTGTCATAATGTAATTATACGTTTCTCTTCCATTCCTGGTTTTTATGACCTTACAAGACAGCTCATAGTCTATTCGTATATTATTCTATGCTCTTATTGATAGATTCGTCAAAGAGCTTACCTGGCCGAAAGAGTCTCTTCACTGGCGGAAACCATTGTCAGGTCCGTCCTACATGTTGACTTATGTCGTCTGCTTATTAGCTTCGTGGAGACTGTCGCTCTTAAATATGGTTTAATACGATCCGAAGGCAAGTTTGTGACACTAATGTTACAACACTTAACTCGTTCATATGGTTCTGTCATTCTGTCTGGATTTTGACTAAACAGCCGACCTTCTGTTCTATTGTTCCGACTTGCCGTGCTTCATTTGATTACACACGGAGGTTGGTTGTATCCACACTTGCAGTTAAGCATAGGGGTGGAAAGCTGTTATTGTTTCAATGCCGGATGTGTCGCCTTGGTTGCATTCAATCCAGATTTGTTCAATGTTATATTTGTATTTTCTAGCAACCGCGTTTGGTCTATCTTTGACTATATATCGTAGATTTTGTTGCCATATGCCCTTATTGTTATTTGTTATGTGTTCCTGTTGTTGGTATCTATACTCTTTTTTTGTTATTTGTATATGTTCACGTTGGCCGTATCTATGCTCTTATTGTTATTTAGTATGTGCTCATGTTGTTGGTATCTATACTTTTTCGGTTATTTATTATGTGTTCATGTTGTTGGTATCTATGCGCTTATTGTAATTTGTTATTTATTATGTGTTCATATTGTTGGTATCTATGTTCTCATTTATTATGTGTTCATATTGTTGGTATCTATGTTCTTATTTATTATGTGTTCATATTGTTGGTATCTATGTTCTTATTTATTATGTGTTCATATTGTTGGTATCTATGTTCTCATTTATTATGTGTTCATATTGTTGGTATCTATGTTCTCATTTATTATGTGTTCATATTGTTGGTATCTATGTTCTCATTTATTATGTGTTCATATTGTTGGTATCTATGTTCTTATTTATTATGTGTTCATATTGTTGGTATCTATGTTCTCATTTATTATGTGTTCATATTGTTGGTATCTATGTTCTCATTTATTATGTGTTCATATTGTTGGTATCTATGTTCTCATTTATTATGTGTTCATATTGTTGGTATCTATGTTCTCATTTATTATGTGTTCATATTGTTGGTATCTATGTTCTTATTTATTATGTGTTCATATTGTTGGTATCTATGTTCTCATTTATTATGTGTTCATATTGTTGGTATCTATGTTCTCATTTATTATGTGTTCATATTGTTGGTATCTATGTTCTCATTTATTATGTGTTCATATTGTTGGTATCTATGTTCTTATTTATTATGTGTTCATATTGTTGGTATCTATGTTCTCATTTATTATGTGTTCATATTGTTGGTATCTATGTTCTTATTTATTATGTGTTCATGTTGTTGGTATTTATGTTCTTATTTATTATGTGTTCATATTGTTGGTATCTATGTTCTTATTTATTATGTGTTCATATTGTTGGTATCTATGTTCTTATTTATTATGTGTTCATATTGTTGGTATCTATGTTCTTATTTATTATGTGTTCATATTGTTGGTATCTATGTTCTTATTTATTATGTGTTCATATTGTTGGTATCTATGTTCTTATTTATTATGTGTTCATATTGTTGGTATCTATGTTCTTATTTATTATGTGTTCATATTGTTGGTATCTATGCGCTTATTGTAATTTGTTATTTATTATGTGTTCATATTGTTGGTATCTATGTTCTCATTATTTTGCATAGGTTCATGTTGTTGGTATAATTTATAAAATGAAGATTCTAACCTGAAGTTAAACTTACAAGGTACGAATATGGAGCACAGAATACCAGCACTGTTTGCATTCCATACATGTCGTAAGAGGCGATAACGGAGGATATGGGGGTGGAGTTGGCTGCCTCATCCCATACAAGGACAAATTGATCCAGAATAGCGTATTATTTCGAAATGCGCAGAAAACGCAGGACAGTTTTAAACCATGACAAAACGCATTCTCTTCTCCTGACTACATCCAGCTAATCTGCAGGTGTTAGAGAATTAACGCAGTAGAAAAAACATCAAATTCCAACAGGGACTAAACAAGACAACTCTATAACAGTATCATGAATATATAAATGAATATATTGTTCAGAAATACTTAGTCGCAACATTTTCTTCAGATGGCAAGATGACACCGAAATAGACATTTGCTGTATCAAAGTGAATCAAATATTGGGACAATTATACCCTTTATTGCAACACAAAATGTTACCAATGACAACCAAAAAAAACACCTTATCCAAAGTATCTTCATTCCAACCCTATGCTACCAATGTTAAACATGGTCCTTAACAAAACATAAAAGACAGCTGATTACAAAAGATATGAGATGTCTGCTAAAAGCCACACTAGTGACCAGAAGACACAATTAGAAACGATGTCATAAGAGAAAGAGTAGGTGTCATATCAATTCTTCAATACATAAAAATCAACAAATGCAATGGTTTGGTCATCTGGAAAGAATGCCGTGTTATTCATTAGTTTAGAATCATATACGAAGAGTGGAGAAGCAGAAAGAAGAGCCAGAGGTAGACCTAGAGTACGCTGGATCGACAACATGAAAGAGACAATACACGAACACCAAATAACATTATCTGAAGCTGCCAGAAAAGCGAGAACAATAACATTGTAATTCCATCGACACGCGTAAATGGTAAAAGAGGAAGATAGATATCGTTCAGAGAATATATATCATTCATTCTCTGTGAAACTTACACACAATTATCTATATTGAACGTGTTTCTACGTTGACGCTACTTATAAACAATTATGTTAGGAATGATATCCAAAACAATGCACAAAATGAATAGTCATCAAAATAGAATATATTATTAAAGATAACCATCAATTATTATATTAATAACAGAAAGATACAGTTTAAATTATCATCGTTGACTATTTGATAACTCCAATATTCAAGAATGGTACATTAAATATCCACGTTTGTTAACTTGTCACAAAATTATCGAGTCATCATTCTAACAGCCGGCAGCAACGTCGGGTACTCACAATATTTCTGCTACTCGCGTGAATGCAACCCCACGTACGAACCACAGAGCTGAGCGTCACATTAAACAACAGAGGCTGGAGAGAATAATATACGAATAGAACCATCATCAATACATCTTGCCTTCTCGGGGAAACTACCATCTTCGACTAGCAGGTACCCATAAAATCAATCAGATCATCATCGGCAAAGACTAGAAACTAGAATAATCGCCGCTGAAGCCAATATTTTTTTTTCTCTCTCTCTCCTTTTGGAGTACATTTTTATCAATCAATAGCTTCTTAAGAGACTCGCGTTCTTGGCAAGGTTCCAGTCGTTGATGTGAAGGTTAACCGCGGCGTGTCGCTGCTAGACGGACTATCAATTTATCATCATTACAAGGTAACAAGCGATACGCTTGGCGGCTAGTTATACACGGTCATTATTAACACAAATTGCCATCAACATTTGCAGTCACGACCAACAACGAATACCAGGTTTATTCACAATACAGCTAAAACTTATTATCATTAATATGTAAAAGCAGGATAAAACAACAATGTTGTCAATAATTAAAAATCATGCAGCAAACGGGAATTGAACCAGGTCCGTTCACACGGCACCCAATCGGCTTGCAACTTTAGTCAACACGTTTTCGACAACACCGCATCCCCCATAAAAGGATGCAATTTTAGTCTAGACTTACAAAGTGTATATACTCAAGCTACTATGAATATGGACCGGGCAATGGACACACAGACAGACAACTACATCACACACGGTGAGCAGGTATGTTAACTCCTCCAGAAACACACGATTTCAATGTATTCAATAACTGCGCTTAATTAACAGCTCATTAACATATTAGTAACCGCGATGCCCAGTGTTTGACATTCGGTTTTCTTCACTACGGCCATCAGTCTCTGGGAGAGGCAAGATTTGCTTGTAGTGGTTAAACACTACTAATTCTTACACATCAGAAATTATGGAACATAATGGAGATCATGAAATTCCAACTACATCTCGTATTGCTAATGAAAATTCTTTATCAGGAACAACAGGCTTCTGTAAGTCTCGAGGGAAAAACATCTGCCTGATTTGAGGTCCAAACAGGAGTCAAGCGTGGATTCATCCTCTCACCACGTCTGTTCAGCATTTACGCAGACATCATGCGAAATGTGCAAGAAACAGTTTGTGAACAGTTTCAACCCCTTAATTTGGAAGTCACGAAATCCCAGAAACAAAAATTAGGTATGCAGATAACACCACACTATCACGTATCCCCACAGGTTTTGAACACACGATTGTCAAACATCATAGCTAGGTACAAAATCTTTTCCACACTGCAAAAAAAAGGCAAAAATAATGCATATCAGCAGAGATGAGCTCACAGCAACAATAGTTATTGACAAAGAACAACTAGAAAATGTCTGCAACTTTGAATATATCGGAATACAGGTGATTGCTCTGAAAAGATCAGAAAGAGATTAGCAAATGACCCTAAAAAAAGTCACGGATGAAAAATCTATGCAAACTGTGCATAAATGTGTTTGGCAAGAGGCAAACAGAGTAACAAAGTTACAACTATTAAGAAGCTACATTTTTCCAGTGGCAACATATGGTTGTGAGACGTGGGCAATGATATCAGCAATGAAAAAATATCGGCATTCGAAATGAAATTTTATAGAATGGTCCTAAGAATAACATAGATATAAAGACGAACCAAAAAAAACAGGTGTCGGTAAAGATCTGGACATAGATGAAGAATGGCTCCTCAAAACTATCAAAGAACGCAAACATAACACATTTCGGAATTACAAAAAGACACAATAGTTTAGAAAAATTAATGATAGAGAGCAAAGAGAACAAGAGACAGGCCAGGACGAGCAGATGGACAGATAACACGATAAACTCTTCTAAAAGAAAAGTCAATGGAAAAAGCTTGGCAGCTTGCATAGAAGCAAGACGCTTCAGATTGGCAGTGAGAACAATGTTATGTAAAGGACACTGCATAAAAGGCATTCATTTATCTACCAAATGTGCGACCAATTCTGAATATGGGAACCAATATTTGATAAGAGTGTCTTTATTTATCTACCAATGTGGGGTCACTCCTGAATATGGGAACCAATATTTGATAAGAGTGTCTTTATTTATCTACCAATGTGGGGTCACTCCTGAATATGGGAACCAATATTTGATAAGAGTGTCTTTATTTATCTACCAATGTGGGGTCACTCCTGAATATGGGAACCAATATTTGATAAGAGTGTCTTTATTTATCTACCAATGTGGGGTCACTCCTGAATAAGGGAACCAATATTTGATAAGAGTGTCTTTATTTATCTACCAATGTGGGGTCACTCCTGAATATGGGAACCAATATTTGATAAGAGTGTCTTTATTTATCTACCAATGTGGGGTCACTCCTGAATATGGGAACCAATATTTGATAAGAGTGTCTTTATTTATCTACCAATGTGGGGTCACTCCTGAATATGGGAACCAATATTTGATAAGAGTGTCTTTATTTATCTACCAATGTGGGGTCACTCCTGAATATGGGAACCAATATTTGATAAGTGTTTTTATTTATCTACCAATGTGGGGTCACTCCTGAATATGGGAACCAATATTTGATAAGAATGCATTATTTTTTTCTTCCAAATGTCAGATTTATCCTGTATATGACATGATGTCAATATTTGATAAGAGGGCATTAATTTATCTATTAAATGATATCTCATGTACCAAACTCTATCAATACGTCAGAAAATTACAGTTCATCTTATAAGTCCACCTTCACTAGTGTGGAGAGAGTTGCCGAATTGCTGGATTGCTGGAACGACGTTATCATAACTAGAAGGTCCCAAGTTCAAACCACAGTGTAGATGTGGGATTTGTCTTCTGAAAGTGCAATTTAAAACTCCACCCTGTACACGTCGTATCTACTGCTAAGGCAACACAGTCATTATTTCTCAGCCTATAAAAAGCCACCTTGCACTCCCATTTACAGTAAAACATGCAAGTACAGTGCCTCGATAAAATATACAGTGTTGTGGACACATAAAGAATCATTTTTGAAATGTTCCGCCATTATTTACTCCCATTTCGGGCCCAGGCAACCCAAGTGCCAACTCAGTACTGAATAATATCAGGACAATACACCTAATAGTTGTATGGTTATTCTAATAAAAATGCATGAACTTTATCATGTATGACGTGTGCTGTTAATTATGGAGATCCCATCCAAAGAAAAGTGCACTGTTAGAAGGGGGGCATTCTACTGGCAAATTAACGGTGTCGCCTGAATCGCTATACACAATCCATGCCGCAAGTTATTTTTTTCCCCTTCTATCATTATGCATTGTCTATTTTCTTAATATCGATCAGGGAACCCGCAGGTTGAGTAAAGAACATTGAGACCTTTCGTCCATTCTGTCAAAGACGACTACGGAGGGTTGGGAGCTACTAAATCATGTGGAAAGCCAAGTCAAAAACAACTCATTCAATAATTATAGATTTCTTTACCATATACATCACCCCCTTATGATCAAATACTTTGTTTAGTATGATTCTTAATTTAGCTAATAGGTATTATACTGCCTGTGGTCCCTGTAGATGAAAGCGTCTTATACTGTCGTTGGTCCCTGTAGATGAAAGCATCTTATACTGTCTGTGGTCCCTGTAGATGAAAGCATCTTATACTGTCGTTGGTCCCTGTAGATGAAAGTAGCGTCTTATACTGTCGTTGGTCACTGTAAATGAAAGTATCTTATACGTTCTGTGGCCTCTGTAGATGAAAGCGTCTTATACTTTCTGTGGTCTCTGTAGGTGAAAGCATCTTCTACTTTCTGTGGTCTCTGTAGATGAAAGCGTCTTATACTGTAGTTGGTCCCTGTAGGTAGATGAAAGCGTCTTGTCTGATGGAGGGAGGAACGGGTGTTTTACTACCATAGATGCACAATAATTGCAGAATGTCTTCATGCACAAAATTCTCTATATCCGTGTGACATTATGTGATTAAAATGCTTTCACGAGACTGCATCTGTGTCCTCCAGCGCACACAGTATCCACTAAAACAATAAATGGTTCATTTCGGGATGTGTCCACACACATTCCAACTATTTAATATTAGGCTTGATTTCATAAAGATTCCATGACGCGGAGATAAAAAAAACAAGCAGTCTGTTACCGATCATTCGATCTGCACGCAACGCACTGAGATCTCCGTCCCCAGTGTCTTGCAGTGGAGAGGGGGCTCCCAGTGCGTTTCGAGCTGATCGATGATGCTGCGTTGTATGTGGCTTTAGAAAAAGTTCGTTTTGATAAGTAATATATGGTTTATTTCGTTAAAAGTGTGGACACATTATCCCGTAAAGTACCCAAATGACAATAGTGAGCAGTATTATATTTCTGGTTCTGTATAATGCCAGCTGTCCAACAGTCTCTTCTTATACTGGAAAATCTTGAGTTCACTTCGCCTTCATACGTCATGATATTAATTATTGTCTTGATTTTTGTTGGTCTGCATATCTATACTTTGTTCCGCCTGCCAACGTCCATCAAGGAAATGCGTGGAAATAATCGAAAACATGACATATCAAGACTTATTTTCATTCTGGTCGTATTTCATTCTGTTCGTAGGCGTTAGTTAAATGACGATAGCCTCGGTCCGACCAAGCTTCATTTTTGTTTTAACCCCGCCACTGGTTGAGAAGTTAATCAGAGATTGGTCTTGATGAAGAATCCTGGTCATAAAAACTGGATTACATAATGCAAATGTACAATATATCGATTCAAACTTTAATACGAATTAAAACATTGACTGGGACAAACGTGCACACGTCACGCAGACAAGATATAAATTATGTTACAAGAGTGTCAAAATCAGTCCGGCAGCTCAATGCTTACTCACATTAAAGCTAACGTCAGCAATGTTTTATCCAGAACAGTATTTTCAAACTCAGGTTAACGGATTAAGTGACCCTTTCCACGAAATAATTCAGCAGTTGAATAACCCACCTCATTGAGAACAAAATTACCTTCAAGGTACCAATGTTTTAGAGTTGACAGGACAGATCGGAGGAATGATGGATTACTGATACTGGTCAATAATAACATCAAAGTCACAGAAACCAAAACACACGTGGATGATGCTGCATACCAGATATTCACATAAAGAACAACCTTGAACTCCGCTTACTAAACTTCTACTTCACATAAAGAACACCCTTGAACTCTGCTTACTAAACTTCTAATTCACATAAAGAACACCCTTGAACTCTGCTTACTAAACTTCTACTGCCAAAATGACATTCCATTAAACATGACCAGTAGTAACACACTTCCTGGCAGTGGGAGACTTAACATCCACTCCACACGCTGGGGATACAATAATTTAGACAGAAGTGAAGAGGCGATGGAAAGTTTGTAAGATGACGAAAAACAAATTCTTCTCAATAATCCAAAGGATTAACTAACTTTCTACTCAAGAAGATGGCACAGCACCTCCACCCTAGACCTGGCATTCTGCACCCCAGAACTGGCTGGAATAGTGGAACAATATGTGAACAACCCGGTGACACAGATATCCACAGAAATCTGTATGGGGGCTTTAAACTGCTTTTAAATACAACAGCGTTTATTTTTTTAAATGTATAAACAACTTGAAGTATGGAGATGTTAAAATGTGAACGAGAAGTTTATTAAGAATCTGAAGATCATTACACAGAGATTTTCAACAACAAAACACATCATCAAATTACCCCCTCCTCAAGGAGAGAGGGAGAAAAATTTAATTTCTCAAAACACGCTTCCGCATCAAAGCCGCGTGTAAAGCCTGGATCACTACCCTAAAATCGCAAGCCACATAATTATTTGTAGCCAGTTTCATCAAAGCAAACACTTTGTAAATACAAAGGACGAATAGAAATTTAAAAAACACATACTCCCATGATTAGAGAAGAGAATTTCCAATTATCAGATGACAATCTAAGAACAAAGGATTAGAATCTAAAACCAGTGAGACACGATCACGATTATCTGATGTCTGAAAATCAATCAGTGTTTACATAGACCTGAGAGCACCGGTGACATATTCTTATCATAACTGTCCCTGACAGCCCTCACAATGCCGACCCAGTTCTTCATTGGAATATTGGATTCGGTCAGCAGGTAATATCCCTCACGTGTGTATGCACAGATAATAACTCACAGATCTCCTGGGCTTGTTTAGGGCAAGTACTCTGCCAGGATGTGCGTGAAATATGCGTGTGGCAGAGGGTGGTAATGTGGGGGTGAGTAATTGAACGATTTGAGAGAAATGTCTTCAAGACGGAAAACGAAGCAATCACAAAGAAAATGAGCAGTATAAGGTCAGAACGTCCGTGTGTTGGCGGAGACCTTATGAGAAGCAAGGAATCTCAAAGACTGTTTACTTACCATGCATGTCGTAAGAGGTGATTAAGTAGGTTTTAGGGGTGGAGTTTGGTTGTCACATCCCATATAGGGTCGAAATTTATCCACATGTCATATTGAAGTCGGATGTGTCAGACCCAACGGCGTAAGTATCGCAGCTTAAACGTAAACCGTGACAGAACGCAATCTGTTTTCCGGACTACATCCTGATAACCTGCAGGAGTTTGAGTGAGAACGATCATAGAACAAACAGTTCAGAACAGATCAATCGTTTGTATACTACTTTCCTAAACAGGTGATTCAGTGTTCGATTTCGCATTCGAATCCGAGACCTCTTGTTCACAATACAAACGGTTTAACCACTACGCCAGTTAGATTTCCCGGCCACGGAAGAAAAATTCTTCCAAAAAAAGACCACGGGCCAAAAACAAAAAACATTGAGAACCGCTATTTGACGTATCACGTCATCATTATGTGCATCATCAACTAAGACAACCTTACCAGCCCCACATTTTCTCGAAATTATCAAGCGATATAACATGAACCTACAGAGCGAGCTGCATCTTTGGCTGTACATAACACTACAACACTGACATATCTACTCTTGTGAAAATGTATACCCCTTCTTGCCCTACCCAGCAAAATTTCGTTTACGTGTGGAGGCGTTGTATCAAACAGTAAGCTCGCACACACATACATCTGAAATAGACCAGGTACTTCTTATATCAGAGGTAGTCTAGTTTTTCGCACAACATAACAGTCGGTTTCATATACACGACACAAACTATAATACGGGAATTAGTTATGTGCCAACACAACTATAATATGGAGTTAGTTATGTGCCGACACAACTATAATACGGGACTTGGTTATGTGTCGACACAACTATAATACAGGACTTGGTTATGTGTCGACACAACTATAATACAGGACTTGGTTATGTGTCGACACGATTGTGAAAAACGTGTTCAGTGACCATCGACAAGATATGAGGGGAAAATTGGAAATCAACCATCAAAGTAACGCATTTAATCAAAATCACGGGAAAAGCCCAATCTATCTCCTTAACAGGATGATCCCAGATAAGCCAGCACCCATGCGCAAGATAAGGTTTGAGGAGGGGAGGGGGAGAGAGTCGCCCTTGTGATATAGAACATTTTCCATGTCTTCTAGTACTAAAAATGTCTCCAAAAGATGCGTATCCCCCCCCCCTTTCCAACTATTGTCACGAAAAGGCCAAGTTTCTCATTATAAAAATGCAACAGTTCCACACCAAAATGGGTGGGCGAATTACTTGTCTTTAAGTAATCCCCCATCCTATTTGAAAAGGTATCTGGGGTCCTTCAAGTAGAAATAATACCTGGCGAAAAGGTATCTAAGGTCCATATTTAAGGTTAAAAAACGATCCCATTCAAGTAAGGGTTCGACTTTTACTCGTCTTTTTGTTTACGTGGTCTTCAACGTCCAGTTGACGACATAAGCTCAGTGGTTAGTGCATTATCTTCCTAATCAGGTGACACATGAACGAATTTTCACTTTATCTGCAAATATTTAAACCACCAAATGGTTTCTATTTGGTCCAGTCTAAGGAAATTGGTGCCAGATCTTTTGGGAAAGTAAAGACAGAAGTGGGGGGGGGGGCAATATTGGTCATTTAATCATTGGCTATGCAGCTGATTCACGATACCTAATTATCTAATCATCGTGTTCTCATCTTCAATCCGATATACAACTCAATTTTCTCAGAGATTCATTATCATTAATCATCTTCAGATTTACAAGAGAAATAATTCTTCTTCTTCTTCAGTGTTCACTCTCAAACTCCCGCTGGATCTTCCTTGTAGCAGGACCATGGTCCTACTAGATTTCCAGCAGGATGTAGTACAGAGAATGGAAATGCGTTGTGTCACCGATTTATTTGCACCAATGGCCAGACACATCCGTCTTCGACGGTAAAGAGAAATTCAAATACCCAATCTAGTATTGAAATAACCAACCGTCATAAATAACAGTCACAACTTTTTTTCCTACGATTATTAATTAGACATAATGGGGTATGTCCTTTGACCCTTATTCAAGCTAGGTCGTCCGTATTAGCCGTTCGTGAACAAGGTAAACAGATACCGGAGTATACCTCAATCTTTGAAGCAACATCAGCGGGAGCACGCCGACATGATCCGTGTCAAACATGCGTGAACTAGTTCTCGGTGTCACGTATATGAAAATTAGTTCCTGCTCTTCTACACACGTGACACAGAGATCGACACTTGTACTCCAAACCACTGGTTCTCAAAGTGGTGGCCAGTGGATCAACGATAGTCCGCAATCCATCAGTGGAAGTCCTTATATACATCATTTTCGTCCGTCGCAGTCAACAATGACCACTCGGCTTAAAGTTGGAAGGTGCTGAAGATAATGATGTCTGCGGCGTGTCCGGCTGTCACTAATGTGTCCTACGAGTTTCTACTGCACTCTAAGCAGTCTGTGCGAGGCAGTCTGTGTGAGATAGTCTGTGTGAGGCAGTCTGTGTGAGATAGTCTGTGTGAGGCAGTCTGTGTGAGATAGTCTGTGTGAGGCAGTCTGTGTGAGATAGTCTGTGTGAGGCAGTCTGTGTGAGATAGTCTGTGTGAGGCAGTCTGTGTGAGATAGTCTGTGCGAGGCAGTCTGTGTGAGATAGTCTGTGTGAGGCAGTCTGTGTGAGATAGTCTGTGTGAGGCAGTCTGTGTGAGATAGTCTGTGCGAGGCAGTCTGTGTGAGATAGTCTGTGTGAGGCAGTCTGTGTGAGATAGTCTGTGTGAGGCAGTCTGTGCGAGATAGTCTGTGTAAGGCAGTCTGTGCGAGATAGTCTGTGTGATGCAGTCTGTACGAGATAGTCTGTGTGAGGCAGTCTGTGCGAAGCAGTCTGTGTGAGATAGTCTGTGTAAGGCAGTCTGTGCGAGATAGTCTGTGTGAGGCAGTCTGTGCGAGATAGTCTGTGTGGGGCAGTTTGTGCGAGATAGTCTGTGTGAGGCAGTCTGTGCGAGATAGTCTGTGTGAGGCAGTCTGTACGAGATAGTCTGTGTGAGGCAGTCTGTGCGAGATAGTCTGTGTGGGGCAGTTTGTGCGAGATAGTCTGTGTGAGGCAGTCTGTGCGAGATAGTCTGTGTGAGGCAGTCTGTACGAGATAGTCTGTGTGAGGCAGTCTGTACGAGATAGTCTGTGTGAGGCAGTCTGTGTGAGATTGTGTGAGGCAGTCTGTGCGAGATAGTCTGGGTAGATAGTCTTCGGGACATTAGACAGTTCCTGCATATCTTCTAGCACGTTTATGTTGCGCAGCATCGTGTCTGAGGTCCTCTGCTGCTACTGCACCACTCTACGACGCCTTTTTGGGTGATATTTCCAATTATTCCCGTGAGTTCCGTTGGTCTGCGTTGGCAGGCGATACCCGATCGGTACAAAGTACACATCGTATATAAATAATGACCAACAAAGATCTAATCAATAATCAAAAACATCAGGTAAGGAGACTGATTCTGCTCTCTTTGATTGTACTGTTAGATCTTATTTGGTCGCGGTTAAACCATGACGATTACGGTCTACATTACAAAACCTATTCTCTAATCGGAGATCAAAACTTCTATAAATAACTCATTTGAGTATTCCCTTGATGTTCATTGGCTGCCACACAAAATATAATCACAATGACCAATGAAAAACACAAGGATAGTCCAACCAGTCATTCAGAAGGCTTGACTTCCCATTAGCTAGTAGGTCGTATTGTAAACGGCCACGGTCAAACAACCACATGGGACGTGCACAATTTCTAGAAAACTAATAAAAAGAAATTTTTTTTAACTAGCAATCGATATAGTAGCAGCACTACCACCGGAGACACCAGCTTCACCGTCATCATCACCCCATGGACGTTCGTTTCTCATTCCTCTTTATACAACCATCACTGCTGTTTAGTGTTCTGCTGCTCTTAACCACACATTGCGACTTGCCATCAAACAACTAACAACTACATTTACGTGTGTCTTCAACTGACAACCTGCGTAGATACCTTTATCACACTTTGTGACTACCCATCAAATAACTACATTTACTTGTGTCTTCAACTGACAACCTGGGGTGCAAATGGAACGCATTGCTCTAGGCGGAACCAGGGTTATCAGATAACCAAGATCCCAAATGTACCTCCACGCGGTGCACCCTGGAAACAGAAATACAGCAGCTCGAGCTGATTCTGGCCAAATCATTTGGGGATCGTGTCCGAGAATGTGGAGGTAGTAGATGGAAAGAGATTTGACTACACAAGAGACAGACAATATCTCCGACACCACCAGCATCACCACATATAGCTACACTGTCGACATACAGTGAAGCTAGTCAGTCCAGTCCGAACATTGGAGTGGCGGCCAATGTAAAATGCACGTAAAGGTAGATGCATTGCGAGAGACAAATAGATTTCATACCGAGTACAGTGAAACAATGAAAGGGCAGAACAGCGCTAGAGGGCAGCGCGAACTGCAAATAGAAAGTGAAAAGTCTCTAGGAAAGGGGAACCACAAGCTCCGTCAGCTTGAGGCGAGCATCTAGTTACCTGTGTTCCTTACAGGCAGAGACCCAGACCCATTCATTGGCGTCTGGTAAAGCAAGAAAACCTAATCCAACTCTAATGTCGAGCCTTCCTAAACCGGAAATATGCTCGCGAAGAGAAAGGGTTCTGTACTCGATGGGCTTAGGCAAGAAAGGGACAACGATGGTAGTCCTGGCCCAACTCTACTGTCAGGTTTTCCTACACCGGAAATACACTTGAAGAGAGAAAGGGTTCAGTACCTGATGGGCTCAGGCTCTATTGGGACAAGGACGCTCAGCTCGAGAACGCCTTGCTCTCAAACGCGTGGTGTGAGACTCGAACTTGGACAAGGGGTACACGATGTCGGTGAATGACACCTCGGCTAAGAGGGCGAAAGAGCCAGGGTCCAACTCCTCTGTTAAGTTCTTCCCCTTAAGGAACCAGGCTCACGGATGAGAAACGGTTCAGTACCCAATGGGCACAGGTACAGCACGTGAAATTACACGAGGCAAGTTCATAGACAGTGGAACACCTCGTGAGAGTCAGACGAGAGCAAAAATCGTCTGGGCGAAGAGTCGCCACTACGCGTGCCTGGAGACAGATATAGAGGTTGTCACAGGCTAAGGGTAGCCCACCCGAATTGTCAAAGCATGCCGAAATCGGATGTGCTAGGCCTACAAGGCGCATAACGGTGGCACAACGTAATCACGCTCCCGGCGGAAATCGCACGGATATCCGTGATGGTTACAATGGAGCGAACGCAAACCAAACAAACAAACAACTGACCACCTGCGTACAGATACCTTTATCACACTTTGTGACTACCCATCAAACAACAAACAACTACATTTAGGTAACTGACAACCTGCGTACAGATACCTTTATCACACTTTGTGACTACCCATCAAACAACTAACAACTACATTTACGTAACTGACAACCTGCGTACAGATACCTTTACCGTAACCGTACAGCTCATATATCTACAACTCTCCCTTATATTTACTTCTGGCTGAGAATAATGTGCACGCACTTACGTCAGAGTAACAAGTTCCATACATACATATATCCACATCCCCAATTCTTCCTATATCTGGCAGTCTCTGATATCCATGACCAACGATGCATCCTTCTGTGTGCCAGTGTACATCACTTTCATGAACGCCGTTCATATCTCTCTACCTGACCTCACTTCCTTTTCTCCAAACTCCCATAATACATTACTCGTTCTTGTATATTATCTGCTATGTAAGAGAACTGCTACGAAACAGAGGTCATGCTCTGTGGCAGAGTGGTACAGGACGCGCCTGTGACTGCCAAGGTACCGAGTTCGATCCTCGCCACAGGCAATTGTGCATCCGGACCGTTCATAAATCAATGGCGAACTACTTGACGTATTTATATTGCCTCGAAATAGCTACAGTCACATAATTCTGGGTTGATGGCTATGTCCTAAATAGGATACGCTACCAAAAAAAAATGTAAGAGAATATTCTTGCTATGTTATTTATTCCAACAAAACAAGTATGCTACATTCTATTCCAACAAAACAAGTATGCTACATTCTATTCCAACAAAACAAGTATGCTACATTCTATTCCAACAAAACAAGTATGCTACATTCTATTCCAACAAAACAAGTATGCTACATTCTATTCCAACAAAACAAGTATGCTACATTCTATTCCAACAAAACAAGTATGCTACATTCTATTCGAACAAACAATCATGCTACATTCTAGTCGAACAAACAATCATGCTACATTCTATTCGAACAAATAATTATGCTACATTCTATTCAAACAAACAATTCTGCTGTATTATATTCGAACAATCTTGTTATCGCTATATACAAAAAAATGTTGTCACACTATCCCTCCTATTCCCTTAAAAACTATCAAACTCTTTTTAGACCTCTTCCCACCAATTGTTGACGTGATTTATGGAGAGTCCTTTATTATTGATTTAGAAGAATTCTCGTGGACCAACAGAGATGTGAAACTGTCAATCGCCTCGTTTCTGGGGATATACTCAATGTGACACCAGCCCACCTATAGATTTGCCCGCTGTGTAATGTGCATGGTCTGACAATTAACTAACTAGATGGAAGTGTATTGTGTAATTATAATTAATTGAAGTTTCTCTTTAATGACTTCTTCTTTCATTGGCCTGGAACATACCTGTATCTGGTTCCCTATTTTTTTCTCTGATATTCAATTATTATCTAATTTGTAAGCACCACGCGAGTCATGTCACCATTATAAAGTGAACGATACGCGTTTGAACCACCAGAAAATTTAATTAAAGTGAGAATTCGTTTGTGAGTCGATCACACTAATCCGTCTACCACTGAACCATGACAGTTTGCAGCATTGAAGATCGCTGCACAGAAAGTAACACAGGCCGTCATTCGTTACGTTTTTTTTTAAATTATTATCGTGGATTTCATTGGTCACTTAATATTTAATATCCGAACACTAATCGAAAAACATATTCAGCACCAACTTACAAAGGCCTTTGACCGTGTTTGGCATGATGGTCTGTGGCACATACTGAGGCAATTTAATTTTGACACCACAAATATAGATATTATTGAAGCGCTGTACAAAAATGCAAATAGTGGTGTCTTGTCAAACAATATAGTTGGAGAGTTCTTCAAAACAAATGTGGGAGTTCGACAGGGATGCATAATGTCCCCAGTACTTTTCAACATATACTTAAAGCACACCATACAAGAGACATTACATGATTACAACACGTCTATATCGATCGGAGGTCGCCCTATTTGCAACTTGCGTTTCACTGATGATATTGATCTTATAGCTGGGTCAGAACAATCATTGCAAGAGTTAACATCAAAGTTGGAAAAAGTTACCAGCAAGTACGGAATGGAAATCAATACAGATAAGAGCAAAATCTTGGTAAACAGCAGAGACACAGAAAACCAGACTAATATCATGATGAATTGACGGACATAAGCTTGAGGTGGGGGAATACCTTCAAATACCACGGATCCAGTATATGCAGCGATGGTAAATGCAAAGCAGAACTAAAAATAAGGCTGGAGATGGCTTTAGCGATCTTGTCAAGGCTAACTGTGATTTGGAAAAGCAACATCAGTGTTGGAGTGAAAGTCAAACTGTATAAGTCGTTGGTGCTTTCTGTTGTGCTGTATGGTTGTTAGAGTTGGACACTCACTGTGGACATGGAGAGAAGATTACAGGCTTTCGAGTACAAATGCTACAGACGAATTCTATGAATTTCCTATAGGGAACATAAGACCAATGTGTACGTAAGAAATAAAGTAGAAATGTGTGCAGGTGTTCAGGAGCCATTGCTTTCAACAGTGAAACGACGAAAACTAGCATGGTTCGGACATGCATGCAGGCATGTTTCCTTGTCATAAACAATACTGCAGGGAACTGTCGAGGGTGGAAGAAGCAGAGGAAGCCAAATAAAGGCATGGACAGACAACATCGAGGAATGGACAGGGCAAGATATTTCCACACTCATCCGCATCGCTGAGGATAGAATTCGCTGGAGGACTCTGTGTGCTGAAGCATCCAATGTGGTACCCCTACAACCCTGAAGGGTTACGAGTTTATTGATTGATTTATATTTACCTGGAATCGCATGCCAAAAATAGCCAAGCGGACTCCAAGTATATAAATAGCAATCAACTGAAAAACCTAACAATAACCAAAACACGTAACGAATGGGATCCATATTAATTTAGCAAACAGGTCTCCTATAACTGCCGAACTGACGATCTCGACTGAACCGATTATATGTGCAAGATATATTGGTCTTGCACATATAGCAAGACTTGGACTTTAAACAAGACAATATCCAAAAGAATAAATTCATTTGAAATGAAGTGCTACAGAAAGATCCTACGAATATCATGGACAGAGAAAAAGAAGAACATTGAAATTTTTTAATTACTCAAACTAAATGAGAGTGGTTTCTATATACCATCATAAGAAGGAAGCTACAGTATTTTGGACACTTGAAGCGACATGATAGTGTCGAAAGGCTGATTCTAAATGGCAGAGTGCCAGACGAGAGAAGAAGAAAATCCTGAAGACGATGGACCAGCGATATCGAAGAATGTATGCACATGTCTCTGGTCAATGCAGGCCTGCTTACTCGGAACAGAAAGGCGTTCAGAGTATCCACGACGAAGACAATGTTCTGGAAAGAATGTCACTTGATATATAGATCTGATTACCTGCTACGTCATTTTTTGGGAAAAGTCCTATAATATAGGTCATATAATAAACCGTAAACGGGGTTCTCTAGTGCAGGCACAGGCACTTGTTCATTAGTGTGTTATATGGTGCGCTGATTTCATTAGTTTCTAAGTAGGTGTGCATGATTGTTGGTGTTAAACCAAGAATGTCTATTTTAGCAGGTATTTAGGTTTGCTAATTATTTAAAGGTGGGGTGATTGTTTTGTGGGTTTTTTGTGAGGGAGGGGGGTGTTTTCGGATGTTGGATTAGGATTAGGCTATCTTAGTAGTAGAATAAGGGGTTAAAGTTAATATTGGAGATAAAAACTAAAATTGTAATAGTGTAAATGTACTATTAGGGTTAAGAGTTAGCGTTAGACTTTATTGATGGCCAATATTAGGCCATGCTACAATACTAGTAGAATAAGGGGTGTGGATTAGGATTAGAGATAAAACTAAAAGGGTTAGGGTTAGCATTAGAGATAAAACTCAAAGGGTTAGTGTTAGGTTTAGGCTGTATTAGTTATAGAATGAAATGCTAGGGTTATAAGTGTGCTATATTAGTTGTAGAATGAAATGTTAGGGTTATAATTGTGATATATTAGTTTAGAATTAAATGTTAGGATTATAATTGTGCTATATTAGTTGTAGAATGAAATGTTAGGGTTATAATTGTGCTATATTAGTTGTATAATGAAATGTTATGGTTATAATTGTGCTATATTAGTTTAGAATGAAATTCTAGGGTTATAATTGTGCTATATTAATTTAGAATGAAATGTTTTGGTTATAATTGTGATATATTAGTTGTAGAATGAAATGCTAGGGTTATAATTGTGCTATATTAGTTGCAGAATGAATTGTTGAGATTTTCGACGTATGTCTTATCTTATCTTGTGCTATCCATGTGTGCTGCTAGGCGTCATGGTGAGTCGAAGTCTTCTTTCCTTAGCTAACTGTGACGCCGCTGCCATTGTGCAACCGTGGTGTTCTAGTATTTCTCTGATATCTATCCATCTCCGCCCGGGTTTTCCTTTGTTTCTATTTTCAGATGACCTTTTATTGAAGGTTATCGATGGAATGCGATCTGGTTCCATTTTGATTAGGTGCCCGAACCATCTGATTTGTGTGTGTGTCTATATATTCTGTTGTTATTGTTACCCCCAGTGCTGTTCTCCTGCACTTCATTTCGTACACAGCGAGTCTGTGTTCTAGTTTCTCTGTCAGGGTCCATGTCTGGCATTAGTAGCACAGTATCGGCGTGAACGCTGTGTTTATTAATGTTCTTTTGGAGATCATGTCGATGTTCTGGTGTTTCAGCAGTGGTACGTTAGACGTATGTAATTATCCAATATTGGGCAATGTCTTGAAAAATGGTGTTGAAGGAGACAGTGAGTAAGCTCCTGAAAATTTGTTCTCGCTGACCGCATTTCTTTCATAATGAAGCCGTTTTGAAAAGAGAAAATAAATTACCTGCAATAATGATATATATATATATATATAATAGGGGAGTCCTTCACTAAACAGAACTAGTAGTATCGATATTATATCAAACACAATACTTGTAAGACTTTCAGTAGTCAGAACTAGTAGTATCGATATCTATCTCAAACACAATACTTGTAAGAACTAGTAGTATCGATATCTATCTCAAACACAATACTTGTAAGAACTAGTAGTAATGCTTGTATTATGCTGAACTCAATAGAGAGCAAAGAACAGAAAAAAATGGCATCTACCATACATATCCCAAGAGACAAACTGGGTGGTTTTGCTGTTGTGTTTACTACATCATCCAGTAGGCCAAGGTGATCTATTAGTATCATAATTATGTTATATGTTGCGACAAATGTGCAGATATCGCAGAAGTACTGTAAAGAACGATACAACGCACTCCATTCTATAGACGACATTCTGCTCGCCTGCAGGAGTTTCTGAAAGAACGCAAAAGAATGCATATGTGCATTCATGACACACAAGAACAATCACAACACAGACGATATCTTTACATAGGACACGCACATTCACCAAACAGACAGAAATCTTTACATTGAACACGCATATTCACAACACGGATATCTTCACATAGGACACGCACATTCACCACACAGGCGAATATCTTTACATAGAACACGCATATTCACCACAGAGACGGATATCTTCACATTGAACACGCACATTCACAACAGACGGATATCTTCACAGATACAAAAGATATAACTTACCCCGACAGCATATCTGCAAGATCGTGAAAATCATGTCGTCTCGCCAGCTCATGTGCTAATTCTCCGTGCTTGTTGGATAGCATTAACGCGTCTTCTCTCCCGGGCTGTTCCAGGAGATACTGAGCAACTTTCACAAGCCCCAGCCGGGCACAGAAATGTAAAAGTGTTTCTCTCTCCTCACAGTGAGCATCAGTTACTGAAACAAACATACACACGGGTACAGTAGTCTCAATGTATAATATTCATATCCTGCAGTATTCGAATATATCATTAACCACTACGTGTGCAAACTTGTGCTTTGATGCCGTCACCCTTTCACATTAGAAATGTGTGTAATCCCAGCAACGTCATATCACATTAATGTGTCAACTCCAAGGATAGACCAATCCTTAAAACTCTATACTCAAAGAATTACACATGCAAATCCAAGTTAAATTTGAAGCTTAAAAAAAACATTCCTAGAAGCAAAGCGTTGCCGAAACGAGAGGGAAAGTTATCTAGGACAGGTAACGTTTATAACTTATCCCGTGACCATCGAATCTATAAGACCTGCTGTTTTCAATTAGGAATCATCCTTCTAAAGTGAGGAATATTATTTTTTCAGTGTCTTCCATTGGCTGTCGACACAAAGCATACGCAAAATAACAAATCAAAATCACATAAAAAATTCAAACAGACATAGTCCCCAATGAAATACAAGGACTGCATAGTTGACGAAAGACACTTATTATAGGTCCTATGCTTGCTAAATTTTATTTGGATTTGTAGAGGATTTAAGCCTTTATGTGGTGAGCAGGCACATTCAACCACGGACACAACTATTTAGTTATATCAGGTGGTTAGATTATTAAAAATAAATAGGCTCCTGTTATCTTGTCACTAAGTCAGGTCAGAGTTAACGCACGTCTCTAGCTTATATGGGGAGAGTGACGTCAAGGTAACAGTTGGCTGCACATAAACATTGACGAGTTCTCTTACAAAATATATATTGTTATAGCTATTCTGGTACAGTACAAATTGTCTCAATGACATTTTAATCAGCTTATGAAAATGAAAGAAAAAATGCAGAAAAAACGGCTATCACATGGTAACTAAAAAAAAAATATTTAACAACTGTTAAAATTCAGTTTTGCAAATAAGACAAACACACAGATTCAACGCTTTCACGAATTCATGTGCTCGTTGTATAACTAGCGTAACAAGTTACTTCCAGCGAAGCCTAGTCTCATCAATTATAGTCATGGGGACTCATCAGGAATCATCTTTCAAAAGAGACGATATTTTACTCTTTAAATTATTTCCATTGGTCATTTTGTGTATATCTTGTATCGATAGCCAATGAAAATTACAGAAAAAGTCAAACTGCGTCACTTTATAAGGTTAAATCCTGAGGAGTCGACGGGACTATATAATTGACCAGTTGCTTCCAGTATAATTCAAAAACGTATAAGTACTGTAAAGAAATTCACAGCTAAGTTTATTTACAACCCAACTGTTATAGTGACACGCCACATCCCGTATTACATTCTCATACTCAGATGTCCGTGGTATTACCCAGTTTTACTTACAACCCGATGCTAGGGGTAAATGACCAGGCGTACGTCTACCTGAAGATATTATAGAACTAAAATATCTCAAGATTGCATCTGTTCGCAGTAACTGTCTGGTAATCCTGGTTGCAAGTGCACTGATTTTATAGTCGGGTGTTGCATGTTCGATATTCAAGTTCGACTGCAGTAAAACTATCTACCGTATTGTAAGTAAATAGTGGGATATATAAATATATATATTTGAATAAGCAGCTTTATGTTGAACAATACAAAGAATCGAAGTTTCAACCATAAGGTATGTATCAAAAAAGGGGCGGGCGAAGACACACTGAATGTAACCAAATATCATAAAATCCATCAACTCTATTTATTGTTTTCCAGACCTGTATTAATGTGTCGCAATATGTTGCATGAAGTATCCATTTGATTTTGTGGTTACATTCTGTTTTTTAGTGCCTTTCTTGATAAAGACCCTTTGGTCGAAACGTCGGCCATGTGTATTGTTCAACGTAAAACTTATTTAATCTTTTTTTTCGATATTTAAGTTCGGATTGATGTTATAACGCCATAGGCTTCCGGGCCAAAAAAAATTGTCACCAGATAAGTTGCGGTTTGATGACAAAGATACGAGCCTAACAATCTATTCTATTACACTCACTTCAATGACAGCATAAATGCCTTATATTCACTATTTACGCTGAAAGGTTGAAAGACTGAAAACTAGAGGATTGACTTTATTGTACTCGGATTACCCGCATTTGTACTTGGTCCCTCTCAACGAAACCGCATGCAGCCTGCCGAGAGTATCATTTTCTATCTGCAAACGATAATCGCCAGGAATGACACACCCCCCTCCCCCCCCCCCAAAAAAAACCATTCCACTTTGTAAACAAGACGTCGTCTATGAGATTCGAACCCCCGCGTCATGAGCACAAAACTAACGACTTAACCACTACGCCCCGCTACGCTAAACTAACTGAATGATTCAGACACAACACAATATCACTGACGGCAAACACGAGAGAGATTCCCGGAGATTGTTATGTGTGTTTGTTTCGATTACTAGGAATTACTAGCAATCAAGTTCTTGTACACATTTTAGCTATTGGGATGTTTCTCCTGAGCGTTATTTCATGACTAGATTTCATGTCTCAGCGGTATTCAATATTTTAGCAGTTGGGGGGGGGGGGGGGGGGTTGGGAGGTTTAGTCAGATCTTTATTTCATGATTAGATTTCATCTCTCAACGGTGTAAAATATTTTAGCAGTTGGGAGGTTTAGTCAGATCTTTATTTCATGATTAGATTTCATCTCTCAACGGTGTAAAATATTTTAGCAGTTGGGAGGTTTAGTCAGATCTTTATTTCATGATTAGATTTCATCTCTCAACGGTGTAAAATATTTTAGCAGTTGGGAGGTTTAGTCAGATCTTTATTTCATGACTAGATTTCATGTCTCAGCGGTATACAATATTTTAGTAGTTGGGGGGGGGGGGGGTTTGGGAGGTTTAGTCAGATCTTTATGTCATGATTAGATTTCATCTCTCAACGGTGTAAAATATTTTAGCAGTTGGGAGGTTTAGTCAGATCTTTATTTCATGACTAGATTTCATGTCTCAGCGGTATACAATATTTTAGTAGTTGGGGGGGGGGGGGGGTTTGGGAGGTTTAGTCAGATCTTTATTTCATGATTAGATTTCATCTCTCAACGGTGTAAAATATTTTAGCAGTTGGGAGGTTTAGTCAGATCTTTATTTCATGACTAGATTTCATGTCTCAGCGGTATACAATATTTTAGTAGTTGGGGGGGGGGGTTTTGGGAGGTTTAGTCAGATCTTTATTTCATGATTAGATTTCATCTCTCAACGGTGTAAAATATTTTAGCAGTTGGGAGGTTTAGTCAGATCTTCATTTCATGACTAGATTTCATGTCTCAGCGGTATACAATATTTTAGTAGTTGGGGGGGGGGGGGTTTGGGAGGTTTAGTCAGATCTTTATTTCATGATTAGATTTCATCTCTCAACGGTGTAAAATATTTTAGCAGTTGGGAGGTTTAGTCAGATCTTTATTTCATGACTAGATTTCATGTCTCAGCGGTATACAATATTTTAGTAGTTGGGGGGGGGGGGGTTTTGGGAGGTTTAGTCAGATCTTTATTTCATGATTAGATTTCATCTCTCAACGGTGTAAAATATTTTAGCAGTTGGGAGGTTTAGTCAGATCTTTATTTCATGACTAGATTTCATGTCTCAGCGGTATACAATATTTTAGTAGTTAGGGGGGGGGGTTTGGGAGGTTTAGTCAGATCTTTATTTCATGATTAGATTTCATCTCTCAACGGTGTAAAATATTTTAGCAGTTGGGAGGTTTAGTCAGATCTTTATTTCATGACTAGATTCCATATCTCGGCGGTATGGAATATTTTATCAGTTGGGAGGTTTGGGAGGTTTAGTCAGATCTTTATTTCATGATTAGATTTCATCTCTCAGCGGTGTAAAATATTTTAGCAGTTGGGAGGTTTAGTCAGATCTTTATTTCATGACTAGATTCCATATCTCGGCGGTATGGAATATTTTATCAGTTGGGAGGTTTGGGAGGTTTAGTCAGATCTTTATTTCATGATTAGATTTCATCTCTCAGCGGTGTAAAATATTTTAGCAGTTGGGAGGTTTAGTCAGATCTTTATTTCATGACTAGATTCCATATCTCGGCGGTATGGAATATTTTATCAGTTGGGAGGTTTGGGAGGTTTAGTCAGATCTTTATTTCATTAATAAATTTCATGGATTATGCAGGCCAGACTTTCAAAGGGTTTCTGGTCAACCACTATAACGGCATCACATCACAATTGGGTCAAACAGCCTGTTATAACGCTGATTCACAAACACTTCAAAAATCTAATTTCAGAAGAGACACCATAATCTATCAACACATAGTCTAGGTGTTTTGTCATTTGAGAAAATCTTGTCATGACATTCCTGGTGCATTGAGTCCTACTCTACACAGGCAATTGTACAGTCAATTGTTACCTGGTATGTCCCTAAAGTCTCCCCATAGACACTGAATCCCTTTCAGAAATTGTCAGATTATCCAGAGTGCTAAAATAGATTCATAATGTCACCTGCTGGGTATGTCATCTTCCCAATTTTTAGCTGGGTGAATTAATGAATGCAGCATACCTGGATTCGAACCCTTATATATTAGCATACAAAATACAGTATAATCTCGTTATAACAACTTGGTCAGGACTGACAAAATATGTATGAAATAACAGAGATTTGCTATTATGCGGTACAATCTATATAGAATAAATATAATTAGGGATTTTGAAAATTGTTGTTATGTAGGGAAAATTGTTGTTATATAGGGAAAATTGTTGTTATATAGGGAAAATTGTTATAAAAGAATGCGCAATAGAGAGATTCCACTGTAATATCATAGTTGGGCTATTCAACATGTGGGCGGCAGCCATTTAGTACATAACAATGTTGACGTGTCATATGTTATAGTAAAAGCGTTGAGGAAATCTATACTTGGGGTATGTATTATTATGTACAACCAAGTCAGTGTGTAGACTGTGAAAGTCATATGATCATGTCACTCCACTTCACACTTTATAAAGATAGAAACATCTTAACAGGTAAACATGCAGCTGATTACTTTGCAGATTCCTTTGCAGAAGACAATAACGTCAAAGTCAGCCCAGACAAACAACAGGAGGTTCGAGAGAACCAGCAAAACATTGGACGAGGTGAACCTATACCTGAAGTCATGGAGGCACCAATCACAATGAGAGAACTGGAGCATGCAATATCCAAATTGAAAATGAAAAAGTCCCCTGGAGCTGATGGAGTGTCCAATGAAATGATTAGAAACCTGGGAATTGCAGCAAGAGCAAAACTACTGCAGATCTTTAACACAAGCTGGTCCACAGGAAATGTACCACAGGCGTGGAGAGAAGCAATAATGATACCACTCCTCAAATCAGGAAAAGATGGCAACACAGTCTCCAACTACAGGCCCATCAGCCTCACAAGCTGTCTATGTAAAACAATGGAACGCATTATCAATCTTAGGATGCAGTGGTACCTTGAAAGTGAAAACCTTCTGGTATCACAGCAAGCAGGTTTCAGACAATGCTACTCTACTGAAGATCAGGCAACCTACCTCTCCCAAGAGATTGAGGATGCCTTCCAAGAAAAGAAACTGGTACTAGCAGCATGGATAGACCTCAGGAAAGCATTTGATAAGGTAGGGAAAGAAGGGCTCCTAAAGAAATTGCGAAATTGCAGGGTTAGCTCAAGAATGTACAAATGGGTAAAAGCATACCTGCATAATAGAAGAGCCAGGGTACAATTAGATGGTCGCAAGAGCAAGAAAGTTCTACTGCGTCATGGAGTCCCCCAGGGAGGAGTCCTGTCACCCACACTTTTCTTGGTTTACATCAATGACCTAGTTGCTGAACTACCACACGGGATCAAAGTGGCAATGTATGCTGACGACCTGGTGATCTGGTGCACGGAAGAACATGCAACAGTGGCCACTAAACAAATACAAAGAGCTATCGATGCCCTAACCTTATGGGCTAATAGATGGTGCGTCAGCATTAACACAGATAAGTGCAGCACTACACTCTTTACCCTCTCACCAAAACAAAAAGCTGGTCATATCAAGATAGATGGAGAGCTCTTGAAAGAAGACAAACAACCCACATACCTCGGAGTTACTTTTGATAATAAGCTGACATGGAAGCAGCACATAAACAAAGCAACAACAAAAGCCAGGAGGAAGCTAGCTATCCTGAGAAAACTAAGTGGAACCACATGGGGAGCCAGTGGAAATATACTCAGTAAAGTTTACCAGCAAGGCATAAGACCACACCTGGAATACGGTTCAGCTGCGTGGTGTCCTGCATCAAACACCACATTACAAGATCTAGATAAAGTGCAAAACCAGGCACTTAGAATAATGTTGGGAGCAATGAAATCAACACCCATAGCAGAGATGCAGAAAATGGGAAGAATGCAAACACTTGGCGAACGCAGAGACACAAAAGTACTAATTCAAGCAGAAAAGTTTCAGTGTATGCCAAGTCATCCAATTAAGGAAAGATTCCAAAATCTAGCAATGGGACGACTGAAAAGGAGCAGCTTTATCCATCAAGCTAAACGACTCCGTAGACAACTTACAGACCTACCTGAAGTTGACATCCCCTTAAGGTCTGTACCAGAGCAAACCCCGTGGAGTGAAAGCCATGGAATGCCAATATACATTCAGACCCATGTGAAAGGAATACTAAGCGAGGACGAACAGAACAGTGTGCAGCGAATGACAGTCACCCTCAGTTTCCTGGATGAGGAATATCCACAAGATATATGGGTCAGAGTGTACACAGATGGGTCAGCACAGAATGCTGTGAGGAATGGAGGTGCAGGTGTATATATAGAATATCCACACAAGCCTAGAGATACAATCAGAACACCGACAGGAAAATTCTGCAATAATTATGATGCAGAAATCCAGGCAATTAGTGTGGCAGCTAAAAAACTGCTGAACTCCAACTCTGACCTACAGCCTGTGGTATTCCTGACAGATGCAAGGTCAGTGCTTCAAGCTCTCCAGTCTGGAAAACTAACAGACTTAAAAAAACTACTTAGCGAATTGTCTTACCAGTATAGGGTAACCATGCAGTGGATACCCTCTCACTGTGGAATACCAGGAAATGAAAAAGCAGACCAACTGGCTAAGGAAGGTGCTGCCGAAGACCAACCAGATATACCAATCACCTACCATCAGAAAAAACAGATGATCAAGTCAATAAGAAAGCCACAAACACCAACACAAGATGACTATCATATTATGAACAGACCAGAACAAGTTATAATTCTACGTCTCAGAACAGGACACAACCGACTCCGCAGTCACATGTATACAAAGTTCAAGATTGGCAACACGGCCATGTGTACATGTGGACAGGCAGCACAGAGTGCCAAACATATACTTCAAGAGTGTTCTGAGCATGAAACGCTGAGGCAGACATATTGGCCAGAGGAAACAACACTGGAATCAAAGCTCTATGGGACACTGTATGAACTACAAAAGACAGTGAGTTTTATTAAGGAGACAGAATTACAGATATAGACATGTTTCAAGTGAACGAAAGAAGAAGAAGAAATGTCACTCCACTGTCCCATGTTTTCATCATGTCAGTCAGTAGACAGGTATTGGAGTGATCGGGTATATCTTTCTCTAGTCTACTCATCACGGCAGTCACTAGACAGGAATTGGAGTGCTCCTGAGTATATCACTCTCTATTCTCCTCATCACGTGAATCATTAGACAGGTATTGAAGTGCTCCTGAGTATATCTTTCTCTAGTCTCTTATTCTCATCACGTCATCCAGCACAAGATTGACTTGGATGGGTATCTGAAATGATTGGTGGCAGTACACGAGGCAGACGACCCGTGGACACATTATCACCAACGTCACACGACGTGGACTATACTAATAACAATAGCAAACCATCTCATGGACTGTAATAAGAACAATAGCACACCATCTCATGGACTGTAATAAGAACAATAGCAAACCATCTCATGGACTGTAATAAGAACAATAGCAAACCATCTCATGGACTATAATAAAAACAATAGCATACCATCTCATGGACTATAATAAAAACAAATGCAAACCATCTCATGGACTATAATGTTTGTTTTGTTTTTCGTTCGCTCCATTGTAACCATCACGGATATCCGTGCGATTTCCGCCGGGAGCGTGATTACGTTGTGCCACCGTTATGCGCCTTGTAGGCTTAGCACATCCGATTTCGGCATGCCTTGACAATTCGGGTGGGCTACCCTTAGCCTGTGACAGCCTCTATATCTGTCTCCAGGCACGCGTAGTGGAGACTCTTCGCCCAGACGATTTTCTTGCTCTTAGTCTGACTCAAACGAGGTGTTCCACTGTCTATGAACTTGCCTCGTGTAATTGGACTTGCTGTGCCTGTGCCCATTGGGTACTGAACCGTTTCTCATCCGTGAGCCTGGTTCCTTAAGGAGTTGGACCCTGGCTCTTTCGCCCTCTTAGCCGAGGTGTCATTCACCGACATCGTGTACCCCTTGTCCAAGTTCGAGTCTCACACCACGCGTTTGAGAGCAAGGCGTTCTCGAGCTGAGCGTCCTTGTCCCAATAGCGCCTGGGCCCATCAGGTACTGAACCCTTTCTATCTTCAAGTGTATTTCCGGTGTAGGAAGACTTGAAGTAGAGTTGGGCCAGGGCTAAATCGTTGTCCCTTTTGTGCCTGAGCGCATCGTGTACGGAACCCTTTCTCTTCGCGAGCATATTTCCGGTTTAGGAAGGCTCGACATTAGAGTTGGATTAGGTCTTCTTGCTTTACCAGACGCCAATGAATGGGTCTGGGTCTCTGCCTGTAAGGAACACAGGTAACTGGAAACTCGTCTCGAGCTGACGGAGCTTTTAGTTCCCCTTTCCTAGGGACTTTTCACTTTCTATTTGCAGTTCGCGCTGCCGTCTAGCGCTGTTCTGCCCTTTCATTGTTTCATTGTACTCGGTATGAAATCTATGTCTCTCGCCATGTATCTATCTTTACGTGCATTTTACATTGGCCGCCCCTCCAATGTTCGGACTGGACTGACTAGCTTCACTGTATGTCGACAGTGTTGCTATATGTGGTGATGCTGGTGGTGTCGGAGATACGTCTGTCTCTTGTGCAGGCAAATCTCTTTCCATCTGCTACCTCCACATTTTCGGACACGATCCCCAAATGATTTGGCCAGAATCAGCTCGAGCTGCTGTATTTCTGTTTCCAGGGTGCACCGCGTGGAGGTACATTTGGGATCTTGGTTATCTGCTAACCCTGGGTCCGCCTAGAGCAATGCGTTCCCTTTGCACCCCATGGACTATAATAAAAACAATAGTAAACCATCTCATGGACTATACTAAGAACAATAGCAAACCATCTCATGGACAGTAATAAGAACAATAGCAAACCATCTTATGGACTGTAATAAGAACAATAGCAAACCATCTCATGGACTATAATAAAAACAATAGCATACCATCTCATGGACTATAATAAAAACAATAGCAAACCATCTCATGGACTATAAGAACAACAGCAAACCATCTCAGCAACCAAAAATGTAAAGGGAGTGTATTAATAATGAACAAGACAATATTCTACTGTCATACCAACGATGAATAATCCAGATATGTGATTCACTATCCATATGTATTCTTGTTGTATATTTATTCTCACGTGAAATAAAACAATAGCAAGAGAATCGGTGCTTTCGAAATGAGATGCTACAGAAGAATTAATAAACGTCCAAGAGGCATGGCTCCTTAATAGCATTAAGAAATTTGAGTTGTTTTTGGTCATATAAAGAGACATAACAAAAAGGAAAGATTAATAGCTAAAGGCAGAGTTAACAGCAACAGGGGAAGAGGGCGGCCAAGACGATTGTGCAATGATATATCAGATTGCTTAAACATGCCTCTAGCTGCTGCAGGTCAATTTGTCCAGAATGTTCAGAGAATTCATAAGGAAGGCCACATTCTGGAAAGAATATGTCACGTGATTTATAAATATAATACCGACTGAGTCGCGACAGATCGGCAGTAGAAGAGTTGTTCTATGAATTAATAAGGTCTTCATTTGCACTTCATCCGTTGATCAATATTTATATACTTGGAAAAGCATGCACACACAAAAGTCACGGCTACTCCACGTATATAAATAACAACCAATGGAAAGTGTGACAATAATTAAAAACATACCGAATGAAAGCATGTTTACTGTTTTGCAGTTAGGTCTTATAGTACTGTTGATGGCCACGTCTGAGCGATGTTCTCAGTCCATCTTTACATTCTCTCCTTAACCTGGGTAGCCACCAGATCTTGGTCTGCTCGTCTCTACATCTTTTCATTTAGTATCTTGTCCTACCACCTAACATTTAGTCTTAATCTGAATAATCTTAAACATGTACTTTATGATATAATGTTTTATCATTTTCCAAAGAAACCACAAGTAAAAATGAAAGAAAAACTGCGGTAAAACTATCTGCCACGTGGTAAAAGAAAATGTGATAAATAACAAAATATTAAACACAAGTTGATGTACAAATGCTGCTCCAAAGAAACACACGTTAGAAAGTTGATATCAAATCTACTCACTGGAATAAAGCAAACACAAGTTAGAAAGTTCATATCAAATCTACTCACTGGAATAAAGCAAACACAAGTTAGAAAGTTGATATCAAATCTACTCACTGGAATCGCCTCCTAGTAAATGCCATGTAGCTGTTAGGTTAGCATTACGTAGAGCCCGACTAAGACGTGTATCTAACGTTGATTGAATTTCATTGGATAAATCAAAGCGGTCACTCTTGATCGTCTCCAGGTTATCTAAGGCATGATTGTTGTAGACACTGCTGATCAGGAACTTGGTCATATAAAATATGGAATCGTGTTCATATCGAAAGTAGCTCTGGGCAAGGGTCAAGTAAGCGTTGTTTTCTTCTATGAATTGAATCAGAGTTACTTGAACTTGTTCCGCTTGATCATGGCCTGAAAAATATAAATGTTACAATATATTCATCATGTTCTAGAACATAAATGTCACCACAGATTGGCCACTGACATGACAACTCACTAATAGACATGTGATAACTCACTAATAGACATGTGACAACTCACTAATAGACATGTGACAACTCACTAATAGACATGTGACATCTCACTAATAGACATGTGACAACTCACTAATAGACATGTGACAACTCACTAATAGACATGTGACAACTCACTAATGGACATGTGACAACTCACTAATGGACATGTGACAACTCACTAATAGACATGTGACAACTCACTAATAGACATGTGACAACTCACTAATAGACATGTGACAACTCACTAATGGACATGTGACAACTCACTAATGGACATGTGACAACTCACTAATAGACATGTGACAACTCACTAATAGACATGTGACAACTCACTAATGGACATGTGACAACTCACTAATGGACATGTGACAACTCACTAATGGACATGTGACAACTCACTAATGGACATGTGACAACTCACTAATGGACATGTGACAACTCACTAATGGACATGTGACAACTCACTAATGGACATGTGACAACACACTAATAGACATGTGACAACTCACTAATGGACATGTGACAACTCACTAATGGACATGTGACAACTCACTAATGGACATGTGACAACTCACTAATGGACATGTGACAACACACTAATAGACATGTGACAACTTACTAATGGACATGTGACAACTCACTAATGGACATGTGACAACACACTAATGGACATGTGACAACTCACTAATGGACATGTGACAACTCACTAATGGACATGTGACAACTCACTAATGGACATGTGACAACTCACTAATGGACATGTGACAACTCACTAATGGACATGTGACAACTCACTAATGGACATGTGACAACTCACTAATGGACATGTGACAACTCACTAATGGACATGTGACAACTCACTAATGGACATGTGACAACTCACTAATGGACATGTGACAACTCACTAATGGACATGTGACAACTCACTAATGGACATGTGACAACTCACTAATGGACATGTGACAACACACTAATGGACATGTGACAACTCACTAATGGACATGTGACAACTCACTAATGGACATGTGACAACTCACTAATGGACATGTGACAACTCACTAATGGACATGTGACAACTCACTAATGGACATGTGACAACTCACTAATGGACATGTGACAACTCACTAATGGACATGTGACAACTCACTAATGGACATGTGACAACTCACTAATGGACATGTGACAACTCACTAATAGACATGTGACAACTCACTAATAGACATGTGACAACTCACTAATGGACATGTGACAACTCACTAATGGACATGTGACAACTCACTAATGGACATGTGACAACTCACTAATGGACATGTGACAACTCACTAATGGACATGTGACAACTCACTAATGGACATGTGACAACTCACTAATGGACATGTGACAACTCACTAATAGACATGTGACAACTCACTAATGGACATGTGACAACTCACTAATGGACATGTGACAACTCACTAATGGACATGTGACAACTCACTAATGGACATGTGACAACTCACTAATGGACATGTGACAACTCACTAATGGACATGTGACAACTCACTAATGGACATGTGACAACTCACTAATGGACATGTGACAACTCACTAATGGACATGTGACAACTCACTAATGGACATGTGACAACTCACTAATGGACATGTGACAACTCACTAATGGACATGTGACAACTCACTAATGGACATGTGACAACTCACTAATGGACATGTGACAACTCACTAATAGACATGTGACAACTCACTAATAGACATGTGACAACTCACTAATGGACATGTGACAACTCACTAATGGACATGTGACAACTCACTAATGGACATGTGACAACTCACTAATGGACATGTGACAACTCACTAATGGACATGTGACAACTCACTAATGGACATGTGACAACTCACTAATGGACATGTGACAACTCACTAATAGACATGTGACAACTCACTAATGGACATGTGACAACTCACTAACGGACATGTGACAACTCACTAACGGACATGTGACAACTCACTAATGGACATGTGACAACTCACTAATGGACATGTGACAACTCACTAATGGACATGTGACAACTAACTAATGGACATGTGACAACTAACTAATGGACATGTGACAACTCACTAATGGACATGTGACAACTCACTAATAGACATGTGACAACTCACTAATGGACATGTGACAACTCACTAATGGACATGTGACAACTCACTAATGGACATGTGACAACTCACTAATGGACATGTGACAACTCACTAATGGACATGTGACAACTCACTAATGGACATGTGACAACTCACTAATGGACATGTGACAACTCACTAATGGACATGTGACAACTCACTAATGGACATGTGACAACTCACTAATGGACATGTGACAACTCACTAATGGACATGTGACAACTCACTAATGGACATGTGACAACTCACTAATGGACATGTGACAACTCACTAATGGACATGTGACAACTCACTAATGGACATGTGACAACTCACTAATGGACATGTGACAACTCACTAATGGACATGTGACAACTCACTAATGGACATGTGACAACTCACTAATAGACATGTGACAACTCACTAATGGACATGTGACAACTCACTAATGGACATGTGACAACTCACTAATGGACATGTGACAACTCACTAATGGACATGTGACAACTCACTAATGGACATGTGACAACTTAATTATGGATATATGACAACTCAATCTCACAAACAGGCTTACAAACAGCACACCTCCAGAGAACGTTTCTACCCCTGACGCAGCAAGGCAAATAAGTGCCACAGCGTATAGATAGATAGATAGAGAGACGGATAGGTAGATAGACAACTCAATAATGGACATATGACAACTAAGTAATAGAACAATTACAACTCAATTATAGACATATGACAACTGAATCGTGAACCTGGACTACTCATGAATATCTAGTGCGCTAAACACTGCGCTGCGCGGTCCTCTTATAATAGTATTCTGTGGAATGCTAAGTTAAGTGTGCATCTATGAATGAAAAGTTTTAAAAAGCATAATTTAACCACGTCAAATACGTCAGATAATTGTGAGGCAATGTTCTCTATTCCACTTTCCTATCATGCCATCTCTTCTCGTGACAATCTATTATATAATAGTAGTTTTCTCGGGGAATACCGTGCCACATCCAATCAAAATAATTGGTGTCGTGACGTTATTCAAAGCAGACGATATGTTTGTATACAAACGTTACTGAAGCGCTAACAGGTAAACTTCTGTATCGGCTTGTGGTTAAGTTTTCTAAACTACATTATACCTAAAATATACATATAATTTGCTTTAAATAATGGATAAGATGATCTAATCGCAAGAAAACGTCAAAACACAAAAGAGCGGTAAGATAGATGGTTGAGTCATCAAAGTCAAGCATCACTCGCTCGGATTCGTGCCGTAAATGCTGCAGAACATAAACATAGAATTGAAAGAGATGTGAAGAATTGATCAAGAAACCCTTTAACAAAGAGAAACAGGACTTGCTAAGGATTCTGATTTGCATCGGCGTCAAGCTAAGCTAGAATAACTAGCGCAAAAAGAAAATCGACGAGCTATGAATAGAGATACCAGCGTCGTCACAGACAACATGAAACTGTTGAGCAAACGCAGAGACGTCGAGCTGCAGATGTCAGGTTCACTCATTGTCACAAATGTGTCGAAGTCAAGTTATTTCAAATGAAGCAGCAAATTTTGCTGAGGATCGTGTTGCTGCACATAACTGTAAAATTTACCTTATTATATGTCAATTTTGTAGTGCTAAATATTTTTTGGGTGAACGTCCTAACGATGGAAAGTTTATAAGTTCTTGCCAAAAGGGAAAGATCATGCTGATAACGCCATAAGACTACCATGGTAATAAGCTGGAGTATCCCAAGTTCCTGCGCTTCATTCTCTCTGATAATACACACCCTAAATATACACATTTTCGCGAGAATATTTGCTCTTATACTCGTAATAGAGTTCTTTGTTTCGTGTCAATGATAGCAAAAATTACGGACTGTCACGGTCGAAGTTCATCAGTTTTAAAATTTCATGTACAAACTTATCATCGAACTTCTCAAATACAACCGCCATACAACAAAGTTCAACAGTTCGCGCAGTTGTATGTTTTGGACAGTACTCAAGCAACAGACGTTCGAAAAGCATACGCAACAAATGCTATATCCGAAAGAGAAATTCTTGATAAAATCGATCGATTTTTTTTCGTCAACACAATAGACTAGCACAGTATAGTCGTTATCAGTTAATGAATGATATCAAACAAGAGAGACTCAGAATGCAACTCAAACAGGAAGAGAAATCACAATGGTAAACATGGTCTTCACGCGCGACTCTTAATCTGATCAACGTCTCTATAATGAACCAACATCTAACGAGGTTACAATGATTTTCGTCAATGAAGATGCAGAACCACATTTTAACCGCGACATTCGCCATTGCTCATTGTATCCAGAGAATTCAACAAAGCAATTCTTTAATATCAATATACTTAGCTCGAAAATGGATCCAATGTCATACTCGCTTTTGTTCCCGTACGGTAAGCTGGGTTGGCAAGCACATTGGCAATGTGAGGCATACCAGGGTGAGCAACCTAATAAATTTCATCCCGACTGGATCCCAACGAATTTATTAATACATTAAAAAGAGTATTCTATACATTGTATATTATTTGCTTGTGTTGTTAGGCGTATCAGTATTGCAGGGCTATTCAACTATATTTACTCGGGGGAGGGGGCAAAATTTAGAAAATAGGGATCATCACAGGCCAGATTTATAAAAAAAAACACATTGAATGATTTTATACATTTAGTTTTTTATAACTTTATTTCACTGTTATAGCAATGATCCGCGGGCCACTTGCTAGGCCTCCGCGTGCCGGATTTGGCCCGCGAGCCGCCAATTGAATAGCCCTGCAGTATTACTGTCGGTTTTCTGTACATGGCATATTTGGTCGCTTGATATGCAGTAATATTGTAATGTTTCAAAACTCCTTCAATTCACCTTCTTCATCGGCCTCTTGGTGTTCATTCTCTAATATGGATTCATTCTCAGTGAAGTAGCCAAATCATTTCAGTCTCTTTTTTGTTTATCAATAATATTGTCTCTGTTTATCAATAATATTGTCTCTGTTTTTCAAAATATTTCAGCACAGACATTGTTCCAATAGTTGACAGATATATGAAATATACTAATACAGGAAACGGGATTTGAACCAGGTCCGTTCAGATGGAACCGACTCACCTCACAACTTGTGTCAACATGCTTTCCGTCTTCGACTACACAGAAATATGAAAGAACTATTTGAACATATTCCACAAAATTTCAAAGGACATCTGACTGAATTAAACAGATTGTCTCACTAGTAAGTGAGTGATACATGGAGTGATAATGTGGTCAGACATTGTGTGATTTCGGTGTTAAGATAATGTGATCTGTATTGTGTGATTTCGGTGTTAAGATAATAGTGAGCTTAATATTGAAGTCAAACTGTGATTACTTGCAACGCATACAAGACGCTTCAACTTTAGGACAACTGTTCCTGGTCAATCAATCGACTTGTATGCTTATCACGAAGCTCTCCTGCTGAGTCGGGAAATTCCAAAACTCCGGAGGTATATAGACTCAAGTAGCTACATTACACGTTTCTCAATTCAGCAGTCACCATTCAGCACTGTTCCATCAAAATAGAATGTCCCAGCTTAAAGACTAAAGCCAATATACGTGATGTTTTTGTGAAGGAGACGTGATCGGCACCACCGAAAGCCAAAACCACAAACAGTACACCAAGAAAAGATTTGCTAATGACACGGTTTTTTACTAATGATTATCGGGGGAAAAAGATTCGTTGGGAAATGTTCTCTCCGTGCTTCAATTAGCTATCGGTGCAAAGCGCAGAGAGAGACAGAGGGAGAGAGAGAGAGGCGGTATAAACACCATTACGTCGAAGAGCAATGAATCAATACAAATCAAATTTTGAATACAGTCAAATCCCGTTATAACAACTTGGTTCGGGACGAAGAAATGTGTATGTAATAACAGAAATTCGCTATATACAGAATAAACAATAAAGAATAACTATACTTGGTGATTTTGAAAAGTGTTGTTAAATAAGGAAATTTGTTATAAAAGGATGCGCTATAGAGATTTTACAACATATATAATTTGAAACAATAAATTGTTCGAGTAGAAAGTACAGACGAGATAAGATATAGAATCATTGAACTAATGTTTCAACTACGGTTGTCTAAGAATTCATATACTTCGCGAGGAGAAATAGGTGCATATTCGCACTAAAGGTACACATTATGTACCTTAAAGTGATAGAATACAACCACCACCCATTAGACCAACGTCTAGATGAGCAAAGGGAAAACAATCAAGCGTGGCAAATCATGGATGGCAGAGGCTGAAGACACACACTGCGAAGAGTATGTGAATTTGAAGAAATAGGAAAGGGCAATGAATGGGTGGAGGTAGACACTGAGAAGAAATCACTGACTAAAGTAATAATACAACTAGATAAAGAGTGTCGAAAAGGGACAGGTGTCAGGGCTCAGGTTACAGTGTACGGACTCGCCCAACTACACTCGAAACAACAAGACATAAGTATACACACAGATGACTCCGTTAACAGAAACATAAATAAATGCGGTTGGGGTTTTGTTGCCTGCAGAAACGGCGAGAAGTTGGTTGAGAAATCTGCATATTCCACTGTCACATCGAGCATGAGGATGGAGATAGAGGGAGTTACAGCAGCACTAAATTGGTTGATAACTGATACATCAACACACATTTACTGTGGCACTTCCTTTTTGACGGACCTCCGATATTTGGTTTATTTATATACATCAACACACTCGGGATTACTAACAGACTCTCAAAGCATGCTGCGCAAGATAGAAAAGTTAATGCTAAGAAAATAATGGTGGGACTTACTGAACAACTCAATTGTCAAGCGCATTACATGGATATACTGTCCTGGTCATGCTGGGATCAGAGGAAAGAGAGAGCCGACTTATTGGCAAGCAATGCGGCGATAGACGGCACATTGCTAAGAAGAGATAAAGTAGACTTAATGTAGGTAGTAATAAATTCATTTCAACATGAAGATATTGTCAATGATGCTGACAACAAACACATACAGAGAATGTTAGAAATGGGAGTATCTAGAGGTGAGGGGAAAAAAGTAAATTTTTTGGAAAGTTCCGAAGATCACACACTCAACACCTGACCGGGACTATGAGTCTACATACACTGGGATGGCTGCTGAAAAGAAGGGTGGAGCACTTATGGGAATGCCCCGCGTGCTGTGAAGCCAGTTTCTAATCAAGAAACACACTAAAGCACACAAGTGTTTGATTCTTGATTAGGACATAGCATCGTAGCAAAGTATATTCCACACAAATTATCATCCTCTCCCTGTCCAATCAGTCGTGACCCTAGGCAATATCAAATATATCGGCTAATGGGAAATCAAGCCATCTAAAATTACTCATTTGACTATTCCCTTTATTTTCATTGGATGTCATACAAAAGTATAATCATAGTAACCAATGAACATCACAAGAATAGTCAATTGAGTCATTAAGAAGATCTGATTTTTCATTAGCCAGTAGGTCTTAATTTATCGACGGCCATGTATGTCACCTAAAACTGTTAACACTCACAGTCGCAGTGACATGTTTATTACTTTGATCTTCGGGATAACACACGTTATCCCATCACAATGGATCACTCCTGATTCTGACATGATCTATATATCACCTCGTGCATCCTCTTCACCACTCTTAACTTATCCGATGATGGCATCCTGCATCCCCATCACCACTCTGTAACTTATGCGATGATGGCCACCTGTATCCTCATCTCTGTAACTTATCCTCTTCACCATTCTGTAACATATCTCACTAATGCCTCATGCATCCTCTTCACCATTCTGTAATATATCTCATGATAGCCTCCTACACGTTTACTAACAGGTCATGAAGCAAGCAAGTTTAACAACTACAAATGGAATACGAAGTCCTCAAATTGCAGTTTCTCTTGTGGTTGATTTTTGCCGACTTTCAGTCCGAAAGGAGTAGAATATACATAGATTTTATATCCGTGTGAATTTGACTATACATATCAAATCTGCATTTAAGGATGTGTTCCCTTCAGATAACTGGTTGTCTCGATGTATTGCAATACGCCATGCTGCAGGATCAATGGCCAGTTCGTCCCAAGAATTGGACTAATCATGAAATCAGTGAAGGCTTATATCTCAGTTGTGGTTTGCGCCTGTACCGTTGATTTATCACCACATAGAATTCCCTTAGGGATATGATCGTCTGTCATTCTTTTTACATGGCAAAGTTATATAAACATCATGTCTGAGAATTGAATCGAGTGGTTGTCATCTTAGCTCGCATGATTTACATGTTAGTTACCTTGTCCTTGCACTGGCTGCTAGCTCATTCAATAAACTATCAAATATCTGATATAAAAAACACTAAGAAATAACACAAAACTCAAAATCTTCAACTCCTGCATAATTCCAACATTAAAATATGGATGCGAAAGTTGGAAAGCAACATCAAAATTAGAACAAAGACTAAAGACCTTTGGAAATAAATGTCTTAGAAGGCTACTGAACATACGTTGGTCAGACTTCAAATCAAACACAGTTGTCAGACAGGAATCAAAACAAGAATATGTATCCCATATGTATCCAAGAATATATATATATGAAAGATATTTAACCTTTTTTCATGAATTTAGTAAGGTGTCTATGTTTCTGATCCATACAACAATATACTGAGCACGAAGAAATGTACATGTGTACTGTTTTGAGTGGATCATCAAGATAGTTGAAACGTTGCACTGTTTTGAGTGGAACATCAAGATAGTTGAAACGTTGCACTGTTTTGAGTGGAACATCAAGATAGTTGAAACGTTGCACTGTTTTGAGTGGAACATCAAGATAGTTGAAACGTTGCACTGTTTTGAGTGGATCATCAAGATAGTTGAAACGTTGCACTGTTTTGAGTGGATCATCATTTAATGCAATTGCTTCGATTGGTGAGACAGCTCACTGTATGATTAAAACTGTCTTTTCAGCGTTCATCTTGTGTGATATCATACGCTCTTGACCGTTGGTTGACCAAGAAGTACAAAATGATATCATGTACCACAAGAGCAGCAGCGTCCGCAAATAGCAATCTGGTGATTACCTGAACTGTCTTGGATTGGGTGGCTCGTAGTCTCACCAGATTGAGCATAGTGCTGCTGAAATCTTGTGCGAATATAAACGTTGCCATTTTGTTCCTTGAACGTACAATCTGGCAGAACTGCAATAAATATTTCACAGAATGTGGGGATCAAGAACACATCCTTGTTTTACTCCATTTTTAACTTTGAAACTCACTGATGCACTGTTAATTTAGCATCTAACAGCAACCTGATGTATCAATCTGTACACTACCAACATTGAAATACACAACTTTAACTTTCAATGATGTTGATCTGAGCACGTATATTTCTTTTCAAATTAAGTGCACAGCGATTGTATAGACGACACCCTGTATATGCCGGCATTAAATCTACCTACAATACACATCGCAACATTTCATACACGCTCTCATCGTGTCTATTACCACAAATACCGTGCAAGAACGTTGGTACGATGATGCATTTATTATTAACCACCTGATTAGTGCAAACAGATACCTGCAATTATTTCCGTATATCAAGCTTGTGGGGTACGTATCTTTTTCTATTCAATGTTTCAGTGTCGGGCATGCACTGTAATCCCCCCCCCCCCAACATTTCACTGGTACATTATTTCGACCAAAAAAAAAACCCTTCTGAGGTTATTTATTTTTCTACCGGTGAAGCAAATAATCTTCGCTTCAATTGCCTTGAGGGATTCCAATCATTTTGACACGGCAAACAAATCAGAAGAGAATCCGCTTGAGGCACATCAAACACGACCAAGGATTCTGAGAACAAAATTGATTTTTTTTTTAAAGTGTGCACGTTTTTCATCTTAAAACATCTACCATCTTAATTATGAAGAAACAAATGTTTTAGTCTACAGATAGAGATAAAACTAGGACACCCTACTAGGACTTGCAGATATAGTAGCGTTATGTTGATATGATATACACAGATAAAACTAGGACATCCTGCAAGGACTTACAGACGTTATAATATGTTCATGGTTGCGCAGCACATTGACCATCTGCGGTATAGACGACATCTACACAGAATTAATTAGAACTTTATTCGTTACGTCTTTGATTATTGTCTTGATTTCCGTTGGTCACTATTTATATAGTTGGAGTCGCATTGGTTATTTTTGACATGCAACTCTAAATAAATATTGACCAACAGAAATAAGGATAATACTCAAATATCGTAACGAATGAAGGACTAACTCATTATGTGCAGAGGTCTTTTATACTGCAGACAGTCATGACTGCACATTCACGATGGACAGGTGTAATAGAAGGTGATTAGAGGATGTCCATAAATGGTGTCAACAATTGGAGGGAGGGATGTCGCTGAAAATGTTGGACAACTGCTGATAGAGGATGACAAAAATTGACTTCAAAAAAAATAAATTTCCATAACACAATAACATTGTTTGAATTGGAAACATTTTTCGGAAACTATCCTGAATTTTTTCTTATTCTAAGATTTGTTCTGTAAAAAATGTTGGGATGGGGGGGGGGTCAACAATTACTGTTAACAAAAAAATGTTGACATAATTAAACAGGGGTGGGTGCGCTTGAATTGTTGACAGTTTTTAACAAGGAAGGGGGGGATGACGAATTAGCAAAAACGTAATTTATGGACAGCCCCGTTATCCTTTATGTCCGGCAGTAAGTGTGATAGTGTCCGTACACTGTTGATTTATGTACCGCAGTAGGTATGATAGTGTCCGTACACTGTTGATTTATGTACCGTAGTAGGTATGATAGTGTCCGTACACTGTTGATTTATGTACCGTAGTAGGTATGATAGTGTCCGTACACTGTTGATTTATGTACCGTAGTAGGTATGATAGTGTCCGTACACTGTTGTTTTATGTCCCGCAGTAGGTATGATAGTGTCCGTACACTGTTGATTTATGTACCGCAGTAGGTATGATAGTGTCCGTACACTGTTGATTTATGTACCGTAGTAGGTATGATAGTGTCCGTACACTGTTGATTTATGTACCGTAGTAGGTATGATAGTGTCCGTACACTGTTGTTTTATGTCCCGCAGTAGGTATGATAGTGTCCGTACACTGTTGATTTATGTACCGCAGTAGGTATGATAGTGTCCGTACACTGTTGATTTATGTACCGTAGTAGGTATGATAGTGTCCGTACACTGTTGATTTATGTACCGTAGTAGGTATGATAGTGTCCGTACACTGTTGATTTATGTACCGTAGTAGGTATGATAGTGTCCGTACACTGTTGATTTATGTACCGTAGTAGGTATGATAGTGTCCGTACACTGTTGATTTATGTACCGTAGTAGGTATGATAGTGTCCGTACACTGTTGTTTTATGTCCCGCAGTAGGTATGATAGTGTCCGTACACTGTTGATTTATGTACCGCAGTAGGTATGATAGTGTCCGTACACTGTTGATTTATGTACCGTAGTAGGTATGATAGTGTCCGTACACTGTTGATTTATGTACCGTAGTAGGTATGATAGTGTCCGTACACTGTTGTTTTATGTCCCGCAGTAGGTATGATAGTGTCCGTACACTGTTGATTTATGTACCGCAGTAGGTATGATAGTGTCCGTACACTGTTGATTTATGTACCGTAGTAGGTATGATAGTGTCCGTACACTGTTGTTTTATGTCCCGCAGTAGGTATGATAGTGTCCGTACACTGTTGATTTATGTACCGCAGTAGGTATGATAGTGTCCGTACACTGTTGATTTATGTACCGTAGTAGGTATGATAGTGTCCGTACACTGTTGATTTATGTACCGTAGTAGGTATGATAGTGTCCGTACACTGTTGATTTATGTACCGTAGTAGGTATGATAGTGTCCGTACACTGTTGATTTATGTCCGGCAGTAAGTGTGCTAGTGTTGTACACTGTTGTTTTATGTCCCGCAGTAAGTGTGATAGTGTCCGGACATCATCAAAGAGCTTAACGCAGAGAGTAGGCACAGGAGATATTATACATAGCTTTTCTATTTATATGTATGTCTGTATATTTTGATAGCTGGGAATTACGATCTATATAGTTATATTTATATTTATTCTATTTATCGATCTTGTGCAACTTGAAAGAGAGGGGGTGGGGGCGTTTTTATTTTTGAACCCAGAAGACCTTCGAGAAAATGATTCCAATAAGTTTCATTGTGTCTCGACACAAAGTATATATACACACACACACACAAAGTATACATACATACAATGGACAATATCACTTTTTTTTATTTGAGCAAGAGACACTACAATAGAATACTAATGTTCCTAATTTAAGGTACATGAATCAACAGTGGTATGTGGTGTCTGAGAAAGGCTTAACAGATAATAGGCAAGGTTCCTATAATCCCGTAACCCGTCAGAGATCTAGCCTGTATTCATCTCCTTGCGAACACATTTGTCTTATCCTCTCTGTATGACATTCGTAGAATTCATGAGTAACATTTGTAACATAAGCGATGTTACGAAAGTCGCAATCTTACCAAAACGAATTTGTTTCATTAATGCTGCTGTTCTATTCACTAATATCCAATTGTTGTTCAGTTGAATCCACTCTGTCCATGTCCCAATGACAAGACCATGGAAAACGTCCATCCAATTACCGGTACACAACGTGTTGGCATAATTTATAGATTATATCAATGGAAATAATTCTTCTTCTTCTTCAGCGTTTATTTTCAAACTCCCACTGGATTTCTTTTGTAGCAAGACTATGGTCCACTAGATTTCCAGTAGGATGTAGTCCAGAGAATGGAAATGTGTTATGTCACCTTAATTGCGCCAATGGCCCGACACATCCGTCTTCGGCGGAAATAGAAATTCAACCCTCACAATTAATCAGTCAGTTGGTTATAGCAATGTTGCGGATATCGATGTGTTTCAGGATGGATATGTGTCGTGTTAACAACACGTCGTGTTGGTGTTTCACAGCTTCCACTCGTGATAGGCTCTTTGAGACGCATATAGGAACATACAGGGCATTTTCAGTACCGGAATTGTGGTTGAAGCCGATACAGGGCATTTTCAGTACCGGAATTGAGGTTGAAGCCGATAGAGGGCATTTTCAGTACCGGAATTGTGGTTGAAGCCGATACAGGGCATTTTCAGTACCGGAATTGTGATTGAAGCCGATACAGGGCATTTTCAGTACCGGAATTGTGGTTGAAGCCGATACAGGGCATTTTCAGTACCGGAATTGTGGTTGAAGCCAATACAGGGCATTTTCAGTACCGGAATTGTGGTTGAAGCCGATATAGTGCATTTTCAGTACCGGAATTGTGGTTGAAGCCGATACAGGGCATTTTCAGTACCGGAATTGTGATTGAAGCCAATACAGGGCATTTTCAGTACCGGAATTGTGGTTGAAGCCGATACAGGGCATTTTCAGTACCGGAATTGTGGTTGAAGCCGATACAGGGCATTTTCAGTACCGGAATTGTGGTTGAAGCCGATACAGGGCATTTTCAGTACCGGAATTGTGGTTGAAGCCGATACAGGGCATTTTCAGTACCGGAATTGTGGTTGAAGCCGATACAGGGCATTTTTTTAGTACCGGAATTGTGGTTGAAGCCGATACAGGGCATTTTCAGTACCGGAATTGTGGTTGAAGCCGATACAGGGCATTTTCAGTACCGGAATTGTGGTTGAAGCCGATACAGGGAATTTTCAGTACCGGAATTGTGGTTGAAGCCGATACATGATCGCCGTTGAAATAGAAGCCTACAGTCGCCTCTAAAATACAAGACCTCACTTGAAATAGAAGCCTACATGATCGCCTCTAAAATACAAAATCTTCCTTGAAATAGAAGCCTATATGATCGCCTCTAAAATACAAAATCTTCCTTGAAATAGAAGCCTATATGATCGCCTCTAAAATACAAAATCTTCCTTGGACTAGATGCCTACATGATCACCTCTAAAATACAAAATATCTCTTGGAAAAGAAGCCTACATGATCTCGAAATGGAAGCCTATACGATCGGCTCTAAAATACAAGATCTCACTTGAAAATATGTCTCACGGGCGAGACCGTCGGCTGTAAATACCTCTGCACATAACGTAAACAACCCTTCATTCGTTGTTTTTTATTGCTGTGATTTTCGTTGGTCACTATTTATATACCTGGAGTCGCATGTCAAAAACGCACAAGCCGACCAGCAAAATGTACGGAAATACTAAAAAAAAAAAAAGCGTTTCAGGTTAAGTTTACTTTCTCTGTACACGGGTCTTTACTTCAACCATGGTCATAACATGGGCCAAATCTGTGCCATTTGTTTTCTAACCTCCCGGGCTGATCTTTAATGATTATATTTAAGCACCAAAGATCATAATACACAACAAGAAAAAGCTCAGTCCGTACCGCAGGCACAAATAGGTTGCCCAACTCTGGCGTAAGGTCCAGCTTAAACTTCCCAAATAGAAATAGATTTCATATGCTGGAAGCAATGCTTTTAATGGGTACATAATTGGTTAAATATTCAGGAAAACTACCGATAACTTTTTGGGGTAAAATGAACATATTTTTGGACATTTCTCTAAAAATGTGATGTTTTGTGTGACAAATTGTAAAACGTATGCGCCTGCCATTTAGTTTTTTTTATCTCAAAAATTAAGTACCCAAATTTACGTCAAATTGAAACCTAAAATATCTCCCTAGTTGCCGGCTTCCGAGAGAGGGACAAAGAATAGCAACAATTATCTGCCACCACACACATCGTAGGAGACGACTAAGGAGATTATGGGGTAGAATTTACCGTCCCATCCCATAGAGTGACACAGGAACCGTGCAGAAGTCTGATATATCAAGCCGAAAGGCGCACAATTCACGACTAAGAAGTAAACCATTGCACAACGCATTCCCAACTCTGGACTACATCCTGCTTGTCTGTAGGAGTTTGAGACATTCCGTTCTCTGGACTACATCCTGCTAGTCTGTAGGAGTTTGAGACATTCTGTTCTCTGAACTACATCCTGCTTGTCTGTAGGAGTTTGAGACATTCCGTTCTCTGGACTACATCCTGCTAGTCTGTAGGAGTTTGAGACATTCCGTTCTCTGGACTACATCCTGCTAGTCTATAGGAGTTTGAGACATTCTGTTCTCTGAACTACATCCTGCTTGTCTGTAGGAGTTTGAGACATTCCGTTCTCTGGACTACATCCTGCTAGTCTGTAGGAGTTTGAGACATTCCGTTCTCTGGACTACATCCTGCTAGTCTGTAGGAGTTTGAGACATTCCGTTCTCTGAACTACATCCTGCTAGTCTGTAGGAGTTTGAGACATTCCGTTCTCTGAACTACATCCTGCTAGTCTGTAGGAGTTTGAGACATTCCGTTCTCTGGACTACATCCTGCTAGTCTGTAGGAGTTTCAGATATTTCGTTCTCTGGACTACAACCTGCTAATTGGCAGGAGTTTAAGAATGACCACGGAAGAAAAACAAAAAAAAATATAGCATTATAAATACATTTTACATTTTGTTTTATGTCATGGGAAAAAAACCCACCAGGAACCAGTTTCTGAAAACAACAACATGTACTAAAGGAAATTAAAAGATAACCATACAAAACCATGTTAAACCCAGTCGATCAATACAGATCAAAGCATTACTACCTTAGAGATTAAGACACAGAAAATAAAGATACAAGGAAGAAAAGTTCAGATCCGGAGCTAGGGATGTTTTGACCCATTAGTAAGGACAATGGGACGGTGAGCTAATCGATTCAGAAGATATTTTAGCTAGTTATCGGAAGGCACAAACATAAAGTTATATCTAGCTGCAGCGAATGGTCGATGGCTCAGCCAAAGTGTATAGATAATCAGACAAGTCCGAGTATAAACAAACTGGGATTTCTGTGGGTTTTTTTTTAAAATTCTGTTTTATTTAATTTTGTAAAAAGCATGCAAATTCTGCACGCACAAAAATGTAGTTCTTGTGTACTAAGTGCGTCCGTCTGCTCGAATGTTGCACGAGGATAAACCCATGGAACATTGTTGGATGAAAAATACTTCGTAACCGTCAACTTTATATAAGACATATTAGCTAATGGAAAAACAGCCCTCTAAAATGACTATTTACTATTTCCGCGATTTTCATTGGCTCTCGGCACAAAGCATAATCATAGTGACCAATGTTAATCACGGGAATAGTCAACTTAGTAATTTTAGGAGGTTGTTTTCCTATTAGACAATATGTCTTATATAGTCGACGGTGTCGGATATATAGAGGGCAAGTAACTAGGTCACGCCAATATTGAAAGATGCCAAACAGAATGTGCAAACAATGATCAGAATACACGGGATATTTAGACACGATAGTTGGAAGTTATAGAAGAGGTCCTGTACTAGGGGATTATGAAGTTTGACTGTCTAGTAACATGTTTTTTTTCTGTGATATGCTAATAGTTAGTGGATTCTTACACGATAAAATAGTTGTCATGACGTCTTCTTCTTCTTCTTTCGTTCACTTGAAACATGTCTATATCTGTAATTCTGTCTCCTTAATAAAACTCACTGTCTTTTGCAGTTCATACAGTGTCCCATAGAGCTTTGATTCCAGTGTTGTTTCCTCTGGCCAATATGTATGCCTCAGCGTTTCATGCTCAGAACACTCTTGAAGTATATGTTTGGCACTCTGTGCTGCCTGTCCACATGTACACATGGCCGTGATGCCAATCTTGAACTTTGTATACATGTGACTGCGGAGTCGGTTGTGTCCTGTTCTGAGACGTAGAATTATAACTTGCTCTGATCTGTTCATAATGTGATAGTCATCTTGTGTTGGTGTTTGTGGCTTTCTTATTGACTTGATCATCTATTTTTTCTGATGGTAGGTGCTTGGTATATCTGGTTGGTCTTCGGCAGCACCTTCCTTAGCCAGTTGGTCTGCTTTTTCATTTCCTGGTATTCCACAGTGAGAGGGTATCCACTGCATGGTTACCCTATACTGGTACGACAATTCGCTAAGTAGTTTTTTCAAGTCTGTTAGTTTTCCAGACTGGAGAGCTTGAAGCACTGACCTTGCATCTGTCAGGAATACCACAGGCTGTAGGCCAGAGATGGAGTTCAGCAGTTTTTTAGCTGCCACACTAATTGCCTGGATTTTTGCATCATAATTATTGCAGAATTTTCCCGTCGGTGTTCTGATTGTATCTCTAGACTTGTGTGGATATTCTATATATACACCTGCACCTCCATTCCTCAGCATTCTGTGCTGACCCATCTGTGTAGACACTCTGACCCATTATCTTGTGGATATTCCTCATCCAGGAAACTGAGGGTGACTGTCATTCGCTGCACACTGTTCTGTTCGTCCTCGCTTAGTATTCCTTTCACATGGTTCTGAATGTATATTGGAATTCCATGGCTTTCACTCCACAGGGTTTGTTCTGGTACAGACCTTAAGGGGCTATCAACTTCAGGTAGGTCTGTAAGTTGTCTACGGAGTCGTTTAGCTTGATGGATAAAGCTGCTCCTTTTCAGTCGCCCCATTGCTAGATTTTGGAATCTTTCCTTCATTGAATGACTTGGCATACACTGGAACTTTTCTGCTTGAATTAGTACTTTTGTGTGTCTGCTTTCGCCAAGTGTTTGGATTCTTCCCATTTTCTGCATCTCTGTTATGGGTGTTGATTTCATTGCTCCCAACATTATTCTAAGTGCCTGGTTTTGCACTTTATCTAGATCTTGTAATGTGGTGTTTGATGCAGGACACCACGCTGCTGAACCATATTCCAGGTGTGGTTTTATGCCTTGCTGGTAAACTTTACTAAGTATATTTCCACTGGCTCCCCATGTGGTTCCACTTAGTTTTCTCAGGATAGCTAACTTCCTCCTGACTTTTGTTGTTGCTTTGTTTATGTGCTGCTTCCATGTCAGCTTATCAACAAAAGTAACTCCGATGTATGTGGGTTGTTTGTCTTCTTTCAAGGGCTCTCCGTCTATCTTGATATGACCAGCTTTTTGTTTTGGTGAGAGAGTAAAGAGTGTAGTGCTGCACTTATCAGTGTTAATGCTGACGCACCATCTATTTGGCCATAAGGTTATGGCATCGATAGCTCTTTGTATTTGTTTAGTGGCCACTGTTGCATGTTCTTCCGTGCACCAGATCACCAGGTCGTCAGCATACATTGCCACTTTGATCCCGTGTGGTAGTTCAGCAACTAGGTCATTGATGTAAACCAAGAAAAGTGTGGGTGACAGGACTCCTCCTTGGGGGACTCCATGACCCAGGAGAACTTTCTTGCTCTTGCGACCATCTAATTGTACCCTGGCTCTTCTATTATGCAGGTATGCTTTTACCCATTTGTACATTCTTGAGCTAACCTTGCAATTTCGCCATTTCTATAATAGCCCTTCTTTCCAGACCTTATCAAATGCTTTCCTGAGGTCTATCCATGCTGCTAGTACCAGTTTCTTTTCTTGGAAGGCATCCTCAATCTCTTGGGAGAGGAAGGTTGCCTGATCTTCAGTAGAGTAGCACTGTCTGAAACCTGCTTGCTGTGATACCAGAAGGTTTTCACTTTCAAGGTACCACTGCATCCTAAGATTGATAATGCGCTCCAATGTTTTACATAGACAGCTTGTGAGGCTGATGGGCCTGTAGTTGGAGACTGTGTTGCCATCTTTTCCTGATTTGAGGAGTGGTATCATTATTGCTTCTCTCCACGCCTGTGGTACATTACCTGTGGACCAGCTTGTGTTAAAGATCTGCAGTAACTTTGCTCTTGCTGCAATTCCCAGGTTTCTAATCATTTCATTGGACACTCCATCAGCTCCAGGGGACTTTTTCATTTTTAAGTTGGATATTGCATGCTCCAGTTCTCTCATTGTGATTGGTGCCTCCATGACTTCAGGTATAGGTTTGCCTTGTCCAATGTTTTGCTGGTTCTCTCGAACCTCCTGTTGTTTGTCTGGGCTGACTTTGACGTTATTGTCTTCTGCAAAGGAATCTGCAAAGTAATCAGCTGCATGTTTACCTGTTAAAATGTTTCTATCTTTATAAAGTGTGATCCTGGTATTTCTCCCTGTACCTTCATCATTTAGTTGTTTTACAAGTTTCCATAATTTCCTAGTATCTCTTTCTAGGTTCCGCGACTCTGTTTTTTCTTTCCAGCTGCTCCGTCTGGCTTGTAACTTGGCTCTTTGAAATTTAGCCTTTGTTTGCTGATATTTGTTGTGATGTTCTTGGCTAGGTCTGTTCTCAGCCTGTTGTCTAGATGTTTCCATCTCATTTTGCAGCTTTTCCAGTTCATCATTCCAGTAGGGTTTGTAGTTTTTGCGTGCCCCCCTGGGTATGGTTTTACTAGCAGCATGTAGTATACATCTATTAAATTCACTCACTGCTCTATTGATGTCTTTGTCCAAGTTCATGTCCTTAGCTAGAACACTGGTTAAATGCTGGTACATTTTCCAGTCTGCCCTTTTATAGTTCCACCTAGTGAGCGTGCTGCTATCCTTGGTAAATTAATTGTTGATTTCCAGAAATACTGGTCTGTGGTCACTACCTCCAAGCTGCTTTCCAACGACACGTGTGATGTTCCATTCCAAGCCTGGTGAGTGGAATGCCAGGTATGGTGTAGAGGTGGTGTGCCATGCTCTCGAGTAGAAGGTTGGTGAGTCTGCTGGCTGGTTAATAAGGATGAGATTATTTTCATCCTGCCAGCTCTCAAGTTCCTCACCTCTCTTGTCGATATGATCGTAGCCCCAGCTCTGAGAGTGGCTGTTGAAGTCACCACACACCATAAGTCTCTCTTTGTCTGGAATTGTGTCTAGTGCCAATGGTTTATCATTTGGGCAGTAGTAGTTCAGGAGATGGAATTCTGCACTGTCTGTTTTTAGGTGGAGCATCTGGTATTCTGCCCCTTCCATATATACTTCCAGCTGACATGCGCTGATATTGTTTTTAACAAGTGTCAGAATTCCACCCTTTCGCCTGTCCTTTCTGTCAGACCGGTAGCACTGGTAGCCTCTGATTTTGAAGGCTATGTCGCTGCTGAGGTGTGTTTCTTGGATACAGCATATACTAACTTGTTCTTCACAATTTTTTGCTGTATCCATCTCTTTTACTGTTGACACCCTCAGCATTCCAGTGCATTATTTTTATTGGTCGTTTGTTTGTTTGGCCAGTAGTTCTATTCCCTTGCCTCCTGGCTCCTCGGGGCAATTGAGAAGGACTTCCAGTAACTGAGGTTGGGCCCTTTCGAGGTATAGGGTCCGGCACCGTCCCTGCCTGAACGTCCGCCACAGGGCAGGCACCATAACTATTTATAGATGTAGACATGTTTCCATTGTGTTTTGTGCGTGGCATCCTGATTATCTGTGCGCCTTTGGCTGGATGCCTCCGTCTTCAGCACTCTGCTTACTTGGGCAGGACTATGGTTCTGCTCGACTGGGACTGCCCAACTAGTCTTAGTTTCCAGCCCATGATGGCTGGACTAAGCCCCATCACCTCTGCACGGTGCTGGTCTCGATGGGGGTCATGATGTCAATATTGATAGTAAAACGGCTTAACGTAGTTTTACTTTACTAATAGTTGCGCAGTTGTTTGGGGCATAATGGTATTATTACATATACTTCTTTTACAACAGACAATACCACAGTATTTTCTATGCTGAAGATAGACAAAAAAATAAGGTATAAGTGTTACCAACTGTATCTCGTTGTTAGGTTGTTTTATGATTTATTTTGGTAACAGTTACACCTAATTTTGTCTATCTTGAGATTTGCCCTGTGTTACCCCAGCCACCCACTTCTTGTTTAGGGTTGTTACCCTACACTGGAACATTTACCCCTTTACTTTCAATGCTCAGCCTGTGTATACTCAGGTGGCTGGAACACCTAAGATGATGAAAGATGGCAGAATACTGAAAGATCTACTTCATAGAGAATTCCTGTCTGTGAAAAGATCTCAGGGTCGATATCTACTTCAGTACAAAGACGTCTGTAAAAGTGATATGCATGATACAGACACTTACACGGAATCATGGCAACAGGATGTCATGGATCGTGTTCCATGGAGGGGGAAGATCATCATGATCAAGTGACATATTCTTTCCAGGACGTAGTCTTTCCTATGGATCTCTTAAATTCTCCGCGGTCTTGAGCAAGTTGTCCTGCATTTTCCAGTGACATGCGCAGGCATTCTTCAATGTCTTTTGTCCAACGGCGTCTTGGTTGGCCTTTGCCCCTGTTGCCTTCTAACATACCTTCCAGTAACACTCTCTCCATCATGAATGGTATAAAGACAAAGAAGAATGTGAATGTGATTTCCCTTTCGGTTCAAGGGCTGCAGGTCTAAGAAGACAAGACTACAGCACACGACGGAACAATTGGGATTATGATTCCTTGCACATACTGTAGAAGAATCTTTGTGGTTTGGATTGGTCGTGTCATGATGAAGTCACATCCAACATCGTCATGGATCATATTTCCAATAGCGCAACAATAATACTATCATCTGGAAAGTCGGAAATGTGCTCGCCCGTGTGTTGCCGGGACCCGAAAAGGGAGCAAAGAACAGCAACGCTGTTTACCTTCCACGCATGTCGTAAAAGACGACTAAGGAGGTTATGGGATGGAATTGGCTGCCCCATCCTATATACGGTCAGTGACCCAAAGCCATGCTGAAGTCCGGTGTGTCAAGTCGAAAGGCGCAGATATCGCAGCAATGCTGTAAACCATGACTAAACTCATTCCGTTCTCCGGACTACATCCTGCTAATCTGCAGGAGTTTGAGAACGAACGCGGAAGAAGAAGAAGAAATGTGCTTACTGTGTAAGATGTGTAGTGTATGTCATCATCGCCATATATAACATGATTATATTTCTTATGTCACAACTATAATACTATCGTATGTAAAGATGCCTACAGCTACCACTTTTTTCAGAGTAACCGGAGACATCTTCGGATTAAACAGTACTACAGTTGAATACCGTTATAAAGCATACTGTTATAACAAATTTCCTATTGAACAACACTTTACAATACCTAATTATATTTACTCTTTGTTTATATGGTATCCAGCCTATGTTGGCTGGACTACGCCCCATCTCCACTTTAAGGAGCTGGCCTCGTTGGGCAGTGAGCATCAACATCTAGAGTCCTCTATTGACGCGTTATCTTCAGAGATGTTGGAGAGTGTAGAAATGTCGTGACAGGTCCATTCTTTAATTATTTATGTTCTTTTTTTTCGATCTTCCTCTGTTTCTTCTACTGTCGACTGATCCCTCCATGTTTCTTTTTGAACAAAGAATCATATTTGTTTATATATAGTTTAGTTCGTCATCAAAATCCACTGCTTTACTAAATACGCCCTTGCTATTACTAAATTTTAGATGGAGGGAAACAAATGATATGCGCTGAATTTACTGTCGATATTTGGCCCCATTCGTCGTGGTAGCTCAGATGTTAGTGAACTGTCTCCCTGTTCGTGTGATCAAAGGTTCGATTTTCAGTTCAACTGGAAATACTTTTAAATGATTGAGTTCTGTCCATAAATTATCTCAACACATTATGTTTGGGGAGTAGGGGAGTTGCGAAGGGGGAGGGGCGGGACGGAAGGTGGGGGTGAGGGTTACGAAATGGGATGACAGCTATTTACAATAGCTAACATTAACAATACTGTTTTTATACACTACATATGTGTGTGTTTATATGAAACAAAGCAGGTATTAGTTCAAACTTGTTTAATTATTATACTTGATTCGTTCGGATCCCGTCGTCCCGTTGGAACATAATTTATTGGGGTTTTTTTTAATCCTACTACGCTTCACATAACTTAAAGCAAGTGAATATTTTCAAATAATTATAAACATTAATAACTTCAGATGGTAAATGCAAGACCGAAATTATAAGCAGAATAGGACAAGCAAAAGCAGCATTCCATAAAATGAAAAATATCCTATGTAACAAGTCCATATAGATGGATACTAGAAAACGTGTCCTCAAATGATACATTGAACCAGTGCTACTCTATGGAAGTGAAGCATGGGCAATAAATAAGACATCACAAAAATCATTGGAGGCAGCAGAAATGTGGTTTATTCAAAGCATGTTACGCATTCCTTGGACAGCAAAGATTACTAATAAAGAATGTCTAAGAAGAATGGATGTGAAAAGATGCATTATTGATAATATAAGAAAAAGACATTCAACATTTTCTGGGAACATAATGAGAAGAGGAGGCATTGAGAATATAGTGACAACAGGAAAGATAGAAGGGAAAAGATCAAGGGGAAGACCCAGATAAAAAGATATTGGACAGTTTAATTAAATGGCTTCGATTGACGACACCAGTAGAGGTGATGACATATATGAGATAGATGTACATGGAGAAATATGATTGCCAACGCCATCCTGCACAGCACTTCATGATCATGATGCCTCACATTGCCAATGTGCTTGCCAACCCGGATCACCGTATGGGAACAAAAGCGAGTATGACATCATACAGTACATAACTAATATTTTTTGTATATTGGTTATAAATGCGAATGAAGCTGTGAAACGGTGGTTCTCCATCTTCGTTGACGAAAATCATTGCAACCTCGTTAGATGTTGGTTCATTATAGTGACGTTGATCAGATTAAGGTTCATGCTTGAAGACCATGTTTACTATTGTAATTTCTTTTCCAGTGTGAGCTGCATTCTGAATCTCTATTATTTCACATCATGCACTAACTGATAACGACTGTGCTAATCTATTGAGTTAACGAAAAATCAATAGATTTTATCAATAATTTCTCTGTTGGATATAGCATTTGTTGCGTGTGCTTTTCGAACGTCTGTTGCTTGAGTACTGTCCAAAACATACAACTGAGCGAACTGTGGAACTTTGTTGTATGGCGGTTGTATTTGAGAAGTTCGATGATAAGTTTGTCCATGAAATTTTAAAACTGATGAACTTCGACCGTGACAATCCGTAATTTTTGCTATCATTGACACGAAACAAAGAACTCTATTATAAAAGCAAATATTCTCGCGAAAATGTGTATATTTAGGGTGTGTATTAACAGAGAGAATCAAGCGCAGGAACTTGGGATACTCCAGCTTATTACCATGGTAGTCTTATGGCTTTATCAGCATGATCTCTCCCTTTTGAACTTATAAACTTGCAATCGTTAGGACGTACACCCAAAAAATATTTAGCACTACAAAATTGACATACAATATCGTAAATTTTACAGTTATGTGCAGCAACACGATCCTCCGCAAAATTTGCTGCTTCATTTGAAATAACTTGACTTCGACACATTTGTGACAATGAGTGAACCTGACATCTGCAGCTCGACGTCTCTGCGTTTGCTCAACAATTTCATGCTGTCTGTGGCAACGTTGGTATTCTCTATTCATAGTTTGTCCATTTTCTCTTTGCGCTGGTGACACTAGCTTAGCTCGACGCCGATGCAAACCAGCGTCATCAGCAAGTCGTGTTTGTCTATGTTGAAGGGTTTCTTGATCAATTCTTTGCATCTCTTTCAATTCTATGTCTATGCTCTGCAGCATTTGCGGCATGAATCCGAGTGACTCTTAACTTTGACGACTCAATCATCTAGCTTTTCGCTCTTTTGTTTTTACGCTGTGTTGCGACTGGATCCTCTTCGTCCATCATTTAAAACAAATTATATGTAAAATTGAAATATAATGTATTTTAGATAACTTTAACAACAATCCGATACCAGAAGTTTACCTGTTAGCGCATCAATAACATTTGTATACAAAAATGTCGTCTGCTTTGAATAACATCACGACACCAATTGTTTTTATTGGATGTCGCATGAAATTCCGTGACGTAAATGCGCTATTTATAGAATGTTCCGGAGAGTCTGACAGAACAGGGCTATTATATTATAGATTGAGCTCACACACCTGTCCCTAGCAGTTTTGGAAATAAATTACCAGTCCACGACAACACAAATTTGAGAAGCAGTAATCTTACATCAGTGGTTATCAATAGTTTTCGCCCGCTGCCCCATTTTGATAAGATTTTCTTCCATTGCCCCCTTTTGCTACAATTTTCTTCCGTGGCTCCCTTTTGGTCCAAATATTCTTCATTGGCTCCCTAAAAATACAAAGTTTTCTCCGTAGCCTCCTTTTTTCTATAATTTTCTCCTAAGGCCCCCCTTTTTCAACAATTTTCTTCCGATGCCCCCTTTTGCTACAATTTTCTTTCGTGACTCCCACTTGCTACAATTGTCTTACATGACCCAGCTTAGTTACAATTTTCTTCCGTGACCGCTTTTTGCTACAATTTTCTTACACGGTCCCCTTTAACTACAATTTTCTTCAATTATCCCTTTTGCTAGTTTCCTTACATGACCCTTTTTTGCTATAATTTTCTTACACTGTCCCCTTTCACTACAATTTTCTTCAATTATCCCTTTTGCTAGTTTTCTTACATGACCCCTTTTTGCTACAATTTTCTTCCATGGTCTTTTTTGTTACAATTTTCGTGGCCTCCTTTTAATATAAATTTTATTGTTTGACCTTCTTGTTATACAAATTTTCCTATAATCTCCTTGTTATACAAATTTTCCTATAATCTCCTTGTGATACAAATGTTCCTTTGGCCTCCTTTTGATAAAAATGTTCTTTCACATCCGACTTTTCATTTAATAACCCCTCCACCAGCTAAAAAACAAATAGAGTGTTTAGTTTATTCCAGACTTGTTACTATGTACTTGATGATTAAGTCACCTATTGCAATTATTCTGAAACAGCAGCATATTAGCTGGATGTAGTGCGGATTAACTACACCTGTTTGGTCATATAAAGAGACAACTGTTTAGTAAGACAAATAATGGAGGGCAGACTTTAAAGATAACATGAAAACGTCGTTGGAAAATGTAACCCCAAGACAGAGAAGGGTTCAGAGAGTTCATGGGAAATACAACGTTCTAGAAAGAAGACGTCACATGACACACACAGTCCAGGGAAAACTGACTGTACTATGTCATTGTTTACAGCTTAGTTGTGATATCTGCTCCTTTTGACCAGACACAGCTGACTTCAGCATGGCTTCTTTGCAACATCTACCCTATACACAATCGAACAGCCAACTCCACCCCAAAACCTCCGTATTTGACTCGAACGGAAACACACCATAGTAATGAAACAGCAGGCATAATGATCAATTACAGAACGGATGGTGGTCTTTTCAATTTACGTCGTCTAAAAGCAAACACGAAAACTAAATCTAGAACTGTTAGAGAATTACTTTATGCTGACGACTGTGCATTGTATGCTGACTCTGTCGTAAACATGCAGAGCACCATAGACCGTTTCTCAAAGACCTGCAACAACTTTGGTCTCACTATTACCACCAAAAAAACAGAAGTCATGTACCAAGCAACATCAAATAGCCAACATACTGCTACTTCCATCATCGTCAATCAGGAAAAACTGTAGGTAGTCGACAATTTTACTTACCTTGGAAGCACTCTCTCTCGCGATGTCAACACTGATGTGGAAATTAACAATAGACTGGCAAAAGCTAGTGCTGTATTTGGCAGATTACGCAACAATGTATGGGACAGAAGAGGTATAAGAACAACCACCAAACTACAAGTATATCATGCTGCTGTTATACCAACCTTACTATACGCCTGCGAAACGTGGACAGTGTATGCTAGACATGCAAGAAAGTTAAATCATTTCCATCTTACCTGCCTACGTAAATTACTAAACATCCATTGGTGGGACAAAGTACCAGACTACGAGGTCTTGGAAAAATCAACTTCAATAAGCATCCACACAATACTTATGAAGGCGCAGGCACGCTGGGCAGGCCATCTTGTGCTTATGCGAAAAGCTGGTGGACAGAAAAAGCGTTTCAAAGACACGCTCAAGTCATCCTTGAAACATCTTAACATTGACGTAGGCGCTTGGGAGAGCCTCGCTCAGGATAGAACAGCATGGCGTTACAGCATTAGAACGGGAGCACTAGCGGCGGAAGAATTCAGACAAGAAACTGCAAGACAGAAGCGGACACTTAGAAAAGAAAAAACATCTCAACCTCACACAGATACCTTCTATTGTTGTCAATTCTGTAAAAGAACATTTTGTGCGCGCATTGGACTTGCTAGTCATTTAAAAACGCACTATTAACTTTATTATTTTATTATTTATTGCTATTATTATTATGGTTGAGTTTTTGGTCATCGTTGATCACGACGATCACGACGGACGAACATCATGCATGGAATGTTGTTATTCTTTACTCCCCATTCGGGTCCGGCAACATATCAACGAGATGAATCTGTCACCCCCAAAATAAAAAAAACCAGTGTCCCATCTGAAAAACGTTTGTACGACCTGAGGACAATATATGGCACATGTTGAAGACCACTCATCACCACCAACAGAAAAACCATGCATGATACACAGGAACTACTACAGGAAACTCTTCTTCACATTGCAGTCACGTCCACAACGATTCCCAGATGAACACCTCAGGCCACACCCCAAACGTCCTTCTAAGTACTACCGCAACCAGGCTACACTATAGTCCAGACCATCGGCAACAGAAGACCTCTGTACATAATTAATTATGACTTCATTCGTTTACGTTTGTATTATTGACAAATTTCGTCTTGCGTTTGTCGATGATCGCCTTACTCATTAAACTCTTTAGTTCAAGCACAACTCCAACACATGGTAATTGTTATCGAAGGTTACTACTACGGGAATAAGTTTAAATACGTTTAGTATCTAGAGCGGAGGGAAGCAAAAGTAATTTTTTGGGGAAGGCCCCGAAGATCATGCAATCAACACCTGACCGGAACTCTGACCGCTACATACACTGGGATGATGCTGGAACGGAGGGCGGAGCACATATGGGAATGCCCCATGTGCTGTGAAGCCAGTTTCTAATCAAGAATCGTTACATATATTACTGTCAAGATCTTTGTTGATCACTATTTATGTACTTGGAGCCACCTTTGCTATTTTTAGCATGCGACTCCAAGAATAGAAATAGTGACCAAAGAAAACACGACAATAATAAAAAAATGTAGCGAATGAAGTCCTAATTAATTCTGTGCAGAGGTCTTCTACTGTTGAAGGTCTCGCCATAACCCCTCAAAGAATTAGTAACATACCACAAGTCAATCCTTCTAAGGTTTTCAGCTACAAGCCACAGTTCAACCAGGTTGGGTAGAAAAATTATAAGCGCCAGCCAGGAAACCATGCAACAAGAAACAAAGGCACCTACCCAATCTGATATAACCAAATGAAAGTGGTGTGCCTCAGCCAAATGAGGAAAATTCACCAGTAAACAAACAAAAACGAACACACAAAACTAAACACCACTAATCCCAGTAGTATCATAGATATATTAATGCTACATATGTATAATGTATATTATAAATAAATAATGCCTACTTACAACATAAATATAAATATTAAAAACTATGCCATCTATGAAACACATGAATAACAGTGTCCAAAACAAACCTTGATATACAAAATAAATGATCAGAACAAAAGAATAGGTTTCATTGTTTTTCTACATTGAGATACAAATATTGAAACTGTAAGAGCCTCATTAAAATTATTGCAAATAAATCAAATTTTCCTATGCACTAGAATAATGAGTTGTTTGTTTTTTTAAAGAATTAATTAGAAGATGAAAACAAAATAATCATAAGCAACAGGTTTGATATACAAGACCTATCTCAATAGACAACTTAAAGATGTAATGCAAAAACTGTTGATGCCACTTAAAAATGTCACACAGTGCAACAGTAAACAGAATAGCACCTGTGAATGAATATATGGTGCCCCACACTTGAATCAACTGTACCAGATGGGAAAGAGTTTATGCTGGCATGGGCAAGACATCTACTTGCATAAACAGTCACATTGAAGAAGGTATGTTTTCACACTTAAAATAAATTAGGAATGCGAATTTTTTTTTTCATGATGGAATGGGTGAGCAAATTAAGAAGCCTGAATTTGTTTTGGAATAATAAAACCACATTCATAGAAAACCTATTTCTTTAATCTGTAAACATAACAAATTTAGAACCAGTACTGGTATAGGAAACTATTCATAGGCAATAAATAGACAATCGGGATGCTCTCTTGATGATAAAGAAATCTGGTCTTACATTAGAAAGAGATGCTGTTGATATACAGTGGATACAAAACCAAAGGACCCCCACACAAGAGACTGACTGCAGAGTTAGCCTAGGATACTCACATAAAAGACAGACTGCAGAGTCACGGAATAGGGTGATAACGTTTCGCTAATAACTAGAGACACACATAATAACACACACAAATCGACGTTTCGAACAAACGGCCTTTATCAAGACAAAAATTGATACAAAATTGAAACATACAACAGAAAATGAGCAATAAGGACATGGACAATCACATTGGCATGTGTAATATAGATGTAAAATGTAAAATACAAAAATGACTACAAACATGTGACATGAAATAAACAGAAACTATGGATCAACTAGAATCATACATGAGACAGACACTGATTAATGCCGGTCGGGTTAATAATATTACATGAAGGGATACTACAACAAGTAGATCATTACCTGTATCTTGGACACATAATGACTAATGATCGAAGATATTAAACAAGCTAAACTTGGAACAGGGTATTTAAGTTTTCCTAATCACTAGTAACACACATAATAACACACATACATTGACATTTTGACCAAAAGGCCTATAATCATTATATGACTAGTAAGAACGGCACTACTCACATTCGAATGGCAGAGATAAATATAGATAACCCGGAAGAGTAAAAACTAGAAGGTCAGATGTGAATAAGCACAAAAAGAAAATAGAGAACATACCTAAATATCAATAAAACAAAACAACGGGGAAAAAGATGGAACACGAAGATCTGTCCTTAGAATTGATTCCAAAGAGCTCTATTGCACTAAATTGGTAGATGTAAAGGGTAGATCACAAGGCAACACACAAAAATCATCACAGATAATTTTATATGGGTTTTGTAGTATTTGGTTAGCTGATTTCAAATCTGTCTTTAGTTTTTTTCTACCACGTAACATTTTTTTGTAATAGCTAATTATAATATCTTTCAACAGTGGTTATGACCACAAATCGAGTACAATGTTTTATTTAGATTGGTATCGATACTTTATTACTGGCTGTTACAATTTTGTTCAGTTTCGGGTCACGTGATTTAGTATCGATGCTACCATTTTTGTGTATTCGATAGGATAGTAAATCCATTTATACACGTGTGGTGTTTGCTTAAAGTAATTACGACAAGTATATTATGAGATTTCGTTGTTTTGTACTTTCTTTTATTTTAAAGGTTGCAAAAACCTTGCATTTGTGTACTTGATAACTTATTTTGTGTACTTATTAACTTATTATCATGCCTAGAAGATGCATCAATCATCCAAACTGTTTCTGTTTTGTGTGTGGTTCATTTGTGACGAAATCACAGCGGCGCACAATTTCAGATGATCTAAAGAAGATATACATATTGTATTTTGGCTGTCCACTGGGTGATCAGGATAAATCTTGGGCTCCACATATCATATGTACCAGTTGTTCAAGCGGACTACGTGACTGGCTAAATGGCCGCAAGGCAGCTAAGCCATTTGCAATTCCAATGTTATGGAGGGAACCGCGAGACCATGTCAATGATTGCTACTTTTGTCTGGTGAACACAAATGGATTCTCTGCTAAAAATAAACAGAACATTGTATATCCTAGCTTAGATTCTGCCATCAGGCCTGTTCCACATGACGATTCATTGCCTATTCCTTTACCTCCTTCTGGTGGACTCGTATCTATGCAAGATGGGGAGGAATGCAGTGAAAACACAGCTGTTCACAATGCAGACTCAACTGATCCAGATTATACTGTTGATGAATGTTTAGAACCTAAGACTTTTACACAGGCAGAGCTGAATGATCTTATTCGTGATCTAAATCTGTCTAAAGATAAAGCAGAACTTCTTGCTTCAAGGCTTAAGCAAAAGCATTTGCTTGCAAGGGACGTTAACATAACTTATTATAGAAAACGAAATCTCAACATGACGACGTTCTTCAATGTTGACGGCTCATTGAGTTATTGTCAGGACATCGATGGTCTCTTCAACAGTTTATCACAAGTGCATGATCCATCAGAATGGTGTCTCTTCATTGATTCCTCGCGAAGAAGCTTAAAGGCAGTTCTTTTGCACAATGGAAATTTAAAACCAAGCATACCAGTTGCACATTCTGTTTATCTGAAAGAATCTTATTACAACATGAACAGTTTGCTTGAAGTTATCCATTATAAAACACACCAGTGGAACATCTGTGGTGATCTAAAGGTCATTGGCATGTTGATGGGCATGCAAGGAGGATTCACTAAATACTGCTGTTTCCTATGCCTATGGGATAGTCGAGCAACAGCGGAACATTATGTCAAACGTGTCTGGGAGCCCAGGCATAACTATACGCCAGGAGCAAGCAGTGTCCAAAATATGCCCCTTGTTGATCCACAGAAAATATTTCTGCCACCTCTCCATATTAAGCTAGGACTGATGAAAACCCTTGTGAAGACCATGGGTAAGACAAACTCAGAAGGTTTTCAGTACCTTGTTAATAAATTCCCAAACATCACTGCAAAAATGAAGGAAGGGATATTTATAGGTCCACAAATCAGATCTGTTTTACAAGATGAAGGTTTCAAACAGTCTCTGTCAGGAGCTGAGCTAGAAGCCTGGGAGGCATTCAAGTGGGTCTGTGAAAACTTTCTTGGTAATCATAAGTCCCCTACGTACAGGGAAGGAGTTCAGCGTCTAATAGATTCTTACCAGAACCTTGGCTGTCGCATGTCATTAAAAGTGCACTTCTTGCACTCCCATGTAGATTTCTTCCCAGAAAATCTTGGTATGGTGAGTGAAGAGCAAGGAGAACGTTTTCACCAGGACATTCAGTTAATGGAGCGCCGTTATCAAGGTTTGTGGAATGAGAGTATGATGGCCGACTTCTGCTGGATGCTATTCCGTGATAATCCAGGCGAAGAATATAACAGAAAATCAAATTCCAAGCATTTTTGAAGAAACATTCTACATATCTATGCTGTGATGTGAGTATATTTGATTTAGTCTAGAAGATGTGAATCATTTGCTTAATTGATGTTTGCGATTCTCGAAAAAATACAGCCAAGTTCAGTGAAAACTAACATCACTCATAACTTTAAAACTTGACGTGATAGAAAAAAACTGATACCAGATATGAAATCAGCGCCAAAAAAATCCTTTAGAAAAGTGTATTTTGGTTTCAGATGATTAAAAAAAGTTTTATTTTGTTGCCTTGTGATCTGTTGTTCTATCATTTTTCTGTTTGTTTTGTTTTATTGATCTTTCCAAATATAAATAACCAAATTATCAGAGAATGTTGGAAAAAATGGAGAGTGCAGCAGTAACCAAATCAATAAGTGAACAATTGCACGTAAATGCATCCACACACAAGTATGGGTTCACACAAGAATAAGTGCACATAATGACACAAAATGCAGATACATGCATTAACATAAACTAGCACTAACATAAATATATATACATGCATTCACATAAACATTTTCTCAAATAAATACATATATTAACATGAACATTCGCACACATAGAGATATATATACACGTATTACCATAAACATTCATTCACAAACACCCCCCCCCCCCCCACATGCTACCAATTTCATGCATCTTATTTTCTTCACCATTCCCCCTTTTAATTTCCATTTCTCCCCCCCCCCACCCGTAACATTGCTCATTGGTGGCCTCCAACTCTACTTTTTTTCCTCATGTTGTTTTCCACATACATAATATTCAGTTTGTGTGTGTGGTCTGTGTCTGCATCTTTCATCTTTTGCATTGGACTTTCATTTGCTCTAATTTATCACCTTAACAAGTGATTTTTCATAACTTTTGGTATCTCATTTCCTTGAATTTATTAGAATTTCTGTGTGTCAATGATATGCAATCATTTTGAACACACATAATTCAACAATTATTTGAGTGTGTCTGTCATTACTGGGATCGCCCTGCCGTAAGAAGGATGTCTCCGAATAATCATTTACAATTCAACATTTCTTGTTCAATGCTTAATGTGTTTTTAAGAAAGGTCCCATTTGGACTGGAATGTGAAAAAAAAGTTCTTGTTCTTTTGTTTATTGCTAATTATTTATTTTTTACATTGACAGTTAGTCTTTAATAGTAACCTTAGCACTTTATGTAGTATTTATCATTTATCTTTCCAGCGGTTTACTAAATGTTCAGGTTGTGCTGTTCAAATCACATGCCCTACAAATCTTGACTATCTGCTTTGAATTTTGCTATAATTTGTCTTTTTACTCCAGCATCTCTGACTTCTGCATTAGTTTTCTTGGATGTCGAATATAAGTCCATCAGTTTCTTATTGTTATAGAAACATATTGTTGTGTTGTATGCAAACATGGAATCACATAAAAACCAGCAACAGTTTGGTGGCATCAATGTTGGCCACTATTTGTTAACCACACTGTACGAGTGACTGCATAGCTTACCAGTGGCCAACTGGAATGTAAGTAGGTTCTATTTGTGTAAGTTAGGAAAGGTAAACACAGCAAGGAAGGGAACTAGCCACCACAACTAATAGTTGTTTAGTACATAAAGAATTATCTTCATCCCCGCCAGCAGGTTTCTGCCGTGTGACTTACTTTTACCTTTATTGTGCAAGTCTTACCTAGAATGTAAGTATTAAGACAGGTCTATTGCATAAAGTCTTACCTGGAATGTAAGTAATAAGACAGGTCTATTGTGTGTCTTATCTAGAATGTAAGTAATAAGACAGCTCTATTGTGTAGTGTAAAGTCTTACCTGGAATTTAAATAATAAGACAGCTTTGTCATGCAAGTCTTACCTGGAATGTAAGTAATAAGACAGTTGTTTGATGGTTGTTGATGAGCTGAGACAACATGTCGCTGTCGAGTTCCTTCAAAGACAACAAAATATTTAGCATCCAGCTGGTTATGGTGATCAGTTTCCAGATGTATGGTCATGACATCCCCTCCCTAGACAAACATCACACAATGTCAAAGTTTATAACATGTTTCAATTTGTCATGGAAATCAAATACAAGCTATCAGTAGTTCTATATTGTGTGGAGTCTTCCCAAGCAGGTGCCGAATGGTGTTACTGTTCACCCATAGAGATCCTCAGATTTAGAAGTAGTGGCTTTAATGTATGCCATATTTCTCCATCTCTTCTCTGCAAAGTTGAAATGAATGAAGAATGTACCCTGCAGTCTTTAAGTTCAGTCCACAATATCACATGCCAGTCTCATCAATCTTGAGCTTCATATGATTCCAGTTCGGAATCTGTTATGCAAAGTTTTATTACATACAGTGCATATATATATGTGTATGTGTGTGCTTCAGCCAGTGTCCTCATCCATGGCTCAGCCAGAGTGCCCTTATCCATAGCTCAGCCAGAGTGTCATCATCCATGGCTCAGCCAGAGTGCCCTCATCCATGGCTCAGCCAGTGTCCTCATCCATGGTTCAGCCAGTGCTCTCATCATAGCTCAACCAGAGTGTCATCATCCATGGCTCAGCCAGAGTGCCTTCATCCATTGCTTAGCTAGTGTCCTCATCCATGGCTCAGCCAGTGTCCTCATCCGTGGCTCAGCCAGAGTGCCCTCATCCGTGGCTCAGCCAGTGTCCTCATCTATGGCTCAGCCAGAGTGCCGTCATCCATGATTCAGTCAGAGTGCCCTAATCCATGGTTCAGCCAGAGTGCCCTCACTATGGCCTTATTAAAAAACTGCAGCATGTCTCTCATATATATCTGCAAGACCCTGACTGTGTATACTTCTGATACAAGCCAGTCTGCTTTCTCTCATTACATTTCAATACAGAAGATCTGTGTAAGACTCTGGAGGCTGGATAATCTATGGATCAATCAATCAATCATTCGAGTGCCATTCTGAGTAGCATAAGCGATCATGTACCTCCACAACTCTGCCTCTTGTGTTGTTAATAAGTTCAATTTATGACATACTCTCATGTCACAGCGACAACCCAACCCACCCAGAAATTTCTCTCTGTGTTTTTCTCTATCTCTTCTTCCTTTGATCTTTCTAGTGATTACTAAATGTTCAAGTTTTACATTTCTCATCACATGCCCTACAAATCTTGACTATCTTTCTCATCTTTGCTATAATGTGTCTTTTTACTCCAGCATCTCCAAGGAATTGCATTTTTCTTGGATGAACGTGGAATTTATGTATACAGTTTCAAAATAAAAAATATAACGGAACAGTGTGAGATAAAACATTAACCTGTCCAGAATTATCTAGTATCGGGTCAGTCTTGTTTCCATCAAAATATTCCAATCCTCTATTTTCTGGAAGAAATTTTGATATGTATTTGTTGGGAGATTTTAATTTTTTGCAATGGTCTGAAATCATCATTTTATCAAACTGGATTTCAGTTCAGTGAAAAGAAAGAAATCTGCTGAGATAAGGATGGCCAGGACCAACTCAAATATGTAGGGTAATTAATAAGCATATGATTTTGACAAGTCTGTCTCAGCAGAAAGACAAATAGCAATCAATACAAAATCTCTGGCCTTCAAACTATAAGCAAAATCAGACCATCATCATTCATTCATTTTCCTTTTGTGCTGAAGTTAGCGCATAGGGCAGAGGTCAGATCTCTCCAATTCTGTCTGTTCAAAGCTATTCTGTGCAGTTCTTGAATAGTATGAATATTGGTTGTTTTACTTTCTCTAAGTATTGTTCTTCTGTTTCTTTCGGTCTACTCCTTGCTCTTTTGCCTGTAGGTATCCATTCAAGAGATTGGTGGTGTATTCTGTTGGTGTCTGCACATAGGACATGCCCGATGTAGGACCAACGGCGTTTTCTGATAACATCTGTGATGAAATTTTGATGTGTCTCTTCTCTGATTTTATCATTTGATTTGAATTCACTCCAATGGGTGTTAGTTATCCTACGAAGACATTTGTTCTCGAAACTCAGTCATTTAGACCATCATCACCACACCCATAAACATCACAATTACATGATGTCACTTCAGACACATCAATTTATATAAGTATATAATGAAATAATATCTTCATTACGATCACATGATGTCACTTCAGACACATCAATTTATATAAGTACCGTATATAATGAAATAATATCTTCACTGTTATACTTATTCAGTTTTTTTTCCCCATATGGTATTCAATCTTGACATTTGCAACCATAACTAATTCTAGTCTAGTCTTATTTTATTTGTTAGTGTTTCAAACACTGCTCCATACCTGTCAACCAGATGAGACTAAAAACTGTACAAGAACTTCAAAAAAATACCTTGCGGAATCAAGAAAAAGCTTATATATACAATGTCGAGGGCCTGTTCTGCTTTGCTAAAGGTGAAGACATCACCCTCTCCTCTCTGTGGCCTTTCCTGGGCATGTACTGGGTGTAGACATTTATTTTTGAAAAAAAAAATCTTGCTATTACATTTTTGTGGGGTACTTCCATTTTGTCTTTTGAAGATTTATGGCTGTTTGAGCAGGTTTACCCTTTACTTGTTGCTCGGTGTAAATGTCATGATTTACACTGAGCCTCCCTTCCTTTACAAGAGGGTTTGAATGACACCAAGCATCACCAACTCCTTTAGCGGATCTTTTTGTTACACACTGCCAATAAATGTCAGATGGTTAATTAAAAAACTCACCCTGTACATGACAGCAAGAACATGCAGCCTTTATCACACAGCTACAGAATCCCTCCCTGCAACTCCTTAATGGGAAACATGCAGTATTTGACCTTTTTTTGACTGCCATAAATACACAAATCTGATTTCGGCCCTAACACACACAAAAAAAAAAGGTTGCATATCCTATTCAGGATGTAGCCATCAACCCAGCATTTTTATGGCTTAGTGCTTTTCTAGGAAATTATAAATATGTTCAGTAGTTCGCCACTGATTTCTGTACAGCAAGGATGCACAATTGCCTGTAGCTGGGATCGAACTTGGTACATTGGGCATCACAGATGCGCTCTGTAACACTCTGCCACAGAGCCAGACCTAATATAGGATAATATATATTTCATCACAGATGTAATATATAATATTTCTATATGCCATAAATAAAGCATGTTGCTTTATTACCAGCTTCAAAGCAAGAGAACAAACACACAATGATATATTTGTTGTTCTGTCTTTTCCGGCAGCAGGTTTTCAGGATTCATACGAATACACAAATTCAAGACCTGTGCCCACTATAAAAAAAGGTGAGATGAATTTTGCAAAACAGATTAAATCTGACAAATTCCATCAAGAAATGTTTAGAAGAACATGAACAATATCTATTTCCTTGCATATCTATGCTGCAATTGTAAAGGAATGTAGCATTAAATAGGTAATGGGTAGAACAGAGCTTAACCAGCGAGAATCTTCAGGATGCATACCCTTTAACATGTGGTGGAATTGACCAAGCACTCATCTTGTATCCACACACAGATACTATGATATAGATTAATAACTAAATAGGTCAAGTCAATAATGATTAAATGATTGTCTTTACCCAGGTGAATGATAGTATCCACACTTGCTTTTAAGCATAATGTGAAAGCCTCAGTTGTCATTCCAAGGCCAGATGCAACACCTTGGTTGTGTGGAGTCCATGTTTGTTGAAGGTTATCTTGATATTTTCTATCCATTAATTTCTTTGTCTACTTCTGGCTCTATGTCCGGATATTCATTTTTTATATACTCTTACTGATATTTGGTTTGGGTTCATTCTCATATGTTGACCAAACCATTTTACTTGCTGTCTTTTGATATGCCGAACACATGATATTATAATAACTCTGTTCCTAAACTATTCATTTCTTATTTTATCTACCGTAGTTTGATCAAATCATACTTACATAAATGGGACCCTGCATTGGGCTAAAAGCCATTAAATTGAAATCTGAAAATAGACCAACACAAAAAATAGTATAAAATATCAGTTGAATTTTAATGTGACATGAATTTATATTACTTACAGCATATGAAAATAATGATAAATATTTTACACAATGGAGTAATAACTGCATAAGCAAATCTGAGAGCTGGCGTTTTATATGAACGCAATTCTTTTTTGTGGATGTGATGCATGGACTGTAACACACAATATCTTGAAATGAACTGAAGGCTAGTGAAATGTTGTTTTTAGAAGAATTATGCAAATACTGTGAACAGATAAAAAAAACTAGGAAGTATAAAATACTTATTATCACTTAGTATAAAATACTTATTATCTATTAATCAAGTGGCATGCCGAATGGCATAGGCGATCATGTTTCTCCACGACTCTGTCTCTTGTGGTGTCAATAAACTCGGTTGGTGAACTTCTACCATGCCATAATACTAGTCCATCTAGCAACTTTTCTTTTTGTCGTCCCGTCTGTTCTTCACTTGATCTTTCCAGTGGTTATTAAGTGTTCAAGCTGTGTTTTTCTCAGCACATGCCCTAGAAACCTTGACTGTCTGCCCCTATGTTTGATATGATTGATTTTTTTTACGCCAGCATCAATAAGAACATCTGCATTAGTTTTCTTAGCTCTCCATGGTATTTTCATCATTCTTCTCAGAAACCACACCTCTGTAGCTTCCAGTTCATTTTCACATGGACTGCCTTAGTTTCCAGTGTCTGTTGGCTGGACTAAGTCCCATCTCCACTTCAAGGAGTTTGCCTCAATGAGCAGCAATTGAATTCACATTAATATGTTTTGACAGTTTTCCATTTCACAGAATCAGTAAAAGGTAATCACTGCAGTAAAACTGTAATCCAACATACAAAACCTGAAGCATTTTTGCTAATCCCCAGTAAAACATGCAATAGCACACACAAACAAATCAGTTTTTCGATCAAAAGGATGTATGGGAAGTATGTAGTAGCTTCCTGATAAAGGCCTTTAGGTTGAAACATCTGACAAAAAAAACTGTAATCAAAAAAATTCAAAGTGAATTAGAGGCTACAGAGATGTGGTTTCTGAGAAGAATGATGAAAATACCATTGATAGCTAAGAAAACTAATGCAGAGGTTCTCATTGATGCTGCCGTAAAAAGATCAACCATATCAAACATTAGGGGCAGACAGTCAAGATTTCTAGGACATATGCTGAGAAGAACACAGCTTGAACACTTAATAACCACTGGAAAGATCAAGGGGAGAAAATACTTTTATGCGCGCTATTATGTGTGTTACCAGAGATTAGCAAAACTGAATTATCATGTTGCAAGTTTCACCCAATACACAGAATGGCAGGTGAACTAGCTCATAATTCACCACATAAATATAATAGTACAGCATTCATGCGGTCCACGTCCATTATGACTTCATATAAAGAAATGTAACACTGATGTTACTCATCCAGTTCTCTATTCACGAATGTCTACACAGATAATCTCTGCATGATTCGCAAGTCTGCATAATGTCGGTCTTCATTTTAACCTTTCCCTTGACAATGACTAGTGTAACCTGTTGTTGCTCCTCACAAACTTGCCTCCATATTCATGTTTTCTATGTATCTGATAATTATATCAGGTTTCTCATCTTAAATGTCAGAATATACTGTATGTTATTGTTGGTTCTGTGTATCATATTCAGGAACTACGGTAGTATTTTTAGCTGTAGTGATTTTCTTTAGAAAAATATATATTTCCTGTCATATGATAAAGAGAAGAATAGAAAAGACACAATGATACCATATCATATTCCAAATGTAGCCATCAATCCAGAATTTTTTTGACTAGATTTTCTAGGCAATATAAAAATGTACTGTAGTTTGCCACTGCATTCTGAACCTTCCAGATTCACAGTTGCATTGGATTATATTTGAACCCAATACCTTTTTGTTCACAGATGTGCTCTGCACTACGCCGCCACAGAGCCGGACAAGAGAAGGATACCCCACAAGAGAATTTAGATGGATGAGTGCCACTGTGTCGTGAGAGAGTCTCACCAACTGGACTTATTAACAGAACAAGAGACAGAGAGTTGTAGACAAACATGATCATCCTTGGCACATCTTCTTCAGTGTTCATTCTCACTCTCTCATCAAATTTCTCTGGTTTATTTATTTGTTTGTTTGAGAAGCCCAGGAATTGTAAGCAATTAGCTCTTACTTCCTATTCTGAGTTTTTTTTCATACTCAAGAAACTAGCTTCCGGCTTAGTGCAATGCTTATTGAAGGAGCCTGCTACTCAGAGGGGGTCTATAATTGTATAGATGACATGTTACAAAGCTTCCATAAGAGAGCCTCAATATAACGACATGTAATCTACTAAGGTTTTCTGTTGCATCAGTGGTTTGTCTAGTGGGTTATTGGTGAGACCTAGCACATCTGTGACACAGTACTTGATTGTTATTACTTTCTGAACAATCCACTTCAGAAGCTGCTTGAAGCTAGATGACTATACCTGCATACCTATCAGCTAGTGCATTTTTTGGTACTTTTTACAGAAAAATTCAAATTTCATTAAAAATGCTCATATTGCCTTTTACTATTTCCCTTTAGTGAAGTTGAAAAGGTGTAGAGAACTGACTTCATTGTACTCTGGTTGCTCTATATGTACACCACAAAAAAGCCCAAGAATACCATTCACAGCATAGCTTCAAACAATAGTCCCCAGGGTTATTCTAGATAATGTAATAATAATAAGACCGATAAGTTTGTGAGGATCGCTGGGGTGCCACACTACAGGAATCAGCCCAATGAGCCCTCCAAAAACCTGTCTTCAGTCATTCGGACCAGTGCGGATATTCATAGATACATATATACCGAAGTAAGATGCTCACTTCCATGGATTAGTGAAGAACTCTTTATGCTCAATAGGAACAAGATTTGTGGGTTCATAATATTTAATTGTTGGGGTACTCTCAGCAAAGATGCGTAATGATCCTTCTGGAAGGTGACTATTATTACCCATTATGTTAAGATTATGAGACGAGTTCACTACCTCTCAGCCACAGAGCCGAACATATAAAATGTTTACACATGTATATTTGCCTTATCTAAACCAGTTGAGGGCGGAGTACTGGCAAACAGAGACATGACACCCACAGAACGCTGTATGGGACAGCTTTTCAAATACAAATACATTGATCAAAACCAAACTCATTTGTTCAACTGCAAATGAGAAGCAGAAGATATGTGCTACATTAAACTAAGAAAGATTGTGTGTGCATTTAGATCTCACTACATGGACTAGTGTTAATAAACACTGAACCTGGACTAGTGTTAATAAACACTGAACCTGGACTAGTGTTAATAAACACTGAACCTGGACTAGTGTTAATAAACACTGAACCTGGACTAGTGTTAATAAACACTGAACCTGGACTAGTGTTAATAAACACTGAACCTGGACTAGTGTTAATAAACACTGTACCTGGACTAGTGTTAATAAACACTGTACCTGGACTAGTGTTAATAAACACTGAACCTGGACTAGTGTTAATAAACACTGAACCTGGACTAGTGTTAATAAACACTGAACCTGGACTAGTATTAATAAACACTGTACCTGGACTAGTGTTAATAAACACTGAACCTGGACTAGTGTTAATAAACACTGAACCTGGACTAGTATTAATAAACACTGAACCTGGACTAGTGTTAATAAACACTGAACCTGGACTAGTGTTAATAAACACTGTACCTGGACTAGTGTTAATAAACACTGTACCTGGACTAGTGTTAATAAACACTGAACCTGGACTAGTATTAATAAACACTGAACCTGGACTAGTATTAATAAACACTGAACCTGGACTAGTGTTAATAAACACTGAACCTGGACTAGTGTTAATAAACACTGTACCTGGACTAGTGTTAATAAACACTGAACCTGGACTAGTGTTAATAAACACTGAACCTGGACTAGTGTTAATAAACACTGTACCTGGACTAGTGTTAATTAACACTGTACCTGGACTAGTGTTAATAAACACTGAACCTGGACTAGTGTTAATAAACACTGAACCTGGACTAGTGTTAATAAACACTGAACCTGGACTAGTGTTAATAAACACTGAACCTGGACTAGTGTTAATAAACACTGTACCTGGACTAGTGTTAAGGACTAGTGTTAATAAACACTGTACCTGGACTAGTGTTAAGGACTAGTGTTAATAAACACTGAACCTGGACTAGTGTTAATAAACACTGAACCTGGACTAGTATTAATAAACACTGAACCTGGACTAGTGTTAATAAACACTGAACCTGGACTAGTGTTAATAAACACTGTACCTGGACTAGTGTTAATAAACACTGTACCTGGACTAGTGTTAATAAACACTGAACCTGGACTAGTATTAATAAACACTGAACCTGGACTAGTATTAATAAACACTGAACCTGGACTAGTGTTAATAAACACTGAACCTGGACTAGTGTTAATAAACACTGTACCTGGACTAGTGTTAATAAACACTGAACCTGGACTAGTGTTAATAAACACTGAACCTGGACTAGTGTTAATAAACACTGTACCTGGACTAGTGTTAATTAACACTGTACCTGGACTAGTGTTAATAAACACTGAACCTGGACTAGTGTTAATAAACACTGAACCTGGACTAGTGTTAATAAACACTGAACCTGGACTAGTGTTAATAAACACTGAACCTGGACTAGTGTTAATAAACACTGTACCTGGACTAGTGTTAAGGACTAGTGTTAATAAACACTGTACCTGGACTAGTGTTAAGGACTAGTGTTAATAAACACTGAACCTGGACTAGTGTTAATAAACAATGAACCTGGACTAGTGTTAATAAACACTGAACCTGGACTAGTGTTAATAAACACTGAACCTGGACTAGTGTTAATAAACACTGTACCTGGACTAGTGTTAAGGACTAGTGTTAATAAACACTGAACCTGGACTAGTGTTAATAAACACTGTACCTGGACTAGTGTTAATAAACACTGAACCTGGACTAGTGTTAATAAACACTGTACCTGGACTAGTGTTAAGGACTAGTGTTAATAAACACTGAACCTGGACTAGTGTTAATAAACAATGAACCTGGACTAGTGTTAATAAACACTGAACCTGGACTAGTGTTAATAAACAATGAACCTGGACTAGTGTTAATAATCACTGAACCTGGACTAGTGTTAATAAACACTGTACCTGGACTAGTGTTAATAAACACTGAACCTGGACTAGTGTTAATAAACAATGAACCTGGACTAGTGTTAATAAACAATGAACCTGGACTAGTGTTAATAATCACTGAACCTGGACTAGTGTTAATAATCACTGAACCTGGACTAGTGTTAATAAACACTGAACCTGGACTAGTGTTAATAAACACTGAACCTGGACTAGTGTTAATAATCACTGAACCTGGACTAGTGTTAATAAACACTGTACCTGGACTAGTGTTAATAAACACTGAACCTGGACTAGTATTAATAAACACTGAACCTGGACTAGTGTTAATAATCACTGAACCTGGACTAGTGTTAATAAACACTGTACCTGGACTAGTGTTAATAAACACTGAACCTGGACTAGTGTTAATAAACACTGAACCTGGACTAGTGTTAATAAACACTGAACCTGGACTAGTATTAATAAACACTGAACCTGGACTAGTGTTAATAAACACTGAACCTAGACTAGTGTTAATAAACACTGTACCTGGACTAGTGTTAATAAACACTGTACCTGGACTAGTGTTAATAAACACTGAACCTGGACTAGTGTTAATAAACACTGAACCTGGACTAGTGTTAATAAACACTGAACCTGGACTAGTGTTAATAAACACTGAACCTGGACTAGTGTTAATAAACACTGTACACAGTCATTGACAAAAAGTTAAGTCAAAGGAATGCATGACAAGGGAAGTAACCAATAAAATATGTGTTGTTCATCTATCACATGATGATGATGACCATTTGTTGTTACATTCACTTTTGAAATTCTGTTACAGATATGTCCATGCCTATGAATTCCTAGATGGCTAATAAGCCCTATTCAAGATGCAAATGTCCTTGGAAGTCCATAGAATGACCATTGTAAACAGTTTTCGAAAATGACTTGCACTAGGGATTTTGATTTACGTGAGGAGCCTTCATGTGGAAACCAGACAGGAAATGAAAACAGGGAAGATCAAAAACAACGCTCAGAAGAACTTTTATGAATGAACTAAAATCAACAGGCATAAATGCACAAGACCTGCAATCCTTGGCAACTGATCGACAGGCATGGAGAACTATGACATCCGCACTTTGTGCCAAACTTGGCAAAAGAGGAACTGACTGAGGAAGAGCTGAGAAAGTAAGTTAAGATATACTGACAGTTATAAGGGTATCAAGTTGAGATATACTGAGTTATGAGGGTATCAAGTTGAGATATACTGACAATTATAAGGGTATCAAGTTGGACAGCTCATGCAGAGAACTTCAGACAAGCTGATTTTTAACAAAAACATACCAGAAGAAAGTTAAATGCTTCCCAATATCTCCAAGACGTGGTCAGATAGTGGAAGCATATTCCAGGCATGCATAGGACTCACTAGGCACAGTTGATCACACCACACATGGTCAGATAGTGGAAGCATATTCCAGGCATGCATAGGACTCACTAGGCACAGTTGATCACACCACACGTGGTCAGATAGTGGAAGCATATTCCAGGCATGCATAGGACTCACTAGGCACAGTTAAACATGCAGCACATCTTCATCTCTATCCAAATTGAACTGAAGCGGTCTTTGTCAACTCTGACATATGAACAACATCAAGTTTCCATTTGTCGACTCTGACATATGAACAACATCAAGTTTCCATTTGTCGACTCTGACATATGAACAACATCAAGTTTCCATTTGTCGACTCTGACATATGAACAACATCAAGTTTCCATTTGTCGACTCTGACATATGAACAACATCAAGTTTCCATTTGTCGACTCTGACATATGAACAACATCAAGTTTCCATTTGTCGACTCTGACATATGAACAACATCAAGTTTCCATTTGTCGACTCTGACATATGAACAACATCAAGTTTCCATTTATCAACTGACATATGAACAACATCAAGTTTCCATGTGTCGACTGACATATGAATTGCATCAAGTTTCCAGTTAACATGATGGCCTTTTGCGTCTTTAGAGATGGTCAGGAAGCTGGTCAGTGTACAATTTCAGCTGGAGTATGAGATCTTCAAATTTATTAAATTACTACGACACATAGTCCCTACGTTTCACACATTATTACTTGCCCGAACATGTTTTATGGTGAAAATACCTTGCTCATTTGCATAATGAATAACCAATTCTTGGCTCTGTTGGTTAGTTCCAAGGGAAAGGCGAAGCAAATATGCTCTGAAACAAGTAAAACTGCAGAAGATGGTTTCATACCTTGTCTACTGCCTTAGGATCTCCCCTCTGGATTTTCTGTAAGGGTTTACTCCCTTGACCTCAAGCCCTACCATGCTAACAGACTGGCCAGTGGGGATTTTATGTAGGGGTTTACTCCCTTATCATAAGACACTCTCTTGCTAACCCTTAAAGCATCGGGTGAATAAGTATGACAAATGTAAAAAATTAAGACAAGACATGCAATGACAATGATTTTGTTCACAGATGACAGGTTGTCAGCCTATCCCCAACTTTCCTGTCACCTCCTACGACATGACTGAGTTAACATATATTTTTACTAGCCTCTCTAAGAAATTGCACAGCAGCGAAAAAGCATACCTGCATCTTCCACCACCTAACACAAACAAGAGTGAGCAAAAGCTTGCAACTCCAAGAATCAGATACATGTATAATTACAATTAGCAAGAATACTTAGCAGAATAATTGCAAACATATGGTTCAGACACCAAGATATGAATAACAACTACAGTATTGATCAATATTCTGTACATCAATGTCTCCAGATATTTAATAACTAGTCAGGCATTAGCTGATAGAATTCCTGTGTGTTCCCAGGGCCCGAAAGAGAAACAAAGAATAGCGACACTTTGTCTTCCATGAATGTTGCAAGAGGCAACTAAAGAGGTTATGGAGTGGAGTTGGATATCTCATCCCATATAGGATCAAAGTGACTCAATAGCCATGCTGAAGTCAGATGTGTCAGGCCAGAAGGAATAGGTATCACAGTAAAGCTGTAAGCCATGACAAAACATATTCCGTTCTCCTAACTATAATCTACAGGAGTTTGAGAAGAAACGCAGAAGAACAGTTGAGGGGATTTTAGATATTAGACCTACGTTTTGAACCTTAGGTCTTTCTCAAGATAGTTCGAAATGTTGAAAACCTGTTGTGTATTCAATTTGTATGTTTTCGTGTTTACACCTCATAACCCCTTAGTCTTAGTGATAGTCCATCTGTTGTGTTCAAGTGAAACATCAAAAACCTGTGTTCTACGTAAGTACTATTTATCTTCCGTTTCACTGCAGTATTACCTTATAGTGCAGTGTTAAGTGTCTTGCCTACAGATCCATATTTCTAGTGCCCTTATTGCCAAAGACAGATGTGTCAGGTCATTGGCACAAATAAAATGGTGACACAACACATTTCCATTCTCTGGACTACATCCTACTGGAAATCTGGTAGGACCATTGTTCTGCTACTAGAGAGATCCAGCGGGAGTTTGAGAATGAATGTTGAAACAGAAGAAGAGTACACTCGATTTTTTTCCGCTTGAAATAAAAAGCACTACCTCAATTCACCCAATCAAAATGAAATAGGGTACCTGGGCTCATGCTCTGGAAAAATCGAGGAATGGCGCCATCACTACTGAGAAATTACCAAGGCAATGTTAGGCAGTTTCTTCAACCTCTGGTTAGGCAGGTACTGAGCAATTACAATGGCAATGTTAGTCAGGCAGTTTCTTCAACCTCTGGCTAGGCAGCTGAAAACTTATGGGAAACCGTGTGCTATCATACTGGTTCATTACTCACATTACCTTTACAATATGCTGATAAGATAATTATATTGACTGAATGTACACAATAGTCGTTGGTAAAAGTCAACAAAAGTCCTGCACATTAGCATAGGCTACAGAAAACAAAACTGAGATTATTAGCAAATCACAAGCTACTTGTTCAATATATCAATGAAATGTCAGATATTGAAACAAGTTGAAAGTTTCTCATATCTAATCAAAATAGGAATAGCATGATTTCAGGTGTGCTACTACATGATTGCTGATGTGTAATAACATGATTGCTAGTGTGTAACATCAATTATTTCAGGTGTGCTTCAACATGACTGCTGGGTGTGTAACAACATGATTGCAGTTGTGTAAGTGTAACAACATGATTGCAGTTGTGTAAGTGTAACAACATGATTGCAGTTGTGTAAGTGTAACAACATGAATTCTGGTATTTAATATATGACTTAAATTATATTTTTAAAATAGGTCATGAATGGCCAAGAAAATGTTAAATAATGAAGAAAATATTAACCTACACATGAATTAAGAATGCACTAAAAAAATGAATTGCAAAGTGTTACTGTTAAGTTTTAGCAAAACTAGGAGATACATGGCGCTCTACAGTCAAATAAGGTGCAGCATCTTGTAAAAAGAGAAGTGCAAAAGTTCAATAGCAGAGAGTAGCTAGAAAGTCATGGGTAGTCTAGAAGTCCCCTACACTAGTCATCGCATGGCCAATCTGTCTAAGAACATTTGTCGCCAGAATATGTCTTATTAGCCCCCTACTCATAATCAATGATTTAACTTCAACTGAATTTCAAAAGTGGATGTAAAAAACAAAATGGTCGTCATCATCACTTGAATGGATGAACACCACCAAAACTGGGCAGTAGCACTGGACCATTGATATTATTTACAAATTCCTTCACAACAAAACTTATAAGATCCTATTAGGAGTTCAGTATGTGCCTGCTCCCAGTACATTAATTACTCAGCAAAGGACCTTAATTACTTAAGACCTAGAAGAAGATGGATGGATAACATCAAGACAACCATGAACATGGCCAGTTTTTAGGATAGGTCTCCACTGTGACCTTTGTTCTAGTTTCAAAGTATTACCTAACATTTGCGGTGTTAGGTAAGTTGCGTAAAGCTATAGTGCTATAGATTTGGGGGGAGGGTGGGATTAGAATTAGTTTATATATATATATATTTTGTGTGTGTGTGGGGGGGGGGGTAGAAGAATTATAATTAGTATTTAGAATTAAAAATTAATTCTCTAAGGATTGTCATCTGTGGCGTGAAATGTGATATCTCGACATCTATCAATATGATTGGTTTTTCATGGGAAATCCATGTAAACATTCACGTCCATGTAAACATTCACGTTCATGTAAACATTGTGTTATTTATAGCACTGCGGAGACCTATACTATCAAATCACCAATGAACACATATGGAGTTAACAGTCAAGATGACACATCTGGCCTTGGATAGACAACTAAAGTTCCCAGTCACCACCCCTTGTTAACAGCAAGTGTGGATATTATGAACATAATCCACCTGGGGATAGACAATACTATGTGACAATAGTATGGGCCTGCATGCCAAAATAACTAGGCTAGGCCCTGCAACTTACAAGCAAGCAATTAGGCATACTATAAATTATAAATGAGAATATGATGTTATCAACAACAACAGTAACACTTAACAGCAGTTACGTTACAGACTAGGCCTAGAGATGGATGGGAGGCATTTTGTGAACAGAGAAACAAAATAATTCAAAGTGAACTTTGTATAATCATTTTTCTAGCGACTATATATTCATAGAACTAACACACCGCAAACATCAGCTTTATATGAGAACCGTTGACGTTGTCATATTGTCACGATTGAGATTGTCATTTGTGTGCAACCTTCTTTCACTATCAACGAAAGAAACAGAAAAGTCGTATCTCCCTTGAATAAGCTTTCTTTGTCTATCAGCAAAACTAAATAATTATATCGACAAATTCATAGTAACATTGTACAAGCACTTAGCAGACACATGTACTAATAACTTGTACAATTATGTTCTTACAGAATGTATACACTCGTTGCAATAGTGACGCTAATAGTTCAGCAAACCTGTTAAATTTGCTTTTGTTCAGTCTATGAACAGACTTAATTTAAACGGAAGTCATAACAATGGCTCGTTCTATTGAACTTTCGCTCGACACCTGTAACGGGATCTTTAAGCAGAATTAACACCTGATAAATGTATACCTCGTACCTTTTTTCATGAATTAGAATCCAATGTTAAAAACAGAATATTCTTGAGTTTAAAAGGTTGTGATCAGTCACTTTGATACACTTCACGACTGCAAAAAACGTTTGCCTCCGTTGTATCGGATAATAAACGAAGCTGTGGCTACTTCCTTCAAGAGGACAGGTGACGTCACCCATGTTGGTCATGTGATTAATTTTTTTTTGGACTTAGCGTTCAGGACATTCAGTCCCACATTGTTGTACTTAGTTACTTTTCTAGAATGTCTCATGTTTTGGCGGTGCACTCTGCTAGACTGCAACCTGTCCATCTTGTGATGTTAGTCTACCACTTGTATATCTACCTACCTCTTGCTCGACTCCCTTCAACTTTACCCTCATCTTCAACAAACAAGGTGTCATATTTTTTATATTTTGTCATGTGTCCAAAATATTTAATTTGCTTGATTTTTATGTTCTTTATTAGTTCTATTTTCATTCGAAGTGTTGTTAGAATCTATTTTTCTTCTCTTTTCATGAAGTTCTCCATTTTCAATATGTTGTTCGTCCATCACATGATGATGATGGCCATTTGTTACATCTACTTTTGAAAATTAAATTTTAGTTATGTCCTTGATTATGAGTTCGTAGATGGCTAATAAGCCCTATTCGAGCTGTAAATGTCCTTGGACAGTTTGGACATGGAATAACGACTGTAGACGGATCTTGGTCTATCCGTGACTTTCTAGCTGCTCTCCGCTGTTGAGCTGCAGCATTTCTCTTCTTTTCACAAGATGATGCGCTCTTTTTTATTTTAGAACGCCATGTAGATCTATTTTGTGCAAGTTCTTCCCATGTATCGTGGTCTATTTCAAAGGCTTTCAGTGAGTCCTTTAACGAGTCCTTGTAGCGCTTCCTTTGGTCACCTTGAGATCGTATACCCTTCTCTAGCTCACCATAGGGAAGTATCTTTGGCAGACGATGGTCTGGCATACGCACCAAATGATCTGCTAAACGAATCTGTGTCTGCATCAGGATCGTGTCAATGCTTGGGATACCAGCTCTATCAAGGACAGTGGTATCTGGAATCTTGTCTTGCCATCTGATGTTCATAACTTTTCTGAGACAATTTGTATGAAAATGATTGAGTTTTTTCACAAGACGTCTATACACAGTCCATGTTTCACTAGCGTAAAGCAGCACTGGAAGTACCACTGCTCTGTAAACTTTCAGCTTAGTCTGTAGGTTAATGCCATTTCTACGCCAAACATTTTCGTACAATCTGCCGAAAGTACTGCTTGCTTTGGCGATCCTTGTATACACTTCATCATCAACGTTGGCATTTTGTGATAACGTACTGCCTAGATATGTGAATCTATTCACAACTTTCAGTGCTACAACATTTACCTTTATGCAGGGCTCGAGATAGCTTTTTCCAAGTGCTGGTTGTAACATGACTTCTGTTTTCTCTGTGTTAATGGTAAGCCCAAAGTTGGTACAGGCTTTGGAGAATCTGTCTACAATACATTGAAGATCAGCCTCAGAGTTGGCATTTAGGGCACAGTCATCAGCAAATAGAAGATCCCTGGTTGTGTGTGATTTAACTTTGGTTTTTGCTCGAAGCCGCCGAAGGTTGAACAATTTTCCGTTTATGCGATAGGTGATGTTTACTCCCAGGTCTAGATCTCCCAACATCATCCAACATAGCAGAGAACATGATGCTAAATAGGGTAGGTGCTAATACACATCCTTGTTTTACTCCATTTGAGACAGGAAAGGTTTCAGATAACTCTCCATCATCCTGAACTCTAGCTTGCATTCCATCATGCAATTGCTGCACCATTGAGATAAATTACTGTGGACATCCATACTTTGCCAGAATCTTCCACAGACCCTCTCTACTTACTGTGTCAAATGCTTTTGTCAAAATATCCACATCTTTTCCTTGCTTTTCAATATATCCACATCTCAAAGGCAGCTATTCTGTCTTCTAGCTGTTTGTTTATTATCCATGTTTCTCAACCATGCATTATTGTAGAATAGATGTAGCATTTTATCATTTTTATTTGTGTGATTTGTTTAGACGTTGATAATTTATTAAAGTCATTGAAAGTACTTTCATTCATACCAATAACCATCTAGGCAATGCGTTGCAATAGTTACGATGTGCTCCACGTTTCCCCTTCTCATGATGTGTCCAAAAAATTTGAATCGTCGCTTTCTGAAGCGGGTGTTTTTTAATTAACTACTTTCAAGAAATCTTCATTACGCTTTTATCTGTCCATGGAGTTATTAATATTCTTCTATAAAACCACATCTCTGCTGCCTCAATATAATTGTTCACTGTTCTGCTGAGTGTCCAAGATTCACGTCCATACACCAGAATTGGTTGTATATAACATGTAAGAACTCGCTTTCTCGTCTCAACCGACAAAGATATATTACATATGATAATCTTAATCATGTGAAACGTATCATTTTCCTGTACAATTATGTATTTGACTTCTTCAGTATAGCTTCCACCTGATGTTATTAATGCACCCGAATTTTGAATATGTTGACTTGCTTTAGACTAATCCCATCTACTTTGATATTGCATTAGAAGGACATTTATTCTTTGATATTACCGTTACTTCAGTTTGTCTGCTATTCAGACTAAGCCCTTTGTTTTGCCTTTCTTGTGCAATGATATTCATAATTTCTTGTAATTATGTTTCATTTTTGCCTATCAAAACTGTATCATCATCGTATCGTATGTTGTTTATAAGATGCCCTCCATCTGATATTCCTGGAATATCTTGTATGGATCTCATGATCATTTCACTGTATACATTAAACAGGTCAGGTTGTAGCACACAGCCTAGTCTAACTCCTTGTTTGCTGTATCGAAATGCTCCTGTTTGGTTATCGATTCTTATATCTGCCTTTTGTTGCCAATATATATTCCTTATTATATCTTCAGATCTTTACCATCAAAGTTTAATTTCTCCAAAATTCTAATTATTTCTTCTTGTTTCACCTTATCAAATATATTATTATAGTCAACAGAGCACACATACAGATCTATGTTAACTTCCGTCATGAATGAACTTGTGGCCTGCCTACTACACCTCAGCAGTACTACCAACGAAACAGTACTTCAATGGATCCCTGGTCACTGTGGCATACCTGGAAATTAAAAAGCTGATCTCCTGGCAAGGAAAGGGGGATCACTGGAACAAATAGAAAATGATAATACGTACTATGAATGAAAGACCATGTTAAAAGCAGAATTTAAGAAAAAGTGGAAGCAGATGTACCCAACTGCAGAACCAAATGACCCCTACCACCAGATGTCACGCAAGGAACAAACCATCATCTTCAGACTACGAACTGGCCCCAACAGACTGAGAAGTCACATGTGTCGAAAGCTGAAGATTGGTGAGACAGACCTGTGCAACTGTGGACTGAGCCCAAAGACTGCAGAACACATTCTTCATGCCTGTCAACTCTGCCAAGAAGAGAGGGAGAAAATATGGCCTACTGAGACGGCACTGCTTCCAGACTTGAAGGGTTCCATGGATGACCTGAAGCGAATCACACAATTCATTGAAGCTTTTGGTGCTGTAACCTGATATCTGACTGAAGAACGATGAAGAAGAAGACTTCCGTCATTCTTCTATTAATGTTCCCACGATGTGTATGACTTTGTTTGCGCCTCTGCCTTCTACAAATCCACATTGCCCATCTCTAATTTCTGGTTTTATTTTACCTCTTATTCTTTTCATAACAATTAGCATCAGAATTTTTGTCACGGCTCATTAAACTAATTGTCCGATGTTCTCCACAATCTATAGCACCAGGTTGCTTCAGTAGACTTATGGAGATAGTCTTCAAGAGATCTCCAGGTATCATATCTACTGTTGTAGATGTCATTCAACAATTTTGTTATCGCTTCTATACCCAGTTCAGCAACAGCTTTAATTTCTTCAATGATAATATTATCTGGCCCTGGGAATTTATTTTTCTTCACATGTTGTATTGGTTCCTCTACTTCTGCTTTTAATATTGATGGTCCCTCACATTGGTCATTCGTCTTTGTTTCTGATCTGTTGCTGTCATTGTACAATTCTTTATATGCTTTGACAATCTGTTTATTATTTTCTCTTTGTCTGTTATTATTACAGCATTCATAGACTTACCAAAAGAATTTGACATATTAAGTAGGGTGAATCTGTGGAAGATTATGGCAAAATATGGTTGCCCTTCGCCCGTGTGTTGCCTAGACGGTCTAGGCTAGACCCATGAATGGAACAAATAATATCAATACTGCTTACCTTCCATGTATATCGTAAGAGGCGACTAAAGAGGTTATGGGACAGAGTTCACAGTGCCCGTTCCCATCTATTTTCCACAGATACAATGACAATGGGATATGTATCACCGACATATCCGAAGAGGAATTGTCTCACTTCATCAACTTCATCAAAAGAGAAGGGGACTGGCACTGTGAAAACCCTTATCCTTAACAACCATCTTCCTTCCACTGCCAAGGCTCTTTGCATTGATCAAAGCTGTTTAGGCAGACCTGTTTTCTATATGCTGCCTAAAATCCATAAGGCATCGAATCCGGGTAGACATATTGTCTCTGCTTGCTCTTGTCCCACTGAGCGCATCTCCGACTTCTTTGACAGCATTTTCCAGCCTTTAGTCGAACAATTGCCTTCATTCTTGAAAGACACTAAGCATGCCCTAACCATTTTTTCTTCCGTCCAGTTGTTTTCTGACCGTACCTATCGTCTGTTCTTGCATGATGTCTGTTCTTTGTACACTTCTGTACCCATGCAGATGGTCTCAGGGCTCTGCAGTTCTTTCTTGACAAGAGTCCCCGTCCCTCTGTATCTACTCTTATCCGCCTTGCTGAACTGGTGCCTACGCTCAACTCTTTTGTATTTGATGGGTACTTTTTCGATCAGATTATTGGCGTTGCCATGGGAACCAAAATGGGACCTAGCTATGCTTGTCTGTTCATGGGACATCTGGAACATTTAGTTTGGTCTACCTATGATGACCCGTTCCCATCTCTTTTCCATAGATACATTGACGAAGGTATAGGTATCACCGACATGTCAGAAGTGGAATTGTCTCGCTTCATCAACTTCCTCTACAGTTTCAACCCTGCTATTCAATTTACATCTGCACTGCCTCAGTCAACTTCCTTGACATCATTGTCACCATTCATCCCCCTTAACTTAGCACATCTGTTTACTATAAACCTATTGATGCACATGGCTTTCTTCTCTATACTTCTTCTCATCCTCCTGCTTGTTGCAACTCTCTGCCGTACTCCCAGCTTCTTCGCATGCGTCGCTTATGTAGCGATTACGACGATTTTCTCGACAAGTCCTCTGAGATGATTGAGTTTCGGTAGACGATTGTTCCCTGACCATTCTTTCATCCGCTTGGCTCCGTGTGCGCCATTTGTCTCGCCTCGATACCTTGACTAACTCTCAGAGTTATTCCTCCTCCTCCTCTGATAGGGTTAAACTTGTTTTTACCTTTCATCCCCATAACTCTTCTGTTCGACGCATCATGCTTAAACATTATTCTCTTCTCCAGTCTGATATTGATGCCCGTGGCGCTTTCCACGACTTAACTTTTGGTGGCTTATAGAAACGACAGAAATCTGAAGGACATCTTGGTCCATAGCCACCTTAAGTCTTCTGTTTGGCATTTTGGCACATTCCTGTGGACCTACAGGAGTGTGGGAACGAGTGAAGAAGAAGAATATATATTAACATATATTATACTGAAGTTCAATAGTCGTAGTTTTACATATTGACTTAATGTAATGACTACTTACTCCTTCATCGAAGGTTTCTTCTCAATCATTGAACACCGCTGAGAGTTGAAGTCTTTTATGTATACGAAACGCTCCAGAGAAACATCCCATTGCACACAAGGATACAAGAGCAATATTTCTACAAAGTCTTGGGGATGAAAATGAATAAAGAATAATTATTGCAGTTTTATTCAGAGAACATAATATTTCTAGAAGGTAGCCTTCGTTTATGGACTCTTTGAACTTCCTATACTTCTGGGCGAGTTGATGCTTGTCATGTGCAGCCGAGGACAAGTCTAAACACTTTGATGTACCTCTGAGACTGGCCAATAAATTACGTCACAAATTAGGGAGGAGATCTGGTGAAGATTGACAATTGTTGACAAGGGGGTAGGTGAGTCTGATCAAGTATGACAGTGACAATTGTTGACAAGGGGGTTGGGAGTCTAAAAAAAAGTTGACGCCAACAACAGTGTTTTTATACGTCAATTAAATTGCTTGAATTAGAAAATGTTTTCTACAAATGTGAAATAGATATACAGAATTGATAGTTCTGGGGGTGACAGGTAAAGAATTCTTAAATAATTAAACAGTAGGGTCCGTGAAGTTCTGAGTGGTTAATAGAACTGGGGAGGGTGAGGGAGGACGCAACGCAACAAATTGGCAAAAACATGTTGAGGCATATTATCGACAGTTATCTTAGGTGGCCATTTTCCCTGTTACTAGCAACCATGCCTTCCAATACTAGTTTTTCCTTGTTGTTGTATATTATCAAATGTGGCCAATAAACATCAGTTGTCTTCGTGTAATGTTTTTATAACTAATAATACACATACAAATTATGTTATTCTATCTATTCGCTAAACCCTTTGTTGCCTTTCAGCGTCAGGCGTCGACGAGTATTTTAGAGATGGCCCTCGTGTGTTTTCTGAGTATATTTTGGAATTTGAGCCCCTTTTATTTCGGTGGTCCAATGTGTTCGTGGTCGACCTCTAGGTCTGCCTCCACTGTATCTGTGCAGCATAGTTTGCTGTAGTCTGCTTATGTGTGCAAACCATTTGATCTGTTGTCACTTAATATATTCCAAGGTTGAGGTGGTGCCGGTTCTTTGTCTAATGTCCTCATTCCTCACTCTGTCTCTTTGTGATATTTCTAGGATTCTGCGTAAGCATGCAATTTCAGATGTCAAAAATTATATTATTATATTGAGGTAATCTGGATAGTAAAATGAATATTCAATAGGTACAGTGATCCCTCAGTTATTGCGGTTAATAGGGACCAGAACCGGCAGCGATAAGTGGACCTCGAAGTAGCGATGGCTGACTGTTCATGAAAGAGATCATGTACCGCTCATAGAATTTTAAAATTGGAGTTACCAGGAGATATGGAAGACTGTGTCTTTCCTGAAAAATCCGTAAAATCTACAACCAACAACAGACTGAGACACTGATTATAAAACTCTTAAATATCTCATGGGTTGGTTAGCTAGACATTTATCGGAATGTCGAGGCGATGCTCGTTCTCAATTAAGAATCAAGGTAAGCTACTCTTGATGCTTAATATTTTATGTAATCCAGACATAAAAAATACACTAGAGTATATAGTTGAATAGTTTCACGTTGATAGTACACCATCTATGGGCACTAGGGAAATGAACAATGAATGATTGCCTGGTCACCAACACCGCATTGCGAGGCAGAACAAAGACAGCTATAATTAAATTGCACGTGCATCGCACTTTACAGCACTATTGTTTTTTTTTGGTTTTTTAAAGATTGTTTTGTGCACATTATTTGCAGACGTCACGTAACTCTAGTCAGATTATGCCAATTTTTGCCGATAAAACACTCAGTTGTGACCTTCATAGTCGCCAGCATCTGTTGCGTCCATAAGTTTTTTGTCTCTGAGCAGGTAGATCAATACATTGTCATTAAGTTGATTATAAAACGAAATTATGTGCTCTGTTATTGTTATATATTATGTACTTGTTTTCTGTGGATGTGTCTACAGCATAGAATGCCCCCCAAAATTATTTCTTTCTTTTCGCTTTACCCCGCCCCTTTATGCCTTGCAGCGTCAGACTGTAGAAGAGTTCTCTGGAGATGACTTTTTTGTGTCTTTCATATATGTTTGTTTTCGCTGACTTTTATTTCTGTAATCCATCGTTTGCAAGGTCTCTCTCAGGCGTTGCTCCACATTTGGTGATTTGTTTACCTTTTTTGTTTGTAGTCTTCTGAGACATGTTTCCTACGAGCGTTTTAGTTTTACACTGTCAGTTTGCTAGAACTGCCACAATGTTGTTTCAGCGTCTCCAAATGGTTAAACTGTATTCTAAACTATCCCTTTCAGAAAAGAAATCATATGTTTCATTTAGAAAGCACCCAAACATCGAACTTTACTTGACTTATCGGCAAGCAGAAAAACGCAACGGTTCTACGCCATATTGGTCAGATCAGTAAAGAAATAAAAAAGTATGTCCGGAACAATATAAAACTCGTTAGCGTTATACAGTACTCACGTGGGAAACGTAATGAAGTTTTACTAAACGACGACTAACATACTGTAACTGTCGGATGTTTACGTGAAATAGTACACACACAAAAAACCACAGGATATAATCATACAAATAACAATACGCAGGACATAATCGACGTTTCGAACCAAAAGGTCTTTATCAAGATACGCATATAATATAAAAAGACGACGAGTAGAAATGATTACATCACAACAAACATGTCCGAGTGAAATATGGATGTGAGATACCGGAAGGATAAGAACAGGAAGTGCATAAAAAATATAAATATATATATCTTGTTCTATACAGGTATCAGGTTCTTGATGTAAAGATCGAGAACCTGGAATGCACCGGGCTTGAGAGTCCAAGAATATTTCCTCTGTTCATATCGAGAGAACAAATCGTCAGTATCAGATGACTTTTTGCCAAAGAGATGATAATGGATCCGAAGACGATGATGGTAGTGGTGCATATCCTGAAGAAGCGAGCATTTATCACATGCAGAACGGAGAGGGACGAACTTGAGGCCCTTGTTAAGGACAGAAACTTCACTGTCAGAGAGACTGAGGTCAGGAGACTCTAACGCTTCCTGTACGACTTTCTCTCGACATGCGGGCGAGCATTGTCGTGGAACAGAATGATAACGAGACTGCGTCACTGTCTTTCATTGTTCACTTTTTGATTTCGATAGCCCTTCGTTTGTGACCATTAGTTTCAAGCAAGCTCAGAGTACACACAGATACGTTTCCCGTGTGTTACTTATTATCACTTACATTTTACCATCTAACTCACACATATCATCACTGTATTTTCTCTGCACCATTATCTGCTCTTCTCTCCACTATTCATATATGCTCCGTGGCTTCATCTTTTTTTCTTTTCCTTGTTTTTTATTTTTCTCGTCTTTTCTTGCCATATTGGCCTCCTTCTCTCCATATCTCTCTCTCTCTCGTCTGATCTCTCGTACCATCCTCTCTTGCTATCCCACACTGATTGTGTGCTAATACTCATTGCCTGCGGTCACTTTTGAGGTAACTATATTAATTTATCCCTATTTATCTCATTTATCAGCCTCAACAGCCTCCCTGCACTCCTTAACAGAAAAACATGCAGTAATGAAAGTTTTTTTTAAATCGCATTTTACTTGCTACCACACCTTATTTGTTTTCACTCCTCACTCCTCACTTCTGTGCAATTTCCCCTCCTCCCCTCTTCTCCTCACACCCTCTTCCTCCCTGCTATGCTGCTCCATCTTTGTTTCCTCCGCAATCTATTCGCTATCTCTCCTTTTATTTCCTCCCTATTATAACCACGTTTGTCTTCATGTAAATTTTTTTGTACTGCTGTCTTTCGTTTGTCCTGATGAAGTCTTTTTAGTCGAAACGTCGTCTGTCTCTGTATCTCGTTGTTATGCTGTTTTATGTTTTATTTTGGTAACACATCTACATTTGTGTTTATCTTGATATTTGCCTTGTGTTGCTCCAGCCACTTAGTTCCTGTTTAGGGTTGTTACCCTACACTGGAACATTTATTCCTTTATATGTGACATGGGTTTGCGTCACCGATATGTGCCCAAGTGGAGAATCTGCATACAACACCGCAAATAGTTTATACAGAACTGTCACTGTATACACACACCACAGAAGAGAATTATGGCCGCTTGAAACAGCTCTGATGTTCATTGACGTAATCAATGTAGTATATCAATGCCGCGTGGTTAGCGCACTAGCTTCGCATATGAGTGGTCCTGGGTTCATTCCCCAGATAAGGCGGAAATGTTTTTCATATTGTAACGGCTCCCAGGTCGACCCAGCCTTAAATGGGTGCCGGATTAATCCGGGAAGTAAAGACTGCGAGAGAGAGGAGATGGCTACCGCCCTCATTTGCAGAGCCTCTGAAATGTGAGATCACTAACATCACACACGGCATTAATAAATGATATGGGTAACTTTACTATCAATGCAGTACAGTTCATTGATGAAATTTATATCAGCGTCTGACTGGAGAACAAGGGTTCGTGTTCTTGATTAATAACCAGCGTAACGGCTCTTGAATTGTTTCTATAAAGTGCTTTGTTTGATCATTCCGTCAGTGGTGATATATAGTCATTGAATGTGGCAGACTGACAGATAACGATGTATATAGACATCATCATCAAGTGCCATCTCCGCAACGAATGTTGTCTGAAACAGACCTCCAATATCCCCTGTCTCTTGTTTTGGTGGTGCACTCTGCTAGACTGTAACCTGTCCATCTTGTAATGTGTAATGTTACTCTCTAACTTGTATCTCTGCCTAACTCTTGCTCGCTTCCCTTCGACTTTACCCTCAAGTAAGGACTTCAATAAGGTGTCATGCCTTATAATATGTCCAAAATATTTTATTTGCCTGATCTTTATTTCTCTTAATAATTATTTCTTCATATTAAGTGTCGTTATAACCAATTGTTTTCTTCTCTTTCCATGGTGTTCTCCATATTCTTCTGTTTATTCACATCTCAAAGGCATCAATTATGTAGACAGAGATATATATAAACAACGAGAGAGAGATAGAGAGATAGAGAGAGATAGAGAGATAGAGAGATAGAGAGAGAGAGATAGAGAGATAGAGAGATAGAGAGATAGATAGAGAGAGTGAGAAACTATATAAGAAAGAAACCATCTCTTATTAGCCGTCAAACTCACAAATACTTTTTCATTTTTTAGCAGGGAAAATGGATAACTATGGCGCATTAGAAGTAATTGGTGAGGAATCGGAACATGAGGAAGAAGACACTGATACCTCTCAAATGGTAAATTAAAAAATTTCATTTTCTTCACCAAAACTCAAATAGTATCTTGACTATTTTTATATGTAATTGAATTTCAAAAATAAAACTTGACTATTTGTAAATGTATGTTGAATTTCAAAAATAAAACTTGACTTTTTGTAAATATGTGTTGAATTTCAAAAATAAAACTTGACTTTTTGTAAATATGTGTTGAATTTCAAAAATAAAACTTGACTTTTTGTAAATATGTGTTGAATTTCAAAAATAAAACTTGACTTTTTGTAAATATGTGGTGAATTTCACAAATAAACTTGACTTTTTGTAAATATGTGTTGAATTTAAAAAATAAAACTTGACTTTTTGTAAATATATGTTGAATTTCACAAATAAAACTTGACTATTTCTGTTATATTGATTTAGAATCAAACAATTCTACAGCGTTCATTCTCATACTCCCGCTGGATCTCTCTTGTAGCAGTACAATGTTCCTACTAGATTTCCAGCAGGATGTAGTCCAGAGAATGGAAATGCGTTGTGTTGCCATTTCATTTGGTTCGAATTACCCAATCATCCGTCTTCAGCATATGATTTGGAATCAAAATTAGACTATTCGTATTTTATGAAAGTTTTGTATAAAAACTTGGCAATTTGTGTTTTATGATAGATTAGGATATTCCTCTTCAGCGATCAATAGTTGAAAAAGTAGTTCAACATTGGTCATGTATCGAATTGTCTGTTCTAGTTCATCTTGTTTTCCCCACAACTTGTTTTGCAAAGAAGCTCTCGTGAGCCAGTTTGTCGTTCTGTGAACAACGAAACTAGGACAATCATCAACTATGTGTTCTGGTGTCTATGTTGCTGCTCCACTGATGCAGTCTGCTGAGTCGCTGATACCGATTCGGTTAAGTGTGCTTTTAGATAGCATTGACCTGTTCTCAGCCGAAATACTGTGGGCGGTTGATTTCTGTTCAGTTTGTTAATGCTAGCTTGATCGGGGCTATGCTTTCTGCTTAGTTCTCTCCGCTATAGTCGCATAGATGGTTTTATCAGAGACGACTTTCCCGAAGCTTTTAGTTACGTGGGTCTGAGAGATGTTGCCTCCTGATTTTGTCATTTAATCTGCTCTTTCATTACTATACTTGCTACAGTGAGCTGGTATTCATTATAGTAATAATTTAATTTTTCTAGATAATTCGAAAATATTTTGTTTGATGTGAATCAGTTTGTCTTGTTTGGTATTTTAAATGACTTTTTGTTTTTGAAACGCTGAATATTGCGCTTTTTTGGGTATGGACTATTGGTTGTTGAGTATTTATCAGTTGCCTCTGACCTGAAATTTGTGTATTGTATTCCAGTAGCAAGAGATGGTTCGTATGTTTTGTTGTCTGGAAGCATATTGTATACTCCACTGCCGCCATTTTTTTTTTTTTTTTTTTTTTGGTTGTGATCAAAACGTGACTAGTTGTATCGGATAATAGGTTTTAGATCAAAACCTGTATTGTATGATAGATTTGAGATAAAAATCTATTTCTATTGTATGATAGATTTGAGATAAAAATCTATTTCTATTGTATGATATAATTTAGACAGCACCTTGTATATCTGTTATATAATATATCGAAGATATTATTTTGAGTATTAGTGTTTGGTGGTGCGAGTAGATTTAGATATTTGTGTTTGGTGGTGCGAGTAGATTTAGATATTTGTGTTTGGTGGTGCGAGTAGATTTAGATATTTGTGTTTGATAGTACGAGTAGATTTAGATATTTGTGTTTGATGGTACGTGTAGATTTAGATATTTGTGTTTGATAGTACGAGTAGATTTAGATATTTGTGTTTGGTGGTACGAGTAGATTTAGATATTTGTGTTTGGTGGTGCGAGTAGATTTAGATATTTGTGTTTGGTGGTGCGAGTAGATTTAGATATTTGTGTTTGATAGTACGAGTAGATCTAGATATTTGTGTTTGATGGTACGTGTAGATTTAGAAAGAGACAATCTTTTATATGGCCTCCCTTATGGGACACATGGTTGGGAGAAGAGCGTAAGTTAGTTACAACGGATAAGATTAAAGGAAGTAGAGATAGAGATTGACAGAGTGCAGAAATAATGAATAATTTAATGTTGTGGGATGAAACAAAAAAAAGACAGCATCGATCTTGATGCAAGGTACAAGAGATAGTGAGATGTGGAAATTCATGATCACCTACGTCATTCGACACGACACTTGATGATACTTGTAGATTTATTTGTCTATTGAAGTTAGAAAATGCATTTCTTGGTGCTATATAGACATTGATAATAGGTAGAAATCTTGCAAAACTATGATCCGATATGCGAAAATTGAAAACACTGGGTATGCCCATATACATTATTGTAATCACTAAACATTAAAAAAAACCCATATAAAAATTTACTTTTGAACCAAAGAGCATCTACCATGAACACAACATAGCACACGACGATTAAAGGAGAACACTGCATAAATCACGTGATTCACTGTTACATACTTTTAGTAGTAGAAGACCGCCTAGTTCGAGACGTTGCCATCTATATTTGTTTTGGCCAAGTGACTGTGGAATTTAAAAGAAGCCTCGTGGCCTCCTCGGTTCAATGTCGTCAAGAGAAAGGTCTATAGGAATTGAAAAGTAGAAGCTTGACAAGAATAATATCTTTATATATAAGACATGGAAGGATCAGATTAGAAATTATCAGAGTACTGCAGAGTATTACTGTGTTCCCCCCTCCTCAACTCCCCCTCCCCCCAGCCACAGCAAATAGGAACACGGCATTTAGTACTAGGAACTTGGTCAGAAAGCGGACGGAGAGCCCAAATAACTCATCACTTAGCAACTTTTAGTTTGTAAATAGGTGATCAAATTTTCGACAACAAGCAAAACTGAAGCACTAAAATGTGTGAATAGCTATTTTTTGTAATGTATAATCTCTCCCTTTTGGACGATACATCCTCGGTCCGGTACTATGCCATTTTTATTTCTACTGTCCGGTATTATGCCATAATTATATTTACGGTCCGGTATTATGCCATCATTATTATACATGGGCATACGATTCTACTGTAATTTGCGCTTTCAGGAACTCTTCGGTCATTTTATCTGGTCTCAATACAGTTCATACATTCACACTTACCTTGTGTTCTCAATACAGTTCATACATTCATGCTTACCTTCTGTTCTCAATACAGTTCATACATTGTTGCTTACCTTCTGTTCTAAATACAGTTCATACATTCATGCTTACCTTCTGTTCTCAACACATTCACGCTTACCTTCTGTTCTCAACACATTCACGCTTACCTTCTGTTCTCAATACAGTTCATATATTCATGCTTACCTTCTGTTCTCAATACAGTTCATACATTCATGCTTACCTTCTGTTCTCAATACAGTTCATACATTCATACTTACCTTCTGTTCTCAATACAGTTCATTCATTCACGCTTACCTTCTGTTCTCAATACAGTTCATTCATTCACGCTTACCTTGTGTTCTTAATACAGATAATACATTTTCAAAGTGAGAATATCAATGAGAGAAATAACTACATAAACAACAATAAAAGTCGTTACTATGGCAACTTTAGAGAAATGACAACAGATACAAACGTGAACTTCCCAGAAACGGAGAGAAGACAGTCGGTGGCGAATGTTGTCAGCAGACGAAGCAGTTCTATGACCAAGAAGAAGACAGGTGTTGAACCTACATATCGAATGGAGCCAAAACCAGATCAATACTTTATTTGGTACAAGGTATAATTCTCTAGTTATCTCAACTTGTCTATTCTAACTATACTTTATTTGGTACAAGGTATAATTCTAGTTATCTCAACTTGTCTATTCTAACTATACTTTATTTGGTACAAGGTATAATTCTCTAGTTATCTCAACTTGTCTATTCTAACTATACTTTATTTGGTACAAGGTATATTTCTCTAGTTATCTCAATAGTTTTGTCTATTGTAACATAATTTCGTTCATTTTGGATGGCACTAATGTCAATGATACCGGCTTACGTGACAGAAGGGTTATCAGAAGTCCCGTATGCAAAGCATCCATGCAATGCTGACTAGGTCCCAACTCCGCTGGACTGGAAACATCGTCCGTATGCCAGACAAGTGCCTTCCAAAGAGATTATTCTATGGGGAGCTGTGCGAAGGTAAACGTTCAAGTGGAGGGTAGAAAAAGCGCTTCAAGGATCACCTAAAAAGCTCTCTCAAGCACTGCAGCATCGATCCTAGCTCCTGTGAGACTACAGCACTTGATCGCTCAGCCTAGCATACCCAGATCACTGCTGGCATCACGAAATTTGAAAAAGAAAGAACACTGCGGGCAATCCACAAGCGCAAGAAGCGGAAGGACAAATTCGTAAATTCTCCTACCCCAACCTTCAGCACTCCTGCATGCACTGCAATAGAACTTTCCGTGCACGAATCGGGCATCTACGAAGTTAATTACCAATTTTATGTTTGTTTGTCCATCGCATTTAATGTTTGTTTTTTTATGCCATGCTCATCTTCGCTTGCACAGGAGGAACATCATCATCATTAGACAGTCTCTCACTCCCATTTCGTATGAACTAGTTCAACGATCAAGTGCAACCGATGCCATTATTCATTACTATACTTGATACATGTTTACTTGGTTCACCTGAATTACGAAAACAAGCTTGTATGCTGTTGAGGATTTTTGGAGGTATTTGGGGGGGGGGGGGGGTGGGAGTGTTTAAAAACATTTATTTCGTAACCAGAATCTCCAACTCCTAGCAGGCAGTGTTCAGTGCTTTCAGATGCAGTTTCATAATAACAGGGAGGGGGGGGGGTTGGTAAAAATACTTGAATATAGGACTGATATGAGGCGTACACAAGCCTCACTATGTATGTTCTTAATCTAGCAGCCTAGCTATATATGTATACCATATACCAGTCTTCGTATACATGCATGTCGTCTACCAGCCTCAGTATATATGCATGCAATTAACCAGCCTCAGTATATATGCATGCAATTAACCAGCCTCAGTATATATGCATGCAATTAACCAGCCTCAGTATATATGCATGCAATTAACCAGTCTCAGTATATATGCATGCAATTAACCAGTCTCAGTATATATGCATGCAATTAACCAGCCTCAGTATATATGCATGCAATTAACCAGCCTCAGTATATATGCATGCAATTAACCAGTCTCAGTATATATGCATGCAATTAACCAGTCTCAGTATATATGCATGCAATTAACCAGCCTCAGTATATATGCATGCAATTAACCAGCCTTAGTATATATGCATGCAATTAACCAGTCTCAGTATATATGCATGCAATTAACCAGTCTCAGTATATATGCATGCAATTAACCAGTCTCAGTATATATGCATGCAATTAACCAGTCTCAGTATATATGCATGCAATTAACCAGCCTCAATATATACGCATGCAATTAACCAGCCTCAGTATATATGCATGCAATTAACCAGTCTCAGTATATATGCATGCAATTAACCAGTCTCAGTATATATGCATGCAATTAACCAGTCTCAGTATATATGCATGCAATTAACCAGTCTCAGTATATATGCATGCAATTAACCAGCCTCAATATATACGCATGCAATTAACCAGCCTCAGTATATATGCATGCAATTAACCAGTCTCAGTATATATGCATGCAATTAACCAGTCTCAGTATATATGCATGCAATTAACCAGCCTCAATATATACGCATGCAATTAACCAGCCTCAGTATATATGCATGCAATTAACCATCCTCAATATATACGCATGCAATTAACCAGCCTCAGTATATATGCATGCAATTAACCATCCTCAGTATATATGCATGCAATTAACCAGCCTTAGTATATATGCATGCAATTAACCAGCCTCAGTATACATGCATGCAAATAGCCATCCTCAGTATACATGCATGCAATTAACCAGTCTCAGTATATATGCATGCAATTAACCAGCCTCAGTATATATGTATGCAATTAACCAGCCTTAGTATATATGCATGCAATTAACCAGCCTCAGTATACATGCATGCAAATAGCCAGCCTCAGTATATATGCATGCAATTAACCAGCCTTAGTATATATGCATGCAATTAACCAGCCTCAGTATACATGCATGCAAATAGCCAGCCTCAGTATATATGCATGCAATTAACCAGCCTCAGTATATATGCATGCAATTAACCAGCCTTAGTATACATGCATGCAAATAGCCAGCCTCAGTATACATGCATGCAAATAGCCAGCCTCAGTATACATGCATGCAATTAACCAGCCTCAGTATACATGCATGCAAATAGCCAGCCTCAGTATATATGCATGCAATTAACCAGCCTCAGTATATATGCATGCAATTAACCAGCCTCAGTATATACGCATGTCATCTAAGTGTCACAGTATACAATTGTGCATATATGGTTAGTGGCTATGTGGGCAGTGTCGTTATTATAGCGTAACTATTTCACAACATCAAGGTGATAAATAGAGTATCCAATATTCTGCAATAATTATACAGGTCATAACACATACATTTTATTCGCCTATAATAAGACAATCCAAGATCTTGAACTACGTAATTCAACTTCGGAAAATCGTCCCTCCAGCTACGTGTTTCAACTTCAGCAAGCTGGCGTGGTATGTTGAACTATCTGTTCCCACTTTCTTGTAGTAGAGATACTAGTCGTCTCTCTGTTTGTCCAGCGTACGATAGTATAATCCAACTCAGTTGTTCCAGACTCTCAAGTCTGAAACTTATCTCTAACTCTCAACCACTGGACTGGTTCGAGACTATCTTTCCTGGACACGTCTGTCCCGCTCTAATTCCCAGCTCTAAATCAGTTGTTCCAGACTCTCAAGTCTGAAACTATTCTCTAACTCTCAACCACTGGACTGGTTCGAGACTATCTTTCTATCTTTCCTGGACACGTCTGTCCAGCTCTAATTCCCAGCTCTAACTGTCCCGAAACCAAACTAACTCCTTCCCACTACAACCTCTCATTCATATCCCACAATTCTCACTCTTTCAACATTTATGTGAGTCCCAAAATTAGCTGCATTCAATCTATCCGTTCATTCAACATCACACAGTCACAAAATATTTATTTCAATACGTATCGTTAAAAGTGTCTGTAGTCCCTAATCTGCCGATCAGTTTCTGCCGGCACTACCGTTTCCTTATCTCACTGGTCAACATTCAGGTGACCGCGAGATACAAATCTGCGTGTCACCATCTTTTGTATCGCTTGTTGCCATTAAACATTTTGACCGTTGCTTAGGTCACTTATTTTATCTGATAGGTCTTTCTGTTGACTGATACGAAACTTAGTCTGGCCAAGAAACTATTCGTTGTATAATAGCTTGCCACCTGGTACATTTTGGCGTCTCACATTCCTGTGGTATACGGTCACATAAGGAGGCGACATAAGCAACGAAATAATAATACACTTTAAACCATTCAATACTTCCCAGCAATATAATGTCATTTGATGGCATTGGATCAAAGGGCATGAGCCCATGGACCGCAGGATCAGCAACCAAACCATTCAATAAGTAAATTAACATTTAAAGAGCGGCATTTCGAAGACGTGCATTATACTGAGAAAATCTACCACACGCCCCTGACTGAGAAAATCTAACACTCGTCCCCGACTATGAGCAAATCTACCACACGCCCCTGACTGAGAAAATCTAACACTCGTCCCCGACTATGAGCAAATCTACCACACGCCCCTGACTGAGAAAATCTAACACTCGTCCCCGACTATAAGCAAATCTACCACACGCCCCTGACTGAGAAAATCTAACACTCGTCCCCGACTATGAGCAAATCTACCACACGCCCCTGACTGAGAAAATCTAACACTCGTCCCCGACTATGAGCAAATCTACCACACGCCCCTGACTGAGAAAATCTAACACTCGTCCCCGACTATGAGCAAATCTACCACACGCCCCTGACTGAGAAAATCTAACACTCGTCCCCGACTATGAGCAAATCTACCACACGCCCCTGACTGAGAAAATCTAACACTCGTCCCCGACTATAAGCAAATCTACCACACGCCCCTGACTGAGAAAATCTAACACACGCCCTTTACTATGAGCAAATCTACCACACGCCCCTGACTATGAGAAAATCTAACACACGTCCCCGACTATGAGCAAATCTAGAACACACCCTGACTATGAGAAAATCTACCACACGCCCTTTACTATGAGAAAATCTACCACACGCCCTTTACTATGAGAAAATCTACCACACGCCCTTTACTATAAGAAAATCTACCACACGCCCTTTACTATGAGAAAATCTAATACACGCCCCTGACTATGAGAAAATCTATCACACGCCTTGACTATAAGAAAATCTAGCACACGCCCCTGACTATGAGAAAATCTAGCACACGCTCCTGACTATGAGAAAATCTAGCACACGCCCCTGACTATGAGAAAATCTACAACACACCCCTATGAGAAAATCTAGCACAAGCCCCTATGAGAAAATCTAGGACACGCCCCTGACTGAGAAAATCTAGGACACGCCCCTGACTGAGAAAATCTAGGACACGCCCCTGACTATGAGAAAATTTAGCACACGCCCCTGACTGAGAAAATCTAAGACGCCCCTGACTGAGACAATCTAGGACACGCCCCTATGAGAAAATCTAGGACACGCCCCTATGAGAAAATCTAGGACACGCCCTGACTATGAGAAAATCTAGAACACGCCCCTATGAGAAAATCTAGGACACGCCCCTGACTATGAGAAAATCTAGGACACGCCCCTGACTATGAGAAAATCTAGGACACGCCCCTATGAGAAAATCTAATACACGCCCCTATGAGAAAATCTAGGACACACCCTATGAGAAAATCTAGGACACGCCCCTGACTATGAGAAAATCTAGGACACGCCCCTGACTATGAGAAAATTTAGGACACGCCCCTGACTATGAGAAAATCTAGGACACGCCCCTGACTATGAGAAAATCTAGGACACGCCCCTGACTATGAGAAAATTTAGGACACGCCCCTGACTATGAGAAAATCTAGGACACGCCCCTGACTATGAGAAAATCTAGGACACGCCCCTGACTATGAGAATGTACTATTGTTGCTGCTATTATATTAAAACTAGTGTTGATGTCAAATAACCAAAAACAACATTGAATGTCGCAACATCAAACTAAATGTGCTACTGAAAGAAAGAATTGAATTCCAAATATTATATTCTACGGAAGTCGGATCTGCATTCTGAATGGTCCTGCAATCCGTGCATGATGCCTGTTCGCGTTTAGTCATTTGTCATGCGAACATCCATCATGGCCGTTGATAAGTCTTCAGTGAGAAGGGGGAGGGGAGTTTACCTAAACATTGGCATTCGCCCGTTTACGTGTGTACATACCTCTTTTTCTGGAGAGAAATTTGATAGCCTATTTGTGGAAACCGTTAAAATGAGGGGGGGGGGCGCGTCACCATGAATTTGGTTACATTAAAAATTATAAAAGTCATGTTTTAATTTTCTGTGGTGGGGGGGGGGGTGTGTGTTTGGTTAGCTGGGGAGTGTTTATCATGTTTTAATTTTCTGTGGTGGGTGGGGGGGGGGGTTGTTTGGGAAGTGTTTATGTTCGCCATCCTTATATACGGGCATGTCGTCCATATATAGAACGTTAGGCAGTTGTATAACAAAGTGGAAACCGTGAAACAGACAGCAGCCTATATCATAGAATCGGGAATGCCAACCTGACTGAGAGATGATCGCAGAAGAAGAAGTAACGATGGACAACACAGATGTAATGAAAACACAGATGTAATGACAGCACAGATGTAATGACAGCACAGATGTAATGACATCACAGATGTAATGACAGCACAGATGTAATGACAACACAGATGTAATGACAACACAGCTGTAATGACAACACAGCTGTAATCACAGCATAGCTATAACCACATCACAGATGTAATGACAGCACATATGCGATGACAGCACAGCTGTAATGACATCACATCTGTAATGACATCACAGATGCAATGACAGTACATATGTAATGATAGCACAGCTGTAATGACAACACAGAAGCAATGACAGCACAGTTGTAATGACATCACAGATGCAATGACAGCATATATGTAATGACGTCACAGCTGTAATGACATCACATATGTAATGACAGCACAGTTGTAATGACAACACATATGTAATGACAGCACAGATGCAATGACATAACAGATGTAATGACAGCACAGATGCAACGACAGCACAGTTGTAATGACATCACATATGTAATGACAGCACAGTTGTAATGACAACACATATGTAATGACATCACATATGCAATGACAGCACATATTTAATGACAGCACAGATGTAATGACAGCACAGATGTAATGACATCACAGATGCAATGACAGCACATATTTAATGACATCACAGATGTAATGACAGCACAGATGTAATGACAGCACAGATGCAATGACAGCACAGATGTAATGACAGCACAGATGTAATGACAGCACAGATGTAATGACAGCACATATGTAATGACAGCACAGATGTAATGACAGCACAGATGTAATGACAGCACAGATGTAATGACAGCACATATTTAATGACAGCACAGATGTAATGACAGCACAGATGTAATGACAGCACATATTTAATGACATCACAGATGTAATGACAGCACAGATGTAATGACAGCACAGATGTAATGACAGCACAGATGTAATGACAGCACAGATGTAATGACAGCATATATTTAATGACAGCACAGATGTAATGACAGCACAGATGTAATGACAGCACATATGTAATGACAGCACAGATGTAATGACAGCACAGATGCAATGACAGCACATATTTAATGACAGCACAGATGTAATGACAGCACAGATGTAATGACAGCACAGATGTAATGACAGCACATATGTAATGACAGCACAGATGTAATGACAGCACAGATGTAATGACAGCACATATTTAATGACAGCACATATTTAATGACAGCACAGATGTAATGACAGCACAGATGTAATGACAGCACAGATGTAATGACAGCACAGATGTAATGACAGCACAGATGTAATGACAGCACATATTTAATGACAGCACAGATGTAATGACAGCACAGATGTAATGACAGCACAGATGTAATGACAGCACAGATGTAATGACAATGTTGCAGTTGTATAATCTGGACGATAGAAACAATTTGAACACTTGTTGATTCTGTTATTTTGTGTGCTCGTGTGATCTCCCATGTTATTATCAATTTCAGGTTAGGGCCGTGTTGAACAAGCTCATCTTGCCCCTGTTTGAGAGCTACAAGTATCAGAGCCCAGTAGCCGGCAACTTTTGTAAAATGATTTGCAACAAAGCTATGGCAACGGTAGGATTGTTCGTAGAAAACTTGTGACACGACTGTTAATTAATGAATCACTCAAGCCTATGGTATTTACACGTCCTCGTGTGCAGATGGCAGGGACAAGGATTCCCCATGTGTCTCTCTCCTTAGACAAATTCTCAGCATCATTCCATGTTCTTCTTTCGTTTGCATAAAAACGTCTATATCTGTAATCTATAAAGTAAGATGTATAACTGTAATTGTGTCTCCTCGATAAACTTCAGTCTGTTGCATTTCATACGCAACCATTTCATGATATTCCCATCTCTGTCAAGTCTTTCATATATATATATATATATATATATATATATATATATATATATATATATATATATAATATATATATATATATATATATATATATATATATATATATATATATATATATATATATATATATATATATATATTCATTCATTCATTTTCCTTTTGCGCTGATGTTAGCGCATAGGGCAGAGGTCAGATCTCTCCAATTCTGTCTGTTCAAAGCTATTCTGTGCAGTTCTTGAATAGTATGAATATTGGTTGTTTTACTTTCTCTAAGTATTGTTTTTCTGAGTGTTTATTTTGGTCTACCCCTTGCTCTTTTGCCTGTAGGTATCCATTCAAGAGATTGGTGGTGTATTCTGTTGGTATCTGCGCGTAGGACATGCCCGATGTAGGACCAACTGCGTTTTCTGATAACATCTGTGATGGAATTTTGATGTGTCTCTTCTCTGATTTTATCATTCGATTTGAATTCACTCCAATGGGTGTTAGTTATCCTACGAAGGCATTTGATCTCGAAACTCAGTCATTTCGTTATATATATATATATATATATACATTTTCTTCTAATACCATATTTATATCTGTAATATACGCTATCGAAATATTAATTGGGATTTAAACGCAGTTATAACACAAGGTTGAACAATAAATGCAGTTATAAGACAAGGTTGAACATTAGCGCAGTTATAAGACAAGGTTGAACATTAACGCAGTTATAAGACAAGGTTGAACATTAACGCAGTTATAAGACAGGGTTGAACATTAACGCATTTATAAGACAAGGTTGAACATTAGCGCAGTTATAAGACAGGGTTGAACATTAACGCAGCTATAAGACAAGGTTGAACATTAGCGCAGTTATAAGACAAGGTTGAACATTAGCGCAGTTATAAGACAGGGTTGAACATTAACGCAGCTATAAGACAGGGTTGAACAATAAACGCAGTTATTAGACAAGGTTGAACAATAAAAGCAGTTATTAGACAAGGTTGAACAATAAACGCAGTTATTAGACAAGGTTGAACAATAAACGCAGTTATTAGACAAGGTTGAACAATAAACGCAATTATTAGACAAGGTTGAACAATAAACGCAGTTATAAGACAATGTTGCCCGATAAACGCAGTTATAAGACAGGGTTGAACAATAAACACAGTTATAAGACAAGGTTGAACAATAAACTTAGTTAAAATAGACGGTTGACAGATAAACGCAGTTAGAAGACAAGGTTAAACTCGTCTGAGAGTTGGAAGAAATGCAGAAATTACGTGGAAAGCTACGTTACTAAGAATTTTGGCGCCCATAGCAAGTCTTCACTCCCCCCCCCCCCCACCACTTGTAACATAAACTACTTGTACTTCGTTTGTAGCTCCCGTCGTGGATCTTTCTGGTGCTTTCACACAGGTGGCCAACACGCTGCTACCTACCTCTGGTTTCAGTGTTGTTTTGGGGTAAATTCATGGAAACTGTTGAAAGTAAACAAGAAATTTGAATAATTTAATCTTATGTGATTAAGCGTTAAACTTCCAGTCCAATATTAATCATATATAGAACGGTTTGTTTTAGGCCATCTTGGGTTTCCAGATTGCCCGTTTTGTTTTTAGCTTTCTTCCTATCAATAAATTTCACATTTTGACTTCGTAATGGATTTGGGGCAGGATTAACCAACCACAACCTCTCCACTTATCTACAGGTTTGTACTCACAAGTGTTCTAGTGTGCTTACCGGGTTAGAATTTCAAAATCGGGTCGTCGATTCTTGTCCACAAGTGCAATATTGTTACCGCATGAGCAGAGGATAAGCGTTTGACCTGTTCTCGTTGATACTCGTGACAAACTGCTCTGTTGAGAAATGGGTAGAATGGGAAGGAGTTACATATGGAGAAACCTAAGTACACTGCAGTCAATCCTCCCACATTTTAACCCTTTGGATCTGTATGAGGGGATGGGGTTGGGGTGTTTAACTTAGCTGTGAACGTGACATTTAGTTCTAGGAGCTTAACTAAAAGGTCGGAAAAAAATGAGGCCCTGGCCTCATACAAACATTTTCTTTTGTTGCTCAATAGTTTCGTATTTTTTATTTTTAAATAACTCAATTATTTGATTGGATTGCTTAATAATTCTCACTTCATTACAGCAAAAATTCTAAGAGAATCTAAAGCAATACTTACAAACAAACAAACAAACAAACAAATAATGCAATGGCCACATAATCTTGGAAACTACATAGACTAGAAAACAGTTCATTAGGGAATATTGTGATAAGAAGACTTCGGACATAATCATGCTAGTTACTACATATAACAATTCCTCTCACCCGAGTCTCTGATGAATTATACAGTCCCGTGGACTCATCCGATTCATTGTTTCAAAAGTGATTCGTCTGTTGAATTACATTTTTGCTACATGTAAATTGGAAGGTAAGGTTACCAATAGCATTTATTAACGCCGTAGCGTTGTGATATGTCAGAGATCTCACATTTCAGTGGCTCTGCTATGTGAGGGTGGTAGCCATCTCCTTTCCCTCGCAGTTTTTACTCCCCGGATTCATCCGGTACCAAATTAAGGCTGGGTTGACCCGGGAACCGTTTGCTGTCTGGAAAAACATTTCCGCCTCAAACTGGGAGTGAACACATGATCGATACTTGTGAAGCCAGTGAGCTAACACTATGATACGCGGCTACATGTATTATGTATTACATGTTATCGATCACTCAAATGTGTGGATTAGACTTTTTTTCAGTGGTTTTCATTGGTCAATTTGTGTAACCATAGTAGCCAATGAAAACTATGGTAAAAGTCCAATAATGTTGGTTTTGAAAGATGATCCTCGATAAGTTCGCATAACTGTATAATTGACGACAGACTCGGTCTCCCGAGTTCGTTAGCGTCAAAACTGGTTAAATCGAACAAGTTTTTTAACCTTCAAGTTGTGTTTTTTTCTTTTCTTAATACAAATTCTTGTCATACTACATATTCTAAACGAGCCTGTTGTGCAGCTAACTCTGCTAGCAAACGAGTTGCTATGTATAAGCTAAATTCTGGTGCTAGCAAACGAGTTGCTATGTATAAGCTAAATTCTGGTGCTAGCAAACGAGTTGCTATGTATAAGCTAAATTCTGGTGCTAGCAAACTCCTCCGATCTTGGAGTACTTAGCACTAAGTACTGTTTAGCATTTAGCAGTACGATCTTGGACCAGATATATCTGTACCGATGGAAACCAAAAGGCGAAAAATAAATTCAATCATCTTACCAACACTGTATTATCAATGTTAGAAGTGGGACACTAACAAACATAATACAAGAGGGACATGCGGGAGATACTACGTGTGAAATGAGATGTTTAAGAAAGCAGCAAACAGAACAATGAGAGATCATATGAGGGATGAAGAGATTACAACAACTCTTGGAACAAAGTTTGTCGTCAAATATATTAAAAAATAGAGAATGAAATGGTTTGGGGGATTGAGAATTTTCTGAGAAACTGAGGTCATTGGGGTATTGGGAAGTTTCACTAACGGACTAAATCAAAATTACATACAACTTGTAGGTAACATTGCATACAACTCGTAAGTAACATTGCATACAACTCGTAAGTAACATTGCATACAACTCGTAAGTAACATTGCATACAACTCGTAAGTAACATTGCATACAACTCGTAAGTAACATTGCATACAACTCGTAAGTAACATTGCATACAACTCGTAAGTAACATTGCATACAACTCGTAGGTAACTCGTACCTACATTTCATACAATTTGTAGGTAACATTGCGATGTAGAAGATTCCCTAAATGTCTAAATATCATCGAGCCAGGCGGTTCAAATGACACCACTGCTGGCATCCAGCAACAATTATCCCCAGTGTCCCCGCGTTCCAGCTCTTGTTTACTTGTAAAGTATGGGTTAGAACCTCTATTTACCGAGGCACGTTCTGTTCAATCTAAGACAAGAGTCTGTATTGGTTATATAGGGAATTGTTGATTTTTATCATAGTGTTACTTTGCGATCTGGGATAGATTTCATGCATGTACTTATTCCTGGGACCAGTTGCTGATGTCGTGTCTGGAGGAGAGTAGATGTCTGGAGGAGAGTAGATGTCTGGAGGAAAGTAGATTAGACAAAAGTAGATGTCTGGAAGAGAGTGAATTAAATTTTTAGTTGTATACATTACATTTTTAGTTGTGTACATGAAGTTTTCAGTTGTGTACATGCAGTTTGCAGTTGTGTACATGAAGTTGTCAGTTGTGTACATGAAGTTTTCAGTTGTGTACATGCAGTTTGCAGTTGTGTACATGAAGTTGTCAGTTGTGTACATGAAGTTTTCAGTTGTGTACATGCAGTTTGCAGTTGTGTACATGAAGTTGTCAGTTGTGTACATGAAGTTTTCAGCTGTGTACATGAAGTTTTCAGTTGTGTACATGCAGTTTTCAGTTGTGTACATGAAGTTTTCAGTTGTGTACTGAAGTTTTCAGTTGTGTACATGAAGTTTTCAGTTGTGTACATGCAGTTTGCAGTTGTGTACATGAAGTTGTCAGTTGTGTACATGAAGTTTTCAGTTGTGTACATGAAGTTTCAGTTGTGTACATGCAGTTTTCAGTTGTGTACATGCAGTTTTAAGTTGTGTACATGAAGTTTTCAGTTGTGTACATGAAGTTGTCAGTTGTGTACATGCAGTTTTCAGCTGTGTACATGAAGTTTTCAGTTGTGTACATGCAGTTTTAAGTTGTGTACATGACGTTTTCAGTTGTGTACATGAAGTTTTCAGTTGCGTACATGAAGTTTTCAGTTGTGTACATTAAATTTTTAGTTGTGTACATGAAGTTTTCAGTTGTGTACATGAAGTTTTGAGTTGTGTACATGAAGTGACATCCGAACTGATGTAAGGTTGTCTGAAAGGCATGGTTGTGCATGGGAAAGGGGGGGGGGATAATATGCATGCATTTTAAATCCCTGAAGTGAGACATTTCAGTGCGTCAGTATTCCAGGATTGCCAGGACGTGGCACACACATCATCACACACTTTTTGTCAACTATCTAATCTTTCTTCTGGTCAGATTTGACTCATCCGCAGTGATGGCATATATAGCATTACCCGTCACTAAGTCTGCCACAAATGGACAAAGGTGCAATGTCCGATGGCCTGCATCTTTTCGTCAACCATAGGAATTATTTGATAGAAGACAAAAGTCAGAAATTGAGACAAGATATGACAATGATGATGTTTTTCACAGGCAACAGGTTGTCAATGACAGCACGAAACACACTTAAAACTTGTGACAGCTGAAATGGCATGCTTGCGCAGAGTCCTAGAGATATCGCTAAGAGACAGGGTGAGGAATGAGGATATTCGACAAAGAATCGGTACCGCAACAATCTTGGAATATATTAAGAGACAACATATCACATGGTTTGCACACATCAGCAGACTACCATCAGACAATATACCACAGCAATTTATGCTACACAGATACAGTGAAGGCAGACCTAGAAGGTGACCACGAAAACGATGGACCACCGAAATAAAAGAGGCGACAAATTTCACAATATATTCAGCACAAAAGAGGGCTGTCTCCATAAAACTTTTCTACCCCTGACACTGAAAGGCAACACATGGTTTAGCGAATATATAGACAGGTTGTCAGCCTATACCCCAACTTTCTTTAGTCGCCTGCATAGAAGACAATGATCCTATTACATGCAAGACAGACTTCAACAGAAGCAACAGTTTTTTTTCCTGAACTAGAAGTGTAAGCCTCCGTTGCAAAACGGGTGAATAACCGTAGTAATGGTGGCACAGCATGGAACAACATATCAAGTTTCTGTTGAAGTCTGTCTTGATATGCCATGGATCCTGCTTACTGTTACAATGAAAGAGAAATATAATCATGATTACCATATTATAATCATGGATAAAATATGAACTATCATCATACCAAGTGAAATATAATCATGACTCATATTATAATCATGGATACATTATGAACTATCATTACATCAAGAGAAATATAATCAGAAATCCGTATAATAATGATTAGTTCTCTAGCTGTAAATATAATCAGAAATCCGTATAATAATGATTAGTTCTCTAGCTGTAAATATAATCAGAAATCCGTATAATAATGATTAGTTCTCTAGCTGTAAATATAATCAGAAATCCGTATAATAATGATTAGTTCTCTAGCTGTAAATATAATCAGAAATCCGTATAATAATGATTAGTTCTCTATCTATAAATATGGTTTACAACGTGAGCCTCCATCTACTTCTCATACTTGCAGATTAAGAAGAAATATGATTGGCCTCGCTACCGCTTCGTGTGTCAAACGATTATGATTGAACTGAAAACTCAAGGATTTATGGTTGGGGAACGTAGCCTTCTATTACCAGGCATCGACAACAACGCTGTTTGTGTCTTCAATAATAAGGAAGTTGTTATGATAGTTACTTTTCACGGAGTCTATTATGAATAATATTTAACAACTTTTAGCTAATTTAACAAATGGACCTTTGACCAACTCATCACATTTACACATATTCTAAACTATCATCACATTTACACATATTCTAAACTATCATCACATTTACAGATATTCTAAACTATCATCACATCTAAAGATCCTCTAAACTATCATAACAGTCCACGGAGATAGATGGTAGCTCACACACTTTTCTTAGAGGGAACATTGATTGCCTTTGTATGAATAAAAACGTTCATGGATTGATCACGAGAATAGAAGGTCTGGAATAATAACCGTTCATTGCATAAGATGATGACAACAGCTTCATACTTGTGTTGTTGCAACTCTCTGGTGTGTGCGGAGATGACTGAAAAGTCCAATCTTGGCATAGAATCCCCTGCCACATTTGGGACACGTGTGATCAGAATTGAGTGTCTGTGTGTTTGTTGTTTGTTTTTTGGGGCAGCACGTTTTCTCTGTACCTTTGATACCTGGACCTTCTGTGTAACAACAGGCAAAATTGAAGGGAAAAGAGACAGAGAAAGGCAACAAAAAGAGAAGATACTGGATAGTATATCATCTATCGTAGCATGTCAGAAAATCAACAGATAGACGGTACTGCAGATAGAACGTTGTGGAGATCAATCATCACCTCCACCACCGGACAAGGCACATGATGTTGCTTAAATGAAAGTAGAGAATAAATGTGACGTCCGCGCTGACTTCTTCAATGCTCAAACAAAGCAAAAGTTACGTATCTGCCTAGTTCACCAGCACAAGCACACCACTGCACGTTGCTTCATTTACACACAAAAAAGTATTTGAGTAGGAAAATATTAATAAATCAACAAAATTACAATTAATTTATGACATTTACAAATCACATGTGTAAAGAGTATTTAGACATTAAGTTCGGTGAATGAACAATGCTTGCAGAATCAAATCACGTTTGAAGGAAGTTAGTTACTTTGTTCCTTTCGTGTCACAGGGGATACACAGGGCTTATGTTTTGATTCTCCATGTGTTGCGGTCCACTGCCTGTAGTTTTAGTTTTTGTATGTTTTATATTATTTCTCCTCCTTTAAGTATGGCGCTTTTTATGGTAATTTTGGGTTCTTCTTCCTCTTTTTCTTTTTCCCCTCAGGTGTCCACGTAAGGGCTTGCTGGTTGAAGAGAGTAACAATACATTTTTTTGTTCAGTGACTTAAACAACTGCTTGCAGAATCATGAAGTTTTGTCACAAATGTACACTTTAATTACAATATTCTTATCTTGAAAAAGTCACGAACACACGATTACCAAATGCGCGATTGCGCCAAATGTAGAGAGTGCTATGATCATCGTCATCAAGTGCCGTCTCCGCAACGAAGGTTGGCTGCAACGTATCTCCAACATCTCCTGTCTCTTGTCTTGGTGGTGTACTCTGCTAGACTGTAACCTGTCCACCGTGTAATGTTACTCTCCCACTTGTATCTCTGCCTACCTCTTGCTCGCTTCCCTTTGACTTTACCCTCAAGTAAGGTCTTCAATAGGGTGTCATGTCTTTTAATGTGTCCAAAGTATTTTATTTGCCTTATCTTTATTTCTCTTAGTAGTTCTTTCTTCATATTAAGTGTCTTTAGCACCTCTTTATTGTTTTCTTCTCTTTCCATGATGTTCTCCCTATTCTTCTATATACCCACATCTCAAAGGCATCAATTTTGTCTAACAGTGTGTAGAGCATCAAACAGTCACACACTGATATATAAAGTCAAGAATACTTCATGACTTTGATGTGTCAGTACTGACTCTATGCACAAAACAAAAACAAAGTTCACATTCTAACAAGTACACTGTCAGTTCTTGTGCTGTGATACTGCATACTTTTATAGCACCAGAAATCGGAAGTAGTACATGACCTCATCATTCTATAGCACTCTCGCTTTTGATGCAGAATGTACGCATGTTTTTGTTGTTTAAAGTTTCTTCCAGTGGATGACAGGTCTAAGACTCGACACATTCTAACGATATGCAGTACTTAAGAACTCTTTATAAATTATATATATCAGTACTTGTTTTATGCCGCAGAATAGTGTCCATTCCAACAAACACGCTCTCACCCATCTCTTAAAATTAGAGGAATTCTGCTGAAACAGTCAAAAGAACTTGTCACGGTTGTATATACGTGTATCCTGTTGTGTTGTAATTAAGAATGTGTACAGACTAAAATCCATGCCGATAGCAAACGTAACCAGAAAACGTGACCAGCAAGACTTAACATCAAAAAGCTTTCTACAGTCTATCTTTCCATGTTCCTTCTGCGCCGAATACGGTGCATAGGGCATAAACCAGAGCTCTCTAGTTCCAGCAGTGTGATGCTTTCCGTGTAATTCTTGCATGTTGTTGGGACCCATAGTCATATCCTCTGTGATGGTTGTTCTACGAAGAATCTCTCTTGGTCTTCATCTTTTTCTTTTGCCATCTGGTCTCAATTTTAATGCCTGTAGTAGCAGTTTATTTTCATTCATTCTAAGTACATGTCCGATATAAGCATAAGTCAATCGTTTTCTTCTTATTGTAGAAACATATTGTTGTCTTCTCTTATTGTTGTCTGCCTGTTTGACTTGAATCGTCCCAACCAATATTGAATAGTTTTCTAAGACATTTATTTTCAAATGAATTTAATTCCATCTCTCGTTCTATTGTTATCTTCCACGACGTATTTAGTTGTACAGTAGACTCATGCCATTTCAAGATGACTTGTTCTATCTAGTGGTCTTCACATGGTGTCTATGCCTATATTTTATTGTGAGCTTCTTGATACGTCTGCTATCTCTTTCATTCTAGTCTTGGACTTCCTCCTCCTCCATGTAACACAACCTATAACCGTGATGATCTACACCAGGGGTCGGAAACTTTTTGCTGTGTGCCAACTTAAGGTTTCAAATTATTCAGAGTGCCGAAATGAGCGAGGAAACCGCGCAAATCGATTTAGAATCAACTTTATACAGGAAACGTGAAGAGTCTGCGTGCCATTTGAAATTGCTTGACGTGCCAAGTGTGGCACGCGTGCCATAGGTTGCCGACCCCTGATCTACACTCTTATAACTTGTGTTATTTGATCATGGTTATTCTTAAAGACATTCATCACCAACCACGGTTAACGAACAACTATCATTTTTATATCGTATACACACTGATTTATAAATCTGAATACACTAGAAATGCAATCATTACTTGTATACGATCACCACCAATATAAAATCAATAAACAATGATTGAAGACGATCTGTAATATATAGTTATTGAATTATTGCAAATATGAGAGAAAGAGAGTGTGTGTGTGTGTGTATACCTCCATATGCTAATACACGTACTGGCTAATGCGTGTATAGCACTGAGTAACTTGAGAGAGTGTGTGTCACCTCCATATGTTACTACATGTATAGTACCTATAGTTATAGTATCTAGTATATATAGTATCTAGTTTAGTATCTAGTTACTATAGAGTAACTAGATATTCCTTGCGCAGTGGTTAAGCCGTTCACCTTCTGCTTAAGTGTTCGCACGTTCAATTCCCTCACGCAATGTCTTGTTTGCAAGTATTTGTGTTTGTTTTTTAAAGATCCCTGGAGATTATCAGTTACATGCTGTTAGTGATACTCGCAGCAGGCAAAGTGTGGCTTTGTAGATAGAGATGGTGTAAATATAGTAGTAATCTGAGTACAATGAAGTCAGTCCTCTACGCTTTCTCAATCTGTTTTTAATACAAAGGATTGAGAACTGAGAGATATGGCAGGTTTGTGTCTTGATGTCTTCAGTGGCACCAGGATTGTGACGATGACAGCTCAGAAATTTACATCCCATATGTCAGTGCCAACTATGCATCTTTAAGTGTTCGTTCTCAAACTCCCGCCGGATGTCTTTTATAACAAGACACAACGGTTCTACTAGATTCCCAGTCCAGAGAATGGAGATCTGCTGTGATGCTGTTTTGTGTGTGTCAATAGTCCAACACATCTGAACTCTTATGTTATACTGAAGAATACTTCACGATTATGATGTGTCAGTACTGACTCTATGTTATACTGGATATTGAAGAATACTTCACGACTTTGATGCCTCAGTACTGACTCTATGTTATACTGAATATTGAAGAATACTTCACGACTTTGATGTCTCAGTACTGACTCTATGTTATACTGAATATTGAAGAATACTTCACGACTTTGATGTCTCAGTACTGACTCTATGTTATACTGAATATTGAAGAATACTTCACGACTTTGATGTCTCAGTACTGACTCTATGTTATACTGAATATTGAAGAATACTTCACGACTTTGATGTCTCAGTACTGACTCTATGTTATACTGAATATTGAAGAATACTTCACGACTTTGATGTGTCAGTACTGACTCTATGTTATACTGAATATTGAAGAATACTTCACGACTTTGATGTGTCAGTACTGACTCTATGTTATACTGAATATTGAAGAATACTTCACGACTTTGATGTGTCAGTACTGACTCTATGTTATACTGAATATTTAAGAATACTTCATGACTATGATGTGTCAGTACTGACTCTATGTTATACTGAATATTGAAGAATATTTCACGACTTTGATGTCTCAGTACTGACTCTATGTTATACTGAATATTGAAGAATACTTCACGACTTTGATGTGTCAGTACTGACTCTATGTTATACTGAATATTGAAGAATACTTCACGACTTTGATGTGTCAGTACTGACTCTATGTTATACTGAATATTTAAGAATACTTCATGACTATGATGTGTCAGTACTGACTCTATGTTATACTGAATATTGAAGAATACTTCATGACTTTGATGTGTCAGTACTGACTCTATGTTATACTGAATGTTGAAGAATACTTCATGACTTTGATGTGCCAGTACTGGCTCTATGCAAAAAAACAAAACAAAGTTCACATTCTAACAAGCACACTGTAATTTCTTGTGAAGATTTCAATAACTTTTTAGCAAAATTCAATGACAAAAGTTAAGAAGAATAAAAGACCTTGTCATGGGTGCTTGTCTATGAATATGAACACTGTACAGGAAGGGGTCATGCATCCAGTGAACATTTTTATGTATGTTTTATCCAAACAATTGTCAGGACAGCAAAGAGTAACATCTAATGTCTGTTCATTAAGAATAGTGGCTAATGTTGTATAGATCTGACATCCATGGCATACGGGTTGAATTAGTGGCTAATGTTGTATAGATCTGACCTCCGTGGCATAAGGGTTGAATTAGTGGCTAATGTTGTATAGATCTGACCTCCGTGGGATAAGGGTTGAATTAGTGGCTAATGTTGTATAGATCTGACATCCATGGCATACGGGTTGAATTAGTGGCTAATGTTGTATAGATCTGACCTCCGTGGCATAAGGGTTGAATTAGTGGCTAATGTTGTATAGATCTGACCTCCATGGGATAAGGGTTGAGCATTCGCTACAAAAATTATGTGCTGAGTGATAATCTCAGCAGATTACTGTGTTGAAAAATAAGGAGTGCTGTACATATGGGAATACCTGAGTACAATTAAGTCAGTCCATGGATTGTCAAAGAGTTTTGGTCTTATCTTAATCCCACTGCCCCCCCCCCCCCCTATCCTTATTTCTACTGACATCATCTTTCTTGTTCATCCCTTGTGATGTCACATGTGTTCTTTTACAATCTATATATTTCATACACTCACACACTGATATATATATATATATATATATATATATATATATATATATATATATATATATATATATATATATATATATATATATATATATGGTAGAGCATCAAAGAGCACGGTGAGACAGTAAGGCACCCTGGTCATCCACTGCACCCCAACACACACTCAGTCGTCTTGCCACTGATACCATATGTGTAGGGGCGAGAGAGTCAGGTCGACGACAGTGCACCACTCTCACTTTAATCCAATTTTCATAGCGCAAGTCATGGCTTTCACATGAAAAGGAAAGAACATTGCAGGCAATCTACAAGCGCAAGGACAGATCCGACGGTTTTCCTACCCTTAGCCTTCAGCACTCCTGCATGCACTGCAATAGAACTTTCCATGCATAAATCGGACATCTGCGGGCTCACAAGCCAAATTAGACATTCCCCAGTTCATCGCATTCATTTGTTTTTCATGCCATGTTCATCTTCGCTTGCGAAGGAGAAACACCATCATCATCATATGGTTGTGTGTGCTTATTCTTTGTATGTATGCTTATATATATGTCTGTTTAAGTATGCGTGTATTTGTTTTTTATGTGATTTTGTACAACGTGTAAATGTTTGTATGCATGTATATGTGTATGTAAGTATGTCTGTGTGTATGTATGTATGTATGTATGTATGTATATGCTGACTTATGGTGGGACAAAGTACCAGACTACGAGGTCTTGGAAAAATCAACTTCAATAAGCATCTACACATTACTTATAAATCAAAGCACGCTGGGCTGGTCATCTTGTGTGTATGGAGGACTCGCGTCTGCCAAAACAAATATATTATGGAGCACTCAAGACAGGAATTTGAAAAGCTGGTGGACAGAAAAAGCACTTCAAAGACATGCTCAAGTCATCACTGAAACATCTTAAAAGTGACATAGGTGCTTACGACAGCCTCGTAACAGCATGGGTTACAGCCTTAGAACGGGAGCACTAGCGGCGGAAGAGACCAGGCAAGATACCGCAAAACAGAAGTGGCCACATAGAAAAAATATCTCAACATCCCATAGACACCCTCTACAGTTATCAATTTTGTAGAAGAACATTTTGTGCGCGCATTGGACTTGTTAGTGATTTGAAAACGCACTATTAACTTTATAATATTTTATTACTTATTGTTATTATTATTATGGTCAAGGTTTTGGTCATCGTCGATTACGACGGACAAACATCATATGCTGACTGTTTTTCCATCCATTAACTCAATTTTGTATCTCTGGCACTATTCTAATGTGTCTTTCTCTTGTGTCTGTAGTTTGATATTATCGTGGTTTCTTGTCTTAATCTTCTAAATCTCCTCATAATGCATGATTTCATTAAGTTGTGCACAATTTCATTCTTCAATGTATTGCACAAATTGTGTACAATAAGTATGGATTCTACTGTACACAATTTGTACTCAACATTTAAAACACAAAAAGTCATCTCCAGAGAACTCTTCTACCCGTGACGCTGCAATGCTTAAAGCTAAGAAATGTCTGGATCCTTCCATCCTTCACCAGAACACTACACTGACTGCTTATGTTTTTAAAAAGGTGTTTTGTAAATTAATATTTTTTCCATATTTGTTATTTCTTATTATATGTTTGTCCATTCAGACAAAATTATTCAATCAAAATGACAACCGTTGTGTTTGTGCCGATTCATTTTAATATCATTATTTTTATCATTTTTTTTTATCAGTAGTGGTAGGTATTTCCAACATAAATTGAATTATTCATGATAATTACTTTGGTATTTGTATCACTGTGACCCATACCCGATTGATGGATCTTCTTGAGTAATTATCTATATAAATTGTGATTTCTACCGGTATATGTGTTTTCAATGTTTCAATAGTAGACATCATTGATTTATAGGTAAAACATTCTCAAATCATGATCACAGGAAAGTACACACTCAATGTTTATTCAACTTTCAAAAAAGAGAACTTGATCAAAAAACTATATTCTTTAAGAAAATACAGATCAGGAAGAAAAACAATATGGATATCTGTATGAGTTACAAAATGTAGTCAAGTTTATAGAATAGACAAAACTTCAGATATAAACATGTTCCAGGCAAACGAAAGAAGATGAGGAAGAAGGAACCTGAAACCTCTGTACATAACATGTCAGTCAACACTTAACAATAGTTGCTGAGTAATATGTGTGTTTGAAATGTTGAATATTATCTTTGTTTGAAATGTTGAATATTATCTTTGTTTGAAATGTTGAATATTATCTTTGAAATGTTGAATATTATCTTTGTTTGAAATGTTGAATATTATCTTTGTTTGAAATGTTGAATATTATCTTTGTTTGAGATGTTGAATATTATCTTTGTTTGAAATGTTGAATATTATCTTTGTTTGAAATGTTGAATATTATCTTTGTTTGAAATGTTGAATATTATCTTTGTTTGAAATGTTGAATATTATCTTTGTTTGAAATGTTGAGTAGTGTGTTCAATGTTGAGTACTACATGTGTTTCAAATGTCGAATACAAGGTCTGTAAAATAAAGTATCCATTATTAGATTTTAAAAAAAACCCCACAAGAGATTGCCTGAAGGTCTCAAGCCCTAATCAACTTCAATGTAATTATCATGTATGTATACATATTGCTGCATATGCCTGTCAATGTTGAAGCTGTTCTGGAAAGTCCACTTGTAACTCAAATTCAGTTCTTTCTGTGGCATTTTCAGTTTGAGGACCAACCAAAATTATCACAATCAATCATGTCATGGAAATATGTAGCTAACAGATCTGATGAATATGGAGCTAACAGAACTGATGAATATGGAGCTAACAGATCTGATGAATATGGAGCTAACAGAACTGATGAATATGGAGCTAACAGAACTGATGAATATGGAGCTAACAGAACTGATGAATATGGAGCTAACAGAACTGATGAATATGTAGCTAACAGATCTGATGAATATGGAGCTAACAGAACTGATGAATATGGAACTAACAGAACTGATGAATATGGAACTAACAGAACTGATGAATATGGGACTAACAGATCTGATGAATATGTAGCTAACAGATCTGATGAATATGGAACTAACAGAACTGATGAATATGGAACTAACAGAACTGATGAGTATGGAGCTAACAGATCTGATGAGTATGGAGCTAACAGATCTGATGAATATGGAGCTAACAGAACTGATGAATATGGAGCTAACAGAACTGATGAATATGGAACTAACAGAACTGATGAATATGGAGCTAACAGAACTGATGAATATGGAGCTAACAGAACTGATGAATATGGAGCTAACAGAACTGATGAATATGGAGCTAACAGAACTGATGAATATGTAGCTAACAGAACTGATGAATATGGAGCTAACAGATCTGATGAATATGGAGCTAACAGATCTGATGAATATGGAGCTAACAGATCTGATGAATATGGAGCTAACAGATCTGATGAATATGGAGCTAACAGAACTGATGAATATGGAGCTAACAGAACTGATGAATATGGAGCTAACAGAACTGATGAATATGGAGCTAACAGATCTGATGAATATGGAGCTAACAGATCTGATGAATATGGAGCTAACAGAACTGATGAATATGGAGCTAACAGATCTGATGAATATGGAGCTAACAGAACTGATGAATATGGAGCTAACAGAACTGATGAATATGGAACTAACAGAACTGATGAATATGGAACTAACAGAACTGATGAATATGGAGCTAACAGAACTGATGAATATGGAGCTAACAGAACTGATGAATATGTAGCTAACAGAACTGATGAATATGGAGCTAACAGATCTGATGAATATGGAGCTAACAGATCTGATGAATATGGAGCTAACAGATCTGATGAATATGGAGCTAACAGATCTGATGAATATGGAGCTAACAGAACTGATGAATATGGAGCTAACAGAACTGATGAATATGGAGCTAACAGATCTGATGAATATGGAGCTAACAGAACTGATGAATATGGAGCTAACAGAACTGATGAATATGGAGCCAACAGAACTGATGAATATGGAGCCAGAACTGATGAATATGGAGCTAACAGAACTGATGAATATGGAGCTAACAGAACTGATGAATATGGAGCCAGAACTGATGAATATGGAGCTAACAGAACTGATGAATATGGAGCTAACATTACTGATGAATATGGAGCTAACAGAACTGATGAATTTTGCATTTGATCAAGAAAGTCAAAAACAGTTAAAGGTGCATTTGCCATGATGCCGCTGCTAAGCTAGCATGGGTACTTTCAGCACAGTCATCCACTTCACTATAATAGAAATGTATTGATACAATGCTTATCTTTTACCCGTGTCATCAAGTTCTCAGATGGTGACACAACCATCTTGCATGATTTTCACACTTGTTCAATGACCTCTTTATATCAGCATCTCTAAAGGGTTAATTAAACTGAGCATGCTCAGCTCTGCATAATGTGCAGCAATCATTGAAGTGATTGTACCACACTCTTGGTAACTGTATCACTAGTTAGATCATTAGCTTCACAATATGAGTGGTCCTCTGTTCATTTTCCAGTTGAGGCAGAAATGTTTATCAGATCGCAACAGCTCCCAGGTAGATCGTCGTAATTGGGTACCAGAATAATCTCGGAAGTAAAGACTGCGAGGGAGATGGCTATCGCCCTCATATAGCAGAGCCACTGAAATGTGAGATCACTAACATCTCACACTCCTATAGCATTAGTAAATGCTATAGGTTAACAGTTTTTTTTTTTTTACCACTCTCTAATTTGTGTAATTATCACATTTTCACTGGAAACAATCTATTGAAAAGTTTGCCTTTGGGAATATATCAAATATTCAGCAAAATGTTCTGAAAGGTTTGACTTTGGGAACATAGCAAATATTCAGCAAAATGTTCTGAAAGGTTTGCATTTGGGAATATAGCAAATATTCAGTAAAATATTCTGAAAGGTTTGCCTTTGGGAACATAGCAAATATTCTGAAAGGTTTGCCGCTGGGAACATAGCAAATATTCAGCAAAATGTTCTGAAAGGTTTGCTTTTGGAACATAGCAAATATTCAGCAAAATATTCTGAAAGGTTTGCCTTTGGGAACATAACAAATGTTCAGCAATATGTTCATGTAATAAATCCACTTTGCAACTAATAACAATATGGCTATTGCATCTCTATTTTATTTTTTTAAAGTATAACTATCACGGAATTATGTTTTTGTGTGGGTCAGAGGAAATTTCACATATTTTCATGATATCAGGACACCACTAGTGTTTGATAGTTTTTGTGAGAATAGAAATGGCTGGATACATTATAAACTGACCTGTATTCTGTCAGTATAAGATTTATGTTCTATGTTGTTGTTTGAGATGTCTGAGAAAAGTGACAGGAGTGACCAGAAGAGACAGAATTAGAAATGAAGTCATAAGAGAGAGAGTGGGTGTTATATCAATTCTACAATACATACAAAACTAACAGATACAATGGTTTGGTCATCTGGAAAGAATGCCGTGTGATTCATTCGTTTATAAAACATATGTGAAGACAGGAGAAACAGAAAGAAGAGCCAAGGGGCAGACCTAGAGTACTGGATCTGAAGCTGCCAGAAAAGCCAGAACAAGAACATTGTATCTCCCTCAACATCCGTAAAAGAGGAAGAAAATAAGAAGAAGTTGTTGTTTGTGTTAAGTACTGAACATACCTTTTGCATTAAATATCTGTACTAAAGGTTGAATATTTACTTTAATTGTTATCATACATTTTACAAAAATGAAAAGATATACACAGAAAAAAAGAAGAGAACAAATTGTGTGTCTTTCCAAATAACATCTAGCACAGAGATGATTTGCTGAATAAATGGAAGCTAAATCTGACCTAATGGCCTCAAGATAATGTATAAAGTTGTACTAAAACACCAAGACAGTATATATATTCAACAAATGAACCAACAATCAGCAGAAATCATCATATCTGGTATAGAAATCAAATTGTATTTTTTTCTGTGGCAGTTTAAACCAATGTGGACGGTAGATGAACACCGTATGTGATAGTCCAACCAATGTCTCACAGTCAGTCCAATCTCTAAACTAAATTCAACCTAAAATGTGTATGGTCTCACAATTCAATCAATATTTGTGTAGTTGCCCAGTATCTGATGTGGGATAGCTAACCCCTGAAGGCCAAACATGTGATGTGTTTCTTACACAAGTCCTGATGTGTAATAGTTAACCCCTAAAGGTTCAATGTGTGATGTGTTTGTTACTCAAGTCCTCCTGATGTGTGATACTTAACCCCCAAAGGCCCAATGTGTGATGTATTTAATACTCAAGTCCTAATGTGTCCGACAACAAAAGTGTCTATGGTTCAATTCCTAATGTCTCTGATACTACAAAAAACATTATGATTTGCAGAGAAACATATTAGAACAGCAGATTATATATTTAAATAATATGAACATAAGCAATTCTTGTATAAACAAGCCATGTTAGCACGACAGCTGACATTCAATAAGAAGACAAATCTCATATTACTATATATGTTCCTTTCACTTATACTAATAACGGAGAAATATCACGAAGCCATTTGATTTGAAGCATTTCTTTAGAGGAGAGACCCGTAGATAAGACTTTGATAAAGGGGGTGCGATGTTTTTTCTTTGTTATTTCAAAAAACCACTTCAGTTGTGTGTATGTGTGTGGGAAAACAGCTTTTATCGTCTGATTTACTAGTTTATTAGTACTAATGAACAAAACAACAGCTCACAAACACATGCATATATCACACAATGGCATTGGGTCAAAGGGCATGAGCCCATGGACTGTTGGATCAGCAACCAACCAACCAACCATTAGTACTAATACCATGTTCTATATTTCTAAGGAAGAGGTTTGAACCCCTCAAACTCATGCCTTTACATACAGCCTCCGTGTTAAAGGACAATGTCCGAGTTATAGCAGTTTCAATATTAGCTAATGAATCAATGTCATAGCTGTCAATACTGCATGCTTCCCTGTGATAGTTGCAACAATATCTTCGGCTGAGAATTGGAACTAAACAATTGAGTAGTTGAAACTATGCTAAGAATGTTTGACTTTCATCTTTTGTTCCCTCACTGAGGCCCAACTCCTTGAAGTGAAGATGGCGACTTAGTTCAGCTAACAGAAGTTGAAAACTAAGATTGGTCGGGCCAGCCCTAATATCAAGCAGGACCACAGTCCTGTGAGATGAAATGCTTGAGGAAAGTTGCCGGAGTCACCAGGCTTGATATATTACGAAATGAATATATCAGGGAAAGAATAGGTATAATACCTTGTACATAGAACAGATCAAGTGGTTTGACCACATTATGCATCGCGAAAAATTGCCTGTAAATGCATATATATCCAAATGAGATCAGGGTACAAAGCCAGAGGAAGACCACGGAAAAGATGGATAGAAAACGTCAGGGACATACTGAACAGACACGGTCATAGCACATCCGAGGCTACACATCTGGATTTAGAACGCAAGCTCGAGCTCAAATCACCCTTATGCTTAACAGTAAGAGTGGATCACAAACCACCTGGGGAAAGACAATAGACGATAGGCACACCAGCAACCATGGTATCACGCAATACAACTAGATAACATGTCTCCACAACAACAAATCTTTTGTTTGCTTGTAACAAAATAAAAATTTAAAAAAAAGGAATGTTAAAACAAGCTCAATATTAACATATTTCAAAATAGTCTGCACTTGTGTTTTTGTATGACTTGTTTACAACTTGTTTGTTATAGTATATATATATATATATCCTTGTTATGTGATGGCTAGGGCAATGTTTTCATTCATTCATTTTCCTTTTGCGCTGAAGTTAGCGCATAGGGCAATGTTTGGCTGATGAATAATTATTATCTTCTGCATTCACACCCTGCAAACAATATCTGCTGTGAAGTTTAGTATTGTACTTACTTGAATTTATAAAACATAAACAAAATCTGAGGATGTTACATGTAACACAAATGATATGTGTCTTTAATCTGCACATGTACATATAACATTTAGTATACACACAAAAAACTACATTGATATATTTGTTCTATATATAGTACCTGCCAGTACAGGGAAACACTTGAACAATACAAGTATACATTCATCAACAGATATTTTCAACTTAAATTTATTCTATAGCAATTGTCTATTACACTCAAAGCAATGATAATAATTATAGCACAGATAAATGTTAGCAAAAACAGTAACCAAGACTGTCAGTTTGTCTGTAGTGTCATTCATCAAGTGGAATCCCTTTATAGTCAGTTTGTCTGTAGTTATCCATCAAGTGGAATCCCTTTATAGAGCATGTATTTACGTAAAAAATGTCCTACCCGGTATTTAACAACACTTTTCGGAATCCCTAATTCCTGTATTCCTTAATGTGTATAATGGTAACGGTAAGCGGAGTTATGAACCAGCATCATAGAACATGGTTTCCCATAAATGTTCAGCTGCCTAGTCAGTGGTTGACCATAAACTGCCTTGACTTTATCTACTGCACTTGATCAGCAGCTGTTGATATCATTCTTAAATCTTCCCAGAGCATAAGACCTGGTTGAACCATGGGAGTAATTTTTATTTTAAACTACAAATAACAATTGGACTTGAACCCTGGATTACTGGTCAGTGGACACATGACTTAACTTTACACTACCAGCATTTCCTAAATGTATATAATAAGTGAGAATGCTGTAAAACTGCATACCAATAGTACTTACGTGAAACAAGTTCGAGAAGCTTTACAATGAACGCTCAGACTATAGGGTATGAGTTTAATAAAAATAATACAAATAACAGTATACAAGACAGTTTTAACATTTCAACCGTAAGGTCTTTTTCAAGAAAAAACAAGACTAACGAGCAAAAATTAAAAATAACGGCACCACTACAAAAGTATTAGATAGCAGACATTTAGCAGCAGAGACATCCAAGGTAACAATAATGTAAGCATACACAAAATATTGTCATAAAGACATGCATTAAAAAAATATAGGGAATGAGAACGAAATAACACTATACCTGAAAACAACAACACAACAAAAGCCCAAACCTCAAATCTAAATAAATGATCAGTATTAAGACCAAATGGCTTAAAATGAAACTACAATATATATAACCCACTATAATTGTTTATGTAAATTCTGACTGCTACACACATATTTCATCTGCCCATTTCAATGTTATAAAAGGATTCCACTGTACCATGTTTAGCATTGCATGACTCTCACATAATACCATCTCTGATATTTTATCAGTTTTACAGGACTCTCACATATCCTCTCTGATATTTTATCAGTTTTACAGGACTCTCACATAATACCATCTCTGATATTTTATCAGTTTTACAGGACTCTCACATAATACCATCTCTGATATTTTATCAGTGTTTAACAGGACTCTCACATAATACCATCTCTGATATTTTATCAGTGTTTAACAGGACTCTCACATAATACCATCTCTGATATTTTATCAGTGTTTTACAGGACTCTCACATAATACCATCTCTGATATTTTATCAGTGTTTTACAGGACTCTCACATACCATCTCTGATATTTTATCAGTGTTTTACAGGACTCTCACATACCATCTCTGATATTGTATCAGTATTTTAAATCCACATCCACAGCATGTTATTTTTTTAAACCACACTGATTTTAAACATTGACATTGAGGCAACTGAACCAAGATATTAAGATTCATATCACATTTCTATCAATTTGATTATGTGTCATGTGACGTATTCCTTCCAGAACGTTGTCTTCCCAATGAACTCTCTGAACCTCTCTCTGTCTTGGGCGATGTGGCTTGCATTTTCTAGCGATGTATTCATATTATCTTTAATGTCGTCAGTCCATCGTCTTCTTGGTCTCCCCTTCTCCTCTTCCCAGGTACTCTTCCCTCCATTATTTGTCTTTCTAAACAGTTATGTCTCTTTATATGACCAAACAGGCGTAGTTTTCTTTTGTTATTGTGTTTAGTAACCAACACTCTGGAATATTCAGTGTGTTTATAATATCTGAGTTTCTGATTTTATCCTTCCATGATATTCTAAGTATCTTTCTGTAGCATTTCAGCTCGAAGGCGTTGATCTTCTTTGCCGCTGTTTTACTTAGAGTCCATGTTTCACAGCAGTATGTTGCAACCAGAAAAATAAAAGTAATTTGATTATACCAGAGATTATATTAAAAAATAGTGTAGGTCACAGCTATGGTAACCAAGTCAGCATAATCTCCAATATGCTTCAAGAGGTGACAGGTCCCAGTCTGTCAGTGAACCACACAGGGAAGAAACCTATTTGCAGCTAGCCTCAATGTGGAGATGTTATTAGAACTATATTTGATGAACTGTTTTACCATTTCAAGATTTAGTACAGATGATAGTGAGTTGACTAAACCAGCCTTTTTTGTTGAACTGTTTTACCATTTCAAGATTGAGTACAGGAGATAGTAAGTTGACAAATCCAGCCTTCTGCTGACCTAATTTTATGAGGTATATTTTTTAACATCATAGACAAGGTTGGACTGGACCAACAAAGTTTGATGACATTTGGGTCAATGATGCAGCATCTACATTAGAATAATACATGCGAGTGTGAGACACTTGTGCCAGGATATCTCAAATATTTCAGTCCAACATTAGTATTTTTTTGTCTACATCAAAGAGTAAATTGTGCCTCGAAAATAACTAGTAAAATAAAAAGGAATGGGTATCAAAAAAATTATAAGCACAGGGACATGCACCATATTTATCTCACAACTGTCAAGTTTCAAGTGTCTCCCCTTTCATTGTCACCAAACTGTTGCAAAAACAAATCGGACAATTGAAAAAAAACGGTCAGCGAGTCTAACTTAATAAGAAAACAAGATATCATTAAACAGAGAAAAATCAACATTATAACATGATTCTCACATGGTAACATCAGTATAGTCATATAACAAATTGCAAAATAAAGCTTGAGGATAGTTCATGTGACATTATCAACACAAGATATGAAGATAGTTTGAGCATGCTACAGCTAGCAAGCTGGTCTAGAAGTAGTATCTCACAGGTGGCCCTGGTACATCTTCTCCATCCTCGCTATCAAATGACACGATGAGATCAACATATCTCTGGTCCGGGCTAGGTTTCAGTAAGTTTGTCATCCTGCAATCACCAGAAATGTCATTATTTCACATCTTGTATTCTTTATATTTAGTCAGTTTAATAGACTTCAAATGCAGAAAAAAGTGTTCAATCACATATCATGTGAATACCACACTCACAGTTTTTAAGTAATCTGTGCAAGTCATAATATTTTAGTAGCTTGTGATGTCACTCTGCCGGATCATTTATATTAGTGAAATGGTTGCCATATTGATGCTGAACTTGCATTTGACTGATAACACAATCCTACCGCCAGAACCCCAGCTGGTTCCCACCCATAAAACCATCCTAGATAAATTCCGTCTCCCCTTTCTTGTCACTAGATGCATTGATCTGCGTGCTACAAAGAGAAAGATCTATATACTGCTTCTCTTGTATGACCCTGGAGGTGGCGGGCACTCAGTGCATAGATCGATGCATTCTGCATCAGTTCCCAACGTCCATGATCATCCCTTCTCCTCCGATGTGCATCCATGGCATTAAATTGTGGCATAATTTAACCATTAATTTATATAATTTAACATAATTTAACTCAGCTAAAATTAACCATTTTGATTTTCTTGCAACACAGTATGCTGGTCGCTTAATTTCATTGACAACACGAAAACTGTGAACAATATAACATACTTGAAATAAAGATGTGCATATATCAAACTTCATCCATATTTCAGAAAAGTCAATAGGCACATGATATGTGACTGTACCAAAAAAGTCTGGAACAATTCTAAGTTGCTATATATGATTTACTATATTCACCCGTTATTGTATGGAACAGTTCTAAAATAGTATATAAGGTTTACCATGCACCTGTGTATTGTTGTGACTCAAAAGGGGAACAAAGAAGAATAGTGACAATGTTACCTGCCATGCTAATAGCAATCATTTGTGTTAAATCAAAAAAAGTGAAAGACTCATATCAATGATGAAAACTGTAAACACAGGCTATACAAACACACCAAGAAGTGTGCATTTGGAAGACAAAATAGAGTTAGGAGAGTTTGAATACACATACACATGATAGACTTATTTCTATCATTCACAGAATATGTACCTTTCAGCATCACCTCTTCTTTTTGTAGTGTATTCATAACTTCCCAATTTACTTAGCTCTGTCTCTTCCCGTTACTGTTACATTCATTATGGTGCTCTACAGTCAAAAATGGTGCAGAATCTTGTGAAAAGAGGAGAAATGCAGCAGTTCAACAGCAGAGAGTAGCTAGAAAATCACGGTTAGCTCAAACATAATTTACAGTATTCATCTCATGCCTGAAATGTCAAAGGACCTTTGCTACCATCATAAGGCTTATTAACCATCTACGAACTCATAGTCAAGGACATAACTCCAGCTGAACTTCACAACGTGGATGTAACACATGGTGATCATCACTTGCGATGGATGAACAACACAGCACATTCATTTTAAGATTTCCCACAAATGTATCAGGTCATTCATTGCCTCTTACTTCCGCATGTCCTCAATAGTAGAACAATGTTATACAATACTCAGGTGTTGCAAAGATGTGTGACCTACTGCTTTCTTATCATACACAGCACTAACACAGAACACATTTTTCAAGACAACCTACATGTACTCAGCATCCACACCTAACATCTCAACCAAAGTGTATCTGCCACTGAAGCCTTCTGTGCTCAATCTGAAACTCTTACAGATTAGAAGGATGTAGTCAAGAAAATGGAATGCATTGCCTCATGGTTTACAGCTTGGTTCGCATGTATGATGCTGGATCCCGGAAGGGGGAAAAAAGAATAGTGATACTATTACCTGTCAGGCATGTCACAAGAAGTAACCAACCAGTCTTAGGGGGTGATATTGAACATCCTATCTCATAGAGAGTCAAAGTGACCCATAGACCATGCTGAAGTCAGATGTGTCGGGGTGAAAGGCATGTTATGAAAATAGCACAACATGGACTTTTAATAATTACATGAAAGATCAAGAGTGGAAGAGATAGAGGAAGACAGAGAAATTGCTGAGTAGGTCGTCACTGTGGCACAAAAATATGTCAATAACTGAACTTATTAACAACACAAGGGAGAGTTGTGGAGAAATAAGATTGTCTATCCAGGCTTACTTAATATACTTTTAAAAACACTGAATTACATTACGGTGGAAAAATATTCCCCATATTTTTACAGCTATTTGTACTTACAACAATTGCAATTTCTTTGCATGTCCTGGCATAAAAGGCATATACACAATCTTGACTCCCTGGACTATGGAACTAGCTTCAAAACCAAACTTTTCCTGCAGATAAATAAACAAATAATTGCAGAAACCATTTTCAAGAAAAGAAAGTAGAAAATATGAAGTAAAGCGTTTCTGTTGATGAAAGATATAACCGTACACAATTGTAACTTATGTATTATTAACCTAATTGTAGACACACATAAACACACATAATATTGATGTAGTTTTTCTGCGCTTTACTTGGACACAAAGTAAGAAGTACAGGAGTTGACATGGCATTTCATGACTAGAAGGAAGAGAATATCTCACCTTGCATTGGTCAATGAAATTCTGCAGAATGAAGTCCTTAGAGCCTCTGATCTCCCACTTGTCCCAGATAGTTACACTTAGTCCTTCTCTACGATGACACACAAAAAAAACACAATAAAGACAACAAATAACAATTCATATATAACATTATTATTATATTTCCGTTAATTTGTAACAGATACTTTTGTTCTATGAAACTAATTTTAAAGTTAATAAGTGAACAGCCATCACATACATATTGGTATCTCTTAACAGCAAAAGGAATATTAATAATAATAATAACAATGACAATAGTAACAATAATATTGATAATAATCACCTTAATACAGTTTTAACAGCTGGACCAGGCTCAGAAAGAAGAATGACTGGTAGGGCGAGATTCAGGAAGCAGTTTCGAAGTTTTTCTAATGGAGCTTTGTGCAAAACCTTGATCAATTCAATGGTGACAAGACCTGATACAGAAGCAGTTGTGGTGGCAATAGCAGGTACTATTCTACCAGCAATCTTTTTTATCTTCAGTCGATCTCCAGTTTCAATATTGTACATCTCAGCTCTCAGATTCTGAAATGTATGTGTATATATATATTTATATATGTAAATTGTGTCAATTCAGAAGTACAATTGATAATTAATTAATAATAAATAACATTGTCAAGAGATGCACAAAATGTGCAAGTGAGAAATGAAGATATTTAACCTTTAGCATGCTGTGTATACAATTTGGGTGAAGCATTTCGCTGGAATTTGGCATATAGTGATCGCTGAAGTCGAAATATACCCCCCAGTACGCTAAACCCGAAATGGAACGAAAAAATTGAGATCTGAAAATTTTGTAGCTTTTTGACAGAATCTGATGGCAACATTGGGTAGAAATTTTACGGCCATTTTGTTTAAAATGGCGCTAAAGCCGATATGAAGTGATTTTGTCATGGAAATATGAGGAATTTGTGGTTTTCTGCATCGTGTTGAAGCGACAAGACAATGAATCGTGTTTATTATACTATTTGCTAATAGTATATTCAGTGAAATCAATGATTAAACAGCTGGAAATTCGCAAATTATCAAAGGTAAGTTCTTCATTTGTGATTATTAAAGTATTCCAGTGTTTCAATTATGTTGAATATATAATATTCAACAGATTTCACAGCTTACGATCGATCAAAAATACGGTAGGTCTAGATCGAGATAGGTCTAAATTTGACTTCATCACTTTCTCACACGTCTCATATCACACACACACACACACACAAAACGTACACCAATATATGCAGAATTTAATTCTTTATTTATATGTGCAAATATTATTTAAATATCTGTAACAACAAAAAAAGTTATCGCGATTTCAAAACAGCCACCAAAGATTGCATAACATTTGCGAAAACCAATGCCGCGGCAGAGGAGAACATTACGTAATTGTAAACTAGCGCGCTAAAGGTAGATGAGTAGACGTGTAGATGCTACGAGTAACAAATCCCAATGTTATATGAGTAATGTGTAGATATGAGTAATAACATTATAAAGTAAGAATTGTAGATATCAGTAAGAAATAACAAGGTCAAGTGAGTTGAAGTGTAGGAAGATATCAGTAAGAAATAACAGGTCAAGTGAGAAGTGTAGATGATATCACTAACAAATAACAAGATCAAGTTAGTAGAACTGTAGGTGACCGTAACAAATAACAAGGTTAAGTTAGCAGAAATGTGGATATCAGTAACAAATAACAAGATCAAGTTAGTAGAATTGTGGATATCAGTAACAAATAACAAGATCAAGTTAGTAGAACTGTAGGTGATATTAGTAACTTCTTTCGTTACTGCATGTTTTCCTGTTAAGGAGTGTAGGGAGACTTTTAAGGCTGTACAAATAAAGGTCGCGTTGCTAAAGCTGTCGCCGTGACACGTACAGGAAGAATTTTTTGAACCAGATTTTATATCAGTAATATATAACAAAATCATGTTACTAAGTAGAACTACAGGTGATATCAGTAACAAATAACAAGGTCAAGTTAGTAGAAGTGTAGGTGACAGTAACAAATAACAATGTTCAGTAGAAGTGTAGGTGATATGATATCAGTAACAAATAACAAGGTTAAGTTAGTAGGAGCATAGGTGATATCAGTAACAAATAACAAGATCAAGTTAGTAGGAGAGTATGTGATATCAGTAACAAATAACAAGGTTAAGTTAGTAGGAGCATAGGTGATATTAGTAACAAATAACAAGATCAAGTTAGTAGGAGCGTATGTGATATCAGTAACAAATAACAAGGTTAAGTTAGTAGGAGCATAGGTGATATCAGTAACAAATAACAAGGTTAAATGAAAAAAAGTGCAGATGATAACAATAACATGTAACGTATTACCAACACTAACAATCATACTACACATTATTATAGGAACAATACGCTAGATTTAACTTACTGTAGTTGATGCAATGAAGTCTATGTGACCATTAGCATCAGCATCTTTCTCAAAGTCTAGAGGGCTCATGTTCTTCAGGACTGAGGAACATAGTTAAACAATGACTAAAACAAGCTGGGAAAAAAACCTGGTCTGTCAGGCAGATCTAAAAGTATTTTATGCACTGACCCCAGAAAATACTAATCAATCAAATCAAGTGCCTTACCGAGTGGCATAGGCGATCATGCTTCTCCACAACTCTCTATATCTTGTGTTCAGTTGGTGACTTCTTTTAGTACCTCAGTGACAAACCATCCTGAAATTTCTCTGTTTTCCTCTGTCTCTTCTCCCCTTGAAGTTTCCAGTGGTTACTAAATGTTCAAGTTTTGCTTTTCTCATCAATACCAATAAATTCTAGCAATAAAATACCAATAGGCAACTCCAAATGAACCACAATATAATAATAAATGCAGCAATTTCCATACCTCACACACACAAAAAAAAAGCTCAATCTGGCCCACCGAATCGAAATAGGTGCCCACATTTGGGTTAAATGAGCAGACTGAAAATAATGTCTTCTTATTGATAAAGTTATGATTTTACTTCGATTTCTGAGGGAGAAAAGACAAACTCATGATGTCAGTAATTGCCTCATACATCTTTGTCCCACTAATGTGCAGATATTTACCCTAAATAACATTGTACTAGCAAATATCATAAATTCCCATGAAAAATTCTATAAGAAATTCAATTTATAGTCATTTTTTGAATACTTGCAAATTGAGTTGAAAAGGAAGAATTTTTTAGTGGAATTCGTATGGATTATTTTTCTAATGATGAGGAATTGTTGGGAATTACATTTGCTTTAAAAGAAGATATATACACATTAGTTTCATTATGATATGATATCGGGAATAATCGGCCTAGACATCTACTGTAACCTACTTCTGTGTTCATATTTCTCTTCAAGTATAGTTGTACAATTGGAAGTCTAAAGCAGCGAGTGAAAATACCACCTACTTATTCTACTCCCAGCAACAAGCAAGAGATATTTTGGTTATGTGGAAAGAGGAACTTGCGACTATATCCTCAAAAAGATGTACCTTAGCAAGCTCTCATCTGGTGGTAGATATATAGCAGAAAAAAAAACTGAGATTCAAAGATTTGTAGAACATTCACAAATGATTTTATAATTGTTCCAAGAGTCTAGCAAATGATTGTGCTACATAGCGAGCAACCCTAAGCAGAAACGTTAAAGTTTCGAAGGGACCCTAAGGGAAAACATGAAGGTCAAACAATGTGAAAATAAGAAAGCTGTGCCCTTGGAATCATACCTGACTTGTCTTTACTGCTGTCCTCATTGCTGATCTTGTATAACAAACTAAGCCGCAAAAGTGTATCATTTAATGGCATGAGCAACCATCAACAACTCTCACATTGCTCTCCTCCCTGACAGCTGTAAATATGACACATTTCATATCATACTAGTTTGGTTCTTGTTAGGAATGTATGCCCTCCTATATTTTGCCATCATATGAATTGTGAGTGAAAAAACATAGTGTGCACAGGTTCATTTTGAGTTTGTTATGTGGCATACTGTTTTCGTGCCACCAAGGAAATTATGTTATTTCAGACCATGTATCAAGCAACACAAAATGACTTATTGTAGAATAAATTTTATGCAATGAGTGCACATCGGAAGAGAAGGGATAATGCTAGAGCTTAGGATGGTTAGGGGTAGTGCTAGAACAAATTAGAATTATATTATACACATTAATTCCCGAGCTCTATACATCTGCCTCTCATGGGAGACAGAAATTGTGTTCTCCCTATTTTTGCTATTTCTCCATCACATCACAAACTACTAAAACATTAAGATCAGACAATAATTTTAAAACTGCAAACATTTGGCTGCACACGTTCCAAACAAGAACCATACGTTTTACTCCAGGGAGTCTATTATCAGTATACTGAATAAACTATTATTTAACCTTTAGGCCCCTATGGGTGAGGTCACGCACCCGGAGTACACGCTCCAGTGTGTCAGTGGGCGAGGCCACTCACCAAATGATATTGCCCGATTCCCGAGCTCGGAACTTCACGAAGTAATGAACCGATGACGTATAAAGCCCGTCAAACGAAGCTAGGAATACGTCACAGGGTAAAGGTCAAATTCTTTTATACATTAGCATTGTATAGAAGGAGAAAACCGGCTGATGTTATCAACGCTTTTCGGGAGCGACTTTTGCCATTTTCGGCCGCATTTTACTATCAAATTGAGTACTGCGTGGCATAGGTAAATGATCGTGACTATATGTTCTAATTGTTGTTCTTTGTGTTTAATATGTTGTTGTTTAATAAGAATGTGTGTTTATTCATTCAAAACACAAAAATTATATGTATCAGAGGTGCCACATGTGTGCATGGACAATAATTACGTTGCGTGTCAGCATAGACCAAGTGTTGACCAGCCGGACATTATATGCGATTTTTTCACATTTTATTCGTTATTTTAGTTCATATTATATTAGTTTGGATATAAAACAATACATATACAATAAGTATAGGTATTTATGAGTATTTTATCAATGTTGCCACACATTCCTGCTCATGTATTAGGGTCGTCAAGAAGATATATTTGCGAATTTGAAAATGGCGGTTTGAGAATTTGAAAATGGCGGTTTGCGATTTTCCCCCCAAATTTTCAACTTCACAACTTGCTCACAACTGTTATATCACACATACAATAACAACAAAAACATGATTATATTCACTATTCACTCCTTTATTTAGATATGCAAACATTATTTTGATATTTAAAAAAAAAAAAAGGTATCGCATTTTCAAAACACCCACCATCAATAACGCAAATTTTCCAAAAAAAGAATTCAGGCCCAGAGGGATATTTCTTAATTTTAATTCAGGGTCCTAAAGGTTAATAAACTATCAGCATACTCCATTATCAGTATACTGTATAAACTATTATTACATGCATATACCAAAAAAAATAAGTACCTGCTGCATCTCCTAATTGGCACACCTTCTGTATTCTGATGCCAGCTTCTTCCACCACATCTTCAGATGTTTGCTGTGTAGATGCAGAATCTTTACTGACTGTGTCATCAGTTACAATTCTCTACCAGACAAAAAACACAATTCAATGTCAAATATGATACAATGTGACAAATGCCATGTTCAAGGGATGTGACAAATGCCATGTTCAAGGACAATGAGAAAGAGGATGAGAAAATACTGTAACAGTTGACAGGAAGGCGGCATCATCTCTAATAGTATTATCTTGTTTTCAAAACAGAAGTGAATGTCTAACTATAGTTACTTGAATATTGATTACATGTTTTACTTTATCAAATTATTAGTCTCCGTTTTATACTTTTCTTAAAATGAAGAATAAATCATTTATAGTAGAGGCTGTGTGAACTTTTTATATTTTTTCATTAGATTAATCATGAGAATTCGTAAATTATTTTGGAAAAATGTTGTCCCAAAAATTAGTTAATTTTACCCCCTTCTCTGACCAGTGATTATAACTATGATAACATTATAACTACAAAATAACCAGATTTACTTGGAATCAATCGTTGTAATAGAATTAAGAATGTATACTTTTAGGGACAAAAGTTTAGAGCAGGATAAAAACATTAGTAGTTGTAGTAGAGTATAACAAGTGATCAGTAATAGAACTGGTAATGAGATCTGGATGGAGGAGATAGTTGGAAGGATCATCAAATTATAAGACAACTAGATAAGCATATAAGCATTTAACCATGGTCACCCTGTGATTGTGATGTGCCTGGTTATAGGTTAATTACTTGCATATCTACCAACTAATTATAGTTGGTTATTTTGTATTATATAAATAACCAAATGGTCAGAGGGTGTCTAACAAAGTGGAGGGTGCAGCAGTAACCAAAGGAACAAATAGTAATGCAAAATAAGTTAAAAACTATGGATAAATATAGATGAAAAGGTATATAAAAAACATGTAATAAAACAAAACAGGACAATTATCGACGATCCGGTCCAAATGACTTTTTTCAAGAAAACTAATAACGTTTAAACCACACAAACTCGAACTGAGTTTGACGAGGCCATGTTTCACTTATGGGAAGCATAACCTAGTACCGGATGCAGAAACATATCCAAGTCAAACCAAGCCTTTTTCTGGTAAGGAAAACATCTCCAAGTCCTAGTGTTCAATATTTTTTATGATTTTGTGCTTTTGGTTGGTATTTGTTTCTTGAAAAAGTTCCTGTTTGGATGAAACGTAAATAAGTGTCCTTGTTCTATGTTTTTTTGTTAGTTTTTCAATTTTTATTATTGATAGCTAGTCATGTTTTAGTATCCTTTCTACCGTATTTAGTATTTCCTACTTGAATATAGTATCCTGGCCAGAAATGATTATCTCTCGATCACAAAGCCGAATTAAGAAACAGTAATGTGTAATACTAACATACATCATCAGTGCAATGATGTTGATCCGACTAACCAACGGACTAACCAACTAACTAACGTGTATTTCATCCATCCATGAAAACAATAACTTATTACAGTTATAGAGCAACCATTGCATCAACACACAAATCTACCATTAATTTCTACCATCAGCGACATGGATAAGTGTCTATTTTTTTATGTCTATCATTCCCAGGATCCTATTTGTTATTCTATAATTTGGCATCTTCTTCTTCTGCTTTCATTTCTAATCTTCTACAGATTAGCAGGATGTAGTCTGGAAAACAGAATATGCCATGGGTTTAAGATTGACTGCAATATATGCGCCTTTCAGTTTGACAACCGACTTCAGCATTGCTTCAGATCACTTTGACCATTTGTGGGATCAGATGGCAAACTTCACTCCCCAAACCTCCTTAGCCACCTATAACAACATTGCTATTCTTTGCTCCCCTTTCAGGGATTCGGCAAAGCACAGGTAGTTTAGGTCAGTTAAAATACTTCTTCTAAACATTTGAAAGTCAATACTATCAGTATGATGATGTCTGAGATATGGTGAAGTGCATGCCATGTATTCATACGCCGCGTGGTTAGAACACTGTTCTCAGATCCTTGAGGTCCTGGGTTCAATCCATGGTTGGGACAGAATTTTTTTTCTTTCGAAGGTACAATCAAAATCCTTCCTGTACATGTTGTGGCGTCTGCTATGGCATGGCACATCAGCAGTTAATTTTATAGCTCTTAGAAAGCCTCCCTGCACTCCTTTACAGGAAAACATGCAGTAGCAAAGATGTGAGAAAGTGTGTGTATGATATCCCAGACAGATGTTCCATAGTACAGATTAGGAACTATGTTATTCACAGGGACACTAACTAATGAGATTCTGACTGACTGCAGAGACATGAGTTCTGCCAGGTCTAAAAATATTCAAACTAACAAGGATAATAACATTATGATAGTAAAACTATTAGATATATTTAAAAAAGCATGTTCATTGCTTTACCTTACTGGATGGCCTAAACTCTGGCACTTGGATCTGTGACAAAATGGACTGTACTGTTTTCCTACATACATCCTGTTATGTTTAATATACAAATATCTCTGTAAATATTGGAGTGCTGCAATAATGTCACATTTAGACATATTTCCACACTAAAAATACAAAAGACATATACACTAAATAATAATTGAAGCATGCTTTGTACAGGACACATACCAAATCTTTCTTTCTAGTTTTAAATGTGATATCTTGGTTAAATGTGATAAAGTGTTAAATTAGCATATTTTATGGAATATAAATTTCCAAACTGCAATATTAATACACCATTAATCAGTCAGTTTCTCTTTCGCCAAGTTTGGCACATAGGGCGGATGTCATAGTTCTCCATGCCTGTCGATTAGTTCCAAGGATTGCAGATCTTGTGCATCTATGCCTGTTGATTTTATTCATTCATAAATGTTCTTTTGAGCTTTGTTTTAGGTCTTCCATGTTTTCTTTCCCATCTGATGTCCACATGAAGGCTTGTTGTGGAATTCTGTCTTCCTGCATTCTAAGTACATGGCCGATGTGGCGTTTTCTGATATTCGTCACATATTCTTGTTTTGTCTCTTCTCTTAATATATCGTTTGATTTAAAGTTTTTCCAATTAGTATTTGTTATTTTTCTGAGATATCTATTCTCGAAGGCAACTAACTTCTTATCCATTTTTGCGGTAGATTTCCAACTTTTACATCCATATCTCAATAATGGAATCACACTTGCATTGAATAGTCACAGTTTGTTGTGTTTACTTGCGATCTTTATCTCCAGATGATTGAAAGTATATTAAAGGCATTGGAGGCGAGAGCGATTCAAGTCTTGATTTCTGAGTTGGTATCACTGTCTGCTATTATTTTGCTTCCCAAATATACGAAATTTGAAACATTGTCTAGTATATTATCATCTAGTTTAATTGATTCTGTCAGGCCGGTAAAGTTCATGCTTTTCGTGTTATGTGTGTTTATTTGAAGGCAATCTGTTGTGCAAAAAATCTGTTTTTTCGTGGAAATCTTGGTGAGGAACTCAGTAGAGCAATATCTTCTGTGATGGTGAGATCTTCCAGGGTCTTGTTGTTTACCCATTTGATTCCTAGTTGTTTTTGGTCAGTGCATTTCTTCTTCATCACCCAGTAAATCACGATGCAAAACAGTGTTGGGGACAAAACACATCCTTGTTTTACTCCTATTTTTACTGGGAACCAGCTGGAAAGACCACTTTCTGTTTTTACACAACAAGCCGCAAGGGGTAAAAAACTTTCATGATATTGATGTATTTCGTCGGGATGCCGTAAAGCATACAAATTTTCCAGAGATGGTCTGTGAAGACTATCGAAAGCCTTCTGGAAATCTATATAATTTTATAATTTATCATGAGTTTTGATTGTTTTTCTGTGGATTCTTCTTTTATTGTCCTTAAAGTGCAGATGTGGTCTATTGTTGAGCGGTGAGGTCTTAAGCTCACTTGTAATACACCATTAACAATACCACAACTTATTTTTGTTATTAAATATATTATTTCTCGTTATTATGTGATTGGAATACATATTTACATGAAAATGATAATTTTGTTAATCCATGTCACAAAATAATTTAAAAAATAAAAAATGAATGTACTATTAACAATAAAGAAACATATTTTTAATTGTTGAATATTTTCTTCCAAGTTATAATGTGTTTGGAATTTATATTAGATTATATTTAGATCTAAAAAAAATTATAAACAGAAATATTGTTTGAGAATAGTGTCAGTGATAATTCCAAGTTGTACCTTTACCTGCACTTCTGACCTGAGTCGTACAATTTTCTGGGATGTCAAGCTTGTCACCCCTAATGTTAAAACTAAGAGCAGGCTGAGGATATCGCTTTTAAAGAGTTGTTGAATTCTAACATATAATTTATCCTGCCAGAGCTAAGTTAAATGGCTGATCTCCGGTACGCTGGTGCTAAAGGGGTGCACAGAATAGCAACACTATTACCTGCCATTCATGTCATAAGAGACAACTAAGCAGGTCTTAAAATATAGTTGCTTGTCCTATCATAAGTAAGATCTAAGATGCCCAAAACAGGCATGAATTTGAGAGAACAAATGCAGAAGAAGTAATAGACATATATAAAGGAAACAATCAACAAGATAAAATAAAACACAGTTGTACATATATTTTTGTGAGGTGTTTTAACTACTTCACTGTAGTATTATTACAGACTTTCTCTATAAAACCTGTCCAGGCAAACTATCATGTGTGAAATGATGGGACTATCCTAAAGCCCTTTTGAAAATTCACAAAATCTTCTTCGGCGATCATTACTCAGTCAGGTTGGGACTCCGGATTCTATGATAAAGGCTGCTGTCTGTTTTAGAGTATCCACTGTGCCATACAGTTTCTCTTAACACCTATTGGGGTTGGCCGTGTCTTGTTTCTCAGGTCTGCATACTGGGGACATTCTTGTAGGATATGTTCTGCTGTCATTTTCGCAAGGCTGCAATGGCAGAGCCCAGTTGTACCTATTTTGAATTTGGTGTACAAATGATGTCTTATTTTGTTGTGACCAGTTCAGAGGCGCAGCAGGATAACCTGGTCTCTTCTGGATAGTTGGTAATAACCGTCATCTGCATTATATTTGGGGTGATCTTCTTTCCACTTTTTATTATAGTTGCCTTTAATGATGGTCTTCACTTCTTCATAACTGACTAGATAGTCTTCTTGAGGTAACTTCCCTCCTTCTTTGGCCAGTCTATCTGTATAGGCATGAGTCCATGCATCTTGTGGGTAATTAACAGCGATGTGTTGTTCTGTGATATGCTTTCTTTCCAATTCTGTCGGAGTTCCTTTCTTTTCTATACCTTCTAGGCATTCTAGACAGCCTGGCATTCGCTCGCCAGGACCAGGACTCATACTTGTTCATACCTTGATACTCCTCCTCGTGGAGTACCCCGGGCAACAGAGCAATCTGGCTAAGTTATCAAGGATCGAATGATCTCCAGCTGAGGTGGTAACCTGCTGTGGACTTGGAAACTTCCAAGAGAGAAATGACTCTTCTTATTCGCAGTACGTCCCGGGATAAAAAGCAAGCTTCAGCAAACTTTCGACAGCCTTTTCATCATTTTCGCCAAGGCTCAAGAACTTTTCGTCAGTTCCCTGTCCGCACCCAGCGTTGCGATATCGATATAACCAAAAAGTCCTTCTTAGGACTAGGTTGAAAGTGACGTGACTAGGCATCCCGAGATGGCCTAGTCGAATCCAGCACTCAACAAACTACAAACAAAGACAGCCTGGCATTGTGGCATGGCAGAACATTAGTATCAGAAATGACTGACAACATATAATACATAAAGCTGTGGAAAGACATGACAAATCACAGAATGAACTATAAGATCTGCTATAACTATATCATTGCATGCAGCATCAATGGCCATGTATAGATTTTCTAAAATGTAATTGTGTCTTGAATGCAAACACAATCAATCAAAGTGAGAGGGTCTTTCATTGAACGCTTACCTGTTCAGTCCAACTAATATTGTAAACATCAGCATACAATCTGGCAGTTGTTGTCACAAACAGCATATGTCTAAGATTGTTTCAGAAACAAAACACATTAGATCACAATGTTAGATATATTCTTGTTGTGCATATATAATCATATATCAGCACATCTTCTGCTAGTGTGGCAACCAGGGCTTGGACTTCCTAGTTCAGGGTGCAAAGAATAGGAGCATTGTCTTCTTTCCAGGCATGTCTTAGGAGGTAACTAAAGAAAGGTAGTGGATTGGCTGACAACTTGTTAACTGTGAACAAATGTCATTGTGTGTCTTATCTTGATTTCTTACTTTTGTGTTCTGTCAAACAGTTCCTAATGGATGACGGAGAGATGCAGGTCAGAGAAGATTGTACATTTGTCTTTTTGTGACAGACTCCTAGGTGGCAGGGAATGTTAGGTGTGCTTTGAGTGCCACCTGGGTTACTCAACTGAAGAGGACTTATATTTGAGTGCCACCTGGATTACTCAACTGAAGAGGACCTATATTTGAGTGCCACCCGGGTTACTCAACTGAAGTGGACCTATGATTTTGTCAGAAAGGCAGGCTATTGACATTTATGAGGTACCTGCTCACCTAAAGCATCAGCTCATGATATGGTTAGTCCATAAAATGATAAAAAGGTAAATTAAGCAATTTAGGCTGAGTTATGAACCAGTGTCATAACACTTGGTTTCTGATAAGTGTTCAGCTGCCTAGTCAGTGGTTGATCAGAAACTGCCTCACGTCACCTACCACACTTGCTCACTAGTGATGACACCATTCCTCAACCTTCCCAGAGCATGAACCCTGCCACCCCAATTCCTGGTGGATGGGTGACCAGTGGAGTAATTTTTTTAATTTCAAACCCCAAATTTGAAGACGGACGTGTCAGGCCACTTGCACAAATAAAATGAAGACAGAACGCATTTCCATTCTCTGGACTACATCCTGCTGGAAATCTAAAAGGACTATGGTCCTGTTACAAGAGAGATCCAGCGGAAGTTTGAGAATGAACATTGAAGAATAAGAAGAAAAAACGCCCCAAATAATGAGTGGACTCGAAATACAGGTCTGTTAGTAGATGGAAAAATGACTTAGCGCTACACTCCCGCAGCTTTCGTGTCGAACTAAACAGACTATGTCATTTCTTATGTTTTCAGCAGCTAGTTAGATCAGCATACTGCTGGACTCTGATGTTCCAGTATGCATGTCTGAAGTCATTATTTCTAAGATGTTCTCTTCCTTTTGATCCTCATGTTTCTTACATTCAATAGTAAACCTTCATGTCATATTATTTGGGGACATGCTCATGACCTTTTTTCTTTAGAAAAAATGCTTATTTCTTCTTTCCTTCCAATCAGATGGGCATTATCAGAATCTTTACACAACAGAATAGTTATAAAGACGAATGGTGCCTCAGCCACCACCACAACTAGATTTACTATGAACATGATAGTGATGATGACGAAGTAATCCCTTCAGCAGTGAACAGGTAGCTCTTGACAGCTTATAGCCTGTTTGACAAAAGCATAGGTCATAAGTTGAGTAATAGAGGTGCCACCTGAACCACATAAGGTTGTCTCTCTCAAAGGTATGGTTGTATTCGGGAGGTTTATGGATGCATTTCATGGCAGTATCCCATGATCATTATGTCCTGCCAGGGGTGCAGCTATATGTCTAGGCAAACAATTCTTTATATCTGTTGACACATCTGTGGTCACCTAGCATTACCCAGGAGTCTGTCACAAAAGGACAAAGGTACAATGTCCACTGACGTGCATCACTTCGTCATGTATGGGAACCATTTGACAAAAACCTAAGAAAATCCAGACAAGACATGCAGTGACAATGATTTTGTTCACATGTGACAGGTTTTCAGCTCATCCCCCTACTTTCCAGTCACCTCCAGTGATTTGTTTAGAAAGAAGACAGTGATCTGGTTTTTTTTCCACCCTGAACTACTAGTCTAGGTCCAGGTTCCCACATGGGCAGAAAGTAATAGTAGTATGTTTAGTGTGCCTAATGTGGCTGATTTTTCGTTCACGGCAGCGGGGGATGGGGGGGTCTTTCACTGACCTTTTATGAGCTGACATCTGAGCTTACAGGATATTTTCTGTTTAGGCACTATCATGTTGGGGTTATGTTTCTGAAACTTGTTTTCAAACCCACAAGACTGACCCAACAAAGTAGGACCTCGGACCAGAAACACCAGGAACTGGCATGATGCTACTTTGACTTGATTCTTCAGACTTTCATCTATTGGTAGTGGATCTGAAGTGTGCTTCAGCACTGTCCATTCCCCGTTACCTACAGTCTGCCGACACACAAAGATGTGTGCCATGTCTGCCAAATTTGGAAAGACATGTAGGATCATCACATCCTGGATTAAATGATTTTACCTCAGATTTTCACTTTCTCCATTTGGTTTCTGGGTGTCAGTTTGACATACATCAAACCCATGACATCTTGACAATCCAGATCAGAGTACCTGTTCTATGACAGAGTGCAATGCCAAAGTTGGACAGCCCTCTACTCCAGGAGGGATGATTGACAACAGGACATTATGACACAAAAAACATATAACTATAAAGATAGAATACTGATGGGGGTTTTCATTAAAAAAACCTCACTAGACAATCATACCATCTTCTATAATGTAGCATGGTGGTTGGTCTCGTGGCTGCCACCCAACCTTCATATGGTATTAGGGGGGCCTAGCCAGTCTTAGTTTCCAGTCTCTGGTGGCTGGACTACGCCCCATCTCCACGACAAGGAGCTGGCCTTGATAAGGTTAATGGAAGTAAAAAATTTATTATGGCTGGAATCGCAAAACTATGGATATCCTCAGTGTCTCTGTATGATATAGAAAGTTGAGGCAGATAAACTGCAGGCATAATTGAAGTCTCTTAGCAAACATATGCTACAACACATCTTCATTTTTGTACCTGGTCATAAGTGTTTTGAGGGCATTGACAAATTCAATAACCTGAGTGGATCAGCCAACATCACAGAAATATTACACATGGTCCAGAATCATATTTTCAATTATCTTAGTAATCATGTCAAGAAAATTCTGATAGATTATGTGTTGAAAGCAGTTATTAGAGTGAGGAAAAGTGAAGATCAGCTCTGCTAGAAAGGGAGATCTTTATAAATGCTTGAAGTCAATGGACAATTAGCACATCTGATCTTCTGCATTCATTCTTAAAGTCCTGTAGATTAGCAGGATGTAGTTTGGAGAATGAAATGCACTGTGTCATGGTTTACAGCATTGCTGCGATATCTTCACCTTTTGGCCAGACACATCCGGCTTCAGCATGGCTTTGGGTCACATATATGGAATGGAACAGCCAACTCTACCCTATAACTTTATTAGTCACCACTTATGACATGCATGGAAGGTAAACAGTTTTGCTATTCTTTGTTGCCATCTCAAGCCCTGGCAACACATGGACAACATGCATAAATTAGGTGCTGGGTTATGTTATCCGTCATTTTTGTATCAGTTAGGGGGTGACACCTGTAGAAATTCATCGTTAATGAAGATTCAGTGTGGTGATATGTCTATATGTATGTCACTCCAGCAAATGTATGAAGTTGCAAAATGGCAAGACTTCTTTGATAGACTTTTCACAAACAGATCAAGTCAGAGTAAAGTAGTGCTGCCACTGAAACAGCTTGTGCAGGAAAACTGCCAATTGACTGTGACATTGCAGCACATCTAGACATCAGTGTCGATGTTCAGGAAGTCACATCATCCATGATGTGACACAGTACCACAAAGTGTCCTCAATGTGCACATCAAATATGTTTGTTTTCATTGACTCTTTTATTTCTGTAATCCATCTTTTGCATGGTCTGTCCCTGGCTTCCAATGTGTCTGTATAGCAATGCTTTTTCACAGACACTGTCTGATTGTAGTCTGGAAGCAGGTGAAAATCATTTAATTCATTGTCTTCTTGTGCAATCCAGGATTGGCATTGTTTTTAGTCTTCTGACATTTCCATTTCTGATTCTGTCTCTTATTATTACTCCGAGAATTCTTTGTAGACAAGTCATTTCTGTTGTAACAAGTAATATAATACACACTGACTAGAAAACCAAAATGAGATTGAGTAATTTGTTGCACAGATCCATCACTGAACACACCATTGTCTACTGCATTATTTCCTATCAGCTTAATCTAGATCAATCAGACTACATTTGTGCGCAATAATGCCAGTACAAGTATAATTGTGGATACCTACGTATTATCATTGACATTGAACTCAATAGGTCTTGGAGGTCGTTTAGGAGATGCCCAAAACAGAGCTGTAGATGCAGAGATCCGTTTATGACAAATTAATAGCTTCTACACTAAATACAATTAATTCTAAACAATTATACAACAAAGACCACAAGATTAACAAATTCAAATGCATGGCCATTCACCTCATAAATCTATGTACATAACCAGTACTCTGTTAATCTTAATCATCTGTTATTCAGTTTCCTTTTGGGTCAAAGATGGTACACAGAGCAGTAGTCATTTCTTTTAATGTTGATAACCTTGCTGCAAGTTGTTGCAGTTATTGTGTATTGATTATGCCCAATATTGACCTTTCTCTGTTGATTGTTCTGCGCAAAGTTTCTTTTCAGCAGCCTACTTTTGATTATCCCTTTACCTTCCACATAGAGGTTTATTTGTAAAGTGTTTTCATCCCTTCTAAGTGCATGGCCAATGTAATCCCAACATCTTCATACAGAACTTGATACAAAATCATGTCTACTTTCCACAAATTTAATTTTGGTTTCTTCAATAGTAAAAATAAAATTAATAGTAAAAATAAGATCAGTAGTAAAAATAAGATCAGTAGTAAAAATAAAATCAGTAGTAAAAATAAGATCAATAGGAAAATTAAAAAAACTAATCTGATATTTGTTACAGTTTTTTACAGTTCATATCAGGGAATATAGATAAACAGTGACCACAATAAAAAGCATTCATCGTTGTAAACAAAACACAAAATAAATCATGATGATAGTATATTTCTAGCTAGTTGATAAGTAAGTTAATTTTTTTAATTGTCATGTTGTTTGCAGAATAGTGTTATATACAGATTTTTCAGTGGACAATAGCATAGATTTTTCATAGGCCACCACTGCATATTTTCAATAGTTACTGTGACATTTTTCAAAGGTTACTAGTACAGAATTTTCAGTGATAGCATGCATGTATTTTTCAGTGATCTCTGCTGAGACGACACTTGATAATTAACTAGTGATCCATGCCGAATTCAGATGTGATGGGTCAAAAGTCAACTCTGCTGTAAATCAACATATGCTCAGTGGCTCAAATCACAGAAAAACAGCTTAGTGGTCATTCTTCTTCTTCTTCTGCGGCGTTTGTTCTCAAACTCCTGCAGATTAGCAGAATGTAGTCCGGAGAACGGAATGCGCTGTGTCATGGTTTACAGCATTGCTGCGATATCTGCACCTTTCGGCCTGACATATCCGACTTCAGCATTGTGGTCATTCTAGAGTGTGCGCAGAACCAGTGAGCAGTTAGAACATCAGTATGCGTAATATCCGCTGAAAGAAAAAGACCTCTTTTGTCTCTGCCCTGAGTACTATGAAGTCAGCTGAATAAACAAAACAAGAACTAATGCATGCAAAACATACCTCCATCTTCTAGTGTCTTGTCTGCAGGGAATGCATGAAGCAGATTCTTTGCCTAAGATCAGATATGTAACAGTTAATTATTAGTCTATCTATCTATTCACTAAACCCTTTGTTACATTTCAGTGTCAAGGGTAGAAGAGTTTTGTGGAGATGGCCCTCGTGTGTGCTGAGTACAGTGTAGAATTTGTCGCCTCTTTTATTTCAGTGATTTATATTTTTCATGGTCGGTCTCTAGGTCTGCCTTCACTGTATCTGTGTAGCATAGCTTGTTGTGGTATGCTGTCTGATGGTAGTCTGCGATGTGTGCAAACCATTTGTCTGTTGTCTCTTAATATATTCCAAGATTGGGGTGGTGCCGGTTCTTTGTCTAATGTCCTCATTTCTCACTCTGTCTCTTAGCGATATTCCTAGGATTCTGCATAAGCATGCCATTTCAGCTGTCACAAGTTTACATTTGTCTTGTGCTGTCATTGTCCATGTTTGGCATTGGTAGCACAGCATTGGCATAATAATCGTTTAAGTGTCTTATAATATTCTTTGCCTAAGATGAGATATGTAAACAGTTAACTATTAGACTAGCATACTATTCTTCAATATTATGACCAATAAATCTGTCAATTTCAATATAAATAGTCAAGTATAAATATGCAAGAGGAATAGAATTCATAAGAGGAAGCTAACAAAAGTACACTTCATTTAAACCGTATCAGACTTCATCAACTACCCAATTGTAGACACTGCTATTATCCCTCCAAAAAAAACAGTGGAACACCTCTTTATTGATTGCCCTTCCCTTTCGATAGGAAAATGTTTTACAGACACCCTTAACAGTCACTAACCCACTGTATGGATCACTAAATCAACTTCAGAAGACCTACACTTTTATAAGAATGGCATTGAGCTGCCAAGAGTTGACTACTCAGAAGCAACTGGATATCGACAACAAAAATACAAAACTATATGTAGCTGCAAATAATGCACAAATACAATAATACTAGAAAAGAGTTACAGAAAGAACTAAATGTGATAAGAAAATATCCTCAGCTGCAGAGAAATAACTCTTGGTTACTCCATCAGGACAATGTAAGAACTCGTATGGAAATGTTTGTCACAAACAAATAAAGACAACCAATTTCTCAACAATTCTATTCACATAATTTGTCCCAGCAAATTCTTTTCAATTTTGAAACTTAAATCTGCCTCGAAAAGATCATAATTTCAGACCACAGAAAAAGTAATGGCAATTTGTTCACAGACAGACTTACACAAACTCTCCAAATATCGTTCAAGGAGACAAGGCTGACTAGGTTTAAGCTAAGCCAAAAGAATCGTTGCTTCAGACCAAATATCAGACCATATACTGTACTTATTCTTACCTTGTGATTAAAATATTTCTCAAAGCGCAGTCTTGCCAGAGCAACACAATCACTCCAACTTTTTGGACGAGATGCCAACAATTTGCTGACTCTAACGGCACCATCAATGGATGTGCCAGATATCAGTATCTGATATTGTGAGAGAGTTTTAACAAATTTTAAAAATGTTGAGTTACAACAGAATTATCATATAAAACAAAACAATATCTGCTATCAGCAACATAAACTAAACAAAATAAATATGAACACATTTTTAAAAAAAACCTTTTTATTTTCTTTCTTTTCACTTTACACCCCTTTATGCCTTGCAGCATCAGGGGTAGAAGAGTTCTATGGAGATGACCTTTGTGAGTTTCATATGTGTTTGTTTTCATGGACTCTAATTTCTGTAGTCCATCTTTTTCACTATGACTTTGTATTCTTCTTCTTCTTCTTCTGCGTTCGTTCTCAAACTCCTGCAGATTAGCAGGATGTAGTCTGGAGAACGGAATGCGTTGTGTCATAGTTTACAGCATTGCTGCAATATCTGCGCCTTTCGGCCTGACACATTCGACTTCAGCATGGTCACTGACCCTATATGGGATGGGACAGCCAATTCATCCCATAACCTCCTTAGTCGCCTTTTACGACATGCGTGGAAAGTAAACAGTGTTGCTATTCTTTGCTCCCCTTTCGGGCCCCGGCAACACACAGGCGAATGACTTTGAATTTATCATGAATATATAGCATTGATATTTGAGGGACACTATCTGATGGTAGTTTGAAAGCATGAGAAAATCCTCTAACCTCTTAGCTGTGGAGACATCATTAAGGATACAATGAAAAGTTACCTCCATTTTGCTCTCCGTAAAGAGCGATAGGCCAAGTATTCATATAATTTATCCCTGAAAGCACCTCAATATTATTAAATACTCTGGCATGTTGAAGATGTCTAAAGATCAACTTCAAATTGTCATTTTGTAATTGGGTGCGCTTGTGTCATTTCAACTCTTGTCTGTCGACAGAGCTGCATGTTTTTTGAGTAACCATCTTACAAATATGGCGAAGCGTAGACTCAACGATTCTAAAATTTATAAACTTTTTGAAGAAAGATAAATCTGATAATTTTAGCATTCATTTATCTGATGCAGGAAATGATTTAGAAAGTGTTAATTTGTATTGTGATACCAGTATGATTTGAAGCATATAGACCTAGATTCAGATGATATCTGCAGTGCACATGTTTCAAATTTTGTGGTCAGACATGTTTCTACGCCCATTTTAGTTTTCTTGTTTTAATTTAGCCACTGCTGATTCTCTCAAAAACCTCATACTTTGTAGTAACTTTATTAGAACTGTGAAACTTTATCTTGTCTATTTTAAATTTGAGCATTAGTAACTTTATTAGATCTAGGTGAAATGGTGTGAGCTGAACCATGATGACATTTGTGTGAGTTGAGACTATACCCTATATAACTTTCTCACTATTTATCTATTTGTTTTCTCTGCTGTTGCTGTTAGACCATGACTGTTTCACTTGTCACTCCATAAAGGAGGCTGGCAGATATTAGTGCAACATTCTTTAAAACGTTATTATAATTACCATGGCCTATGTGGCCTCACTCAGTTACACACTTCAAGGTTGATAAGAGTCTGACTCAAATTAGAAAATTTAGACACTATAAATTTGGGCTTTGAACTTTGCAACTAAGAAAATTCAGGATTTGAATACTTGTAACTCACAAATAAAAACAAAACTAATGATTTATGTGGAACTGAATGTTGGAAATTAATGAAGTTCATGAAGCGTAAAAATCATGTCAGCAGTTGACCTTTCTGCTCTCAATGCACAGTACAATTCTGAGAAGCCATGTTTGCAAGTAACTGAAGTCACTTAAGGAGAATGTGTACAAAAGCCTTGTTGTTGATGCTAAGAAGAGATGCATCTGCAGTTGTTACATTCTCCTTTGTCACCTTTATTCTTCAGTAAAGAAGTATCATTAACCTTTAGGCCCCTACGGTCGCAACATTGCGCCTTGCGTGTGCATCCCGTAGTGCCTGTGGTCGCAATCACGCAACATACGATATCACTCAATTCCCGAGTACGTAACTTCACGAAGTTAAAGCTTATATGACGTAGAATTCTCGCAACACGAAGCTAGGAATACGTCACAGTTTAAAGGTCAAATTCCTTTACTCATTATGATTGTAAGAGAGAGAAAGCCGGTTGAATTTGTCAACGCATTTCTAGAGCGACTTTAGCCATTTTCGGCCGTATTTTACTATCAAATTGAGTACCGCGTGGCATGGGTAAGTGATCGTGACTACATGTTCTAATTGTTGTTTTTTGTGTTTAATATGTTGTTATTTGATAAGAATGTGTGTGTATTCATTAAAAAGCACAAAAATAATATGTATCAGGGGTGACACGTGTGTGCATGGACAATAATTACGCTGCGTGTCGGCATAGACCTAGTATTGACCGGACGGACGTTATATGCAATTTCTTCACGTTTCATTAGTTTTTTAGTTCATATTATGTTAGTTTTGATATAAAACAATACATATACAATAAGTATAGGTATTTATGAGGATTTTATCAATGTTGCCACACATTGCTCATGTATTAGGGTCGTCACGAAGATATATTTGCGATTTTGAAAATGACGTTTTGCGTTTTTCGCCAGAATTTTCAACGTCACAACTTGCTCACAACTGTCATATCACACATACAACAACAACAAAAACACGATAATATTCACTATTCACTCCTTTATTTAGATGTGCAAAAATTATTTTGATATCTTTTAAAACAAAAAAGTTAGGACGTTTTCAAAACACCCACCATCAATAATGCAAATTTTCCAAAAAATAAGTCAGGCCCTGGGGGAAGTTTTGTAATTTTAAGCCAGGGCTCTAAAGGTTAAAACAATGTTTGGTTTGGACATGTAATGAGACAAGACTCGCTCTATAAAATTATTTTGCAATAACAGTTGAGGGAGAAAGGAGAAGGAAAGACAAAGAAAAGCCTTGATTGATAACATTAAAGAGTGGTCTGGGTGTGATTTTTCTACACTTCTCTGAATGGCTGAGGATAGAGTTGTTTGGAGGTTTTTTTTTTGTGCTGATGTCTCCAATGTGGCACCTCTACGACCCTGAGGGGTTATGGGTCATATTATTATTATTATTATTATCATCCACAGTTAAGACATCACATTTTCTTGTTATTATTATACCTGAGAGACATTCTTCAGGTCTGGATGAGTTTCAGTGAACTTGTTGAACAGCTGAGCATTTTTTACAAAGCACTCTTCAAACTGCAATAGAATGAACAACATTGAAACAGTTGGAAATGAACATTTATTCTAAACAATGATGATTTATGTGCATCTAGATGTTGTTAAGTTAATGAACATTTTTTTTGTTTGGCCAATAGCTTTTTGAACTTCACTATATTTCCTACACAGGAACACCCTATCTGTGGTGTATCAACACTGTAGTACTGACTATGATACACAAATTATTTTTATTTTTGTCTGATGTTTCTTCTACTGGAGTAATACTCATGAAATGTGACATATTACATTTCTTACAAAGGCATTGCTGCTTTGCTGAATGTTTTTCAGTCTGTTAATAGTTCTTTCAACATGTACAACTGGCTTCCAAGGCTATTGTGCATCTTTAGTAGAACTAGGCACTGAGCCATACCAAAATGTGGTCAGGGGTTCGAAGGACATTCATTTAAAATAATTTTTTGCGAGATATAAACATGTCCACAAGAACTATTGCTTCTTGATTAGAAACTGGCCTCACAGCACGTGGGGCATTCCAATAAGTGCTCCGCCTTCTGTTCCAGCAGCCATCTGACTCGATGGTGTTTCAAGTCTATTGCCGCTGAAACAGACCACGACATCAGGGCACAATTCTGGCCCTTGCGACAGGTTTCTTTATTGTTCACCCACCTACGCCATGCCCGTAACTAGTTCAAGCACAACATCGGCCTGCCGGAGCAACATGGTAACTGTTATCGAAGGTTACGACTACGGGATTGTATATATGACGTGCCATGAAGCTTCTATAAGAAGATAAACTCAATATTAAGGCATGTCATCTACTAAGGTTTTCTGTTGCATGATTGGTTTGTCTAGTGAGCCATTGGTGAGACCCACAGATGCAACCGCATGCCAAGAACTACTGCTTTAAATAGTGAAATGGCAAAAATGTGCATGTTTTCAACATGTATGCAGACATGGTTCCTTGTCAAAAACAATTTGAAGGTGGAAGAAGGAGGAGGACAAATAAAATTATGGACAAACAACATCAAGGAATGGACAAGATTTTTTTTCTTACTCGTCTGCATCATTGGAGATAGAAATCGTTGGAGGATTGTGTTTTGATGCATCCAATGTGGTATGCCTACGACCGTGACAGCTTACAGACAGATTTATTAAAAAATTACCTCGATGAAACAAACTCAAAATATTTGGTGTGAGAGCTGTTACCAAACCTCAAGGAGAAGACGACAAGTTATTGTAAGCTTTAAATATTTTCAGTAAATGTGAGTACACATTACATACACACAAATTGATATTTGAAATCGCTACGGACATATTTCTTCGCTTAAAAACTGAAGTTACAGTGTTTCGAACAGATCCAGGAGTGCTCAATCTCCCACAGCAGATATAGAAGATTGTGCATCTTGATGACACAGGGGCACAAACTCCTCTTTTCCCAGTTCTACTTGCACCACATTGAATGTAAATTCCCTACAGTGTATTATGTATATTTCAAATTAAAATTCAGAAATAAATAAACACATTCAAAAATAATACAAACAGTACACATCTGATGCGATGGTTGGTTGGTTGGTTGCTGATGCAGCGGTCCATGGGTTCATGCCCTTTGACCTAATGCCATTAAATGGCATTATATTGCTGGGAAGTCTGTGGATTTTCGGCCCACACCGGGACAGAGCCAGAGAATAACTATCACACCTCCAGGAAGGTAGGTTTCAACCTATGCACTGCTCCTAGCCACTGTAGCCAAGATATGGTTCACTGTGCTCATTCCCTGCCACCAATTGACTACTGGTTATGCCGAACTTCTCTACTGCTCCAGGCATGCAACCAAATGTTCAAGTCAAAAGGATTGTCACATCCTGAGTCACTGTGCCTCTATGATGGGTTTCAGCCATAGGAAAAAACAGTGCTGTCAGTTTCCTCCTCCCCAGTGCTGCACAGTACATCTCTGGCTCCCTCCCAACCACAGAGGGTGCATACATATATATTCAGGTAAACATGCCATGAAGCTTCTCTAAGAAGATAAGCTCAATATAACGGCATGTCATCCACTAAGGTTTTCTGTTGCATGTGTGGTATGTCTAGTGGGCCATTGGTGAGACCCACAGACGCAACCACATGCGTAATCTGATGTGATAAACTCACAAACTATCAATAAAATAAACAACTACACAAATCAATTTTTTGACACTTAAAGCGACATGATGGTATCGAAAGGCTGATTCTAGAGGGCAGAGTGCCAGGCGAAAGAAGAGTAAGAGAAAGGAGACGATGGACCAGTGCCATCGAAGAATGTATGCATTTGTCTCTGACCAATTCAGGGCTGCTTGCCCAGGACAGGGAGGCGTTCAGAGTATCCACGACGAAGACAATGTTCTGGAAAGAATATGTTGCTTGATATATATTTATATATATATATATATATACACACACATATATATATATATACACACACACACACAAATCAAAGATAATGTACAAGTTAACAAAAGTTACCTTATCTCTAGCCCATTCAATGCAATGTTCAAGAATTGATGGGAATGACTTGACGGTGCAGTAAGGATAATCTTCATCTCTAGGATCTTGCTGAAATGAAATATATTTATGTATAGGAAGGTTAGACCAGAAGGTTAGACCAGAAGGTTAGACCAAAACAGTAAAATGAGAAAAGTTGATAATAGATAGAAATGAAACTGGATAAATAAAATGTAGGAAAAGTTTTAAAAAATAGTTTGTGTCAAGGTGCAGAATAGCAAAATATGGTTTTATGTTAAGGTGCAGGATAGCACAACAGCAGCAATGGCATGTTCACATACAAGAGGCACAATCAGTTATAGATTCTAATCAGTTTTGAGTTTATAAGGAAACCTGTAATGTCTCACATATTTACTTGCTTTTTTCTCTTTTTGTGATCCATCCATCCAATGAGAGATGCTAGAGATAAGTTATAAATATTGCCCAGAGAAACACAATGCAAATTTATAACAGATAAATAGTGAGTACTCATCATCATCAAGTGTCATGAAGACTGACAAAGCAATTATACATCTCCACAACTCTCATCCTGAATCCGAATTGTTAGTTTACTTTCATGTCACCATATTGAAATGTCACATATTTTCTCATGCCACAATCATATGTCTTTCTTTCATTCAATCTTGCCTGTTGTCACTATGCTAACTAACCAAACCTCCTGTTTCATAATGTGACAAAACAATTAAAACTCTTTCTAAAAATTAGTAAGTAATCGTCATTTCATATTGGACTCTATGTACATTCACTTACAGCAACATTGAAGCTACACAGGAATATCAAACTGAGGGCAAATTTAAATTCAGCTGCCTCATAATTTCCAGAGAGTAGTAATATAGTGATCCTTCGCACTGCACCATCAAAGGTAATGAAGTTGCAGATAGACTGACCCAAGAATACTGACCTGCTACAAGAAACTCTGAAGAGTGGTGACCGTCTTCAGAGGCAGTTACAACAAAAAAAATGGAAAGAAGACCACCCAAAATATAATGCAGATGACAGGTATTATCTCAGTTCTACCTCTTCAACGAGATCTGGAATTAGTATATCATCATTTCTATCTCAGTTCTACACCTTCAATCAGATCTGGAATTAGTATATCATCATTTCTATCTCAGTTCTACACCTTCAATCAGATCTGGAATAGTATATCATCATTTCTAACTCAGTTCTACCCCTTCAATCAGATCTGGAATAGTAGATCATCATTTCTAACTCAGTTCTACCCCTTCAATCAGATCTGGAATAGTAGATCATCATTTCTAACTCAGTTCTACCCCTTCAATCAGATCTGGAATAGTAGATCATCATTTCTAACTCAGTTCTACCCCTTTAATCAGATCTGGAATAGTATATCATCATTTCTATCTCAGTTCTACCCCTTCAATCAGATCTGGAATAGTATATCATCATTTCTATCTCAGTTCTACCCCTTCAATCAGATCTGCCATAGTATGTCATCATAAACTTAGTAGACTTAAACTTAGACAACGTTAAATGTGACTTTGTTCATCTCTGGACTGACTCACCTGACTTGTGTAAGACTCTGTTAAGTGAGGAACAATGACTTGTACGTGAGCTTTGGTCCCCATGGTTCCAGATTCCATTAGAGGTCTCTGATTTGTTACACACCGTCTACAATTAAATGTTAAACAGTTGGCACCAACAAACTAAAACCAATAGCAACTTTATTGAAATATCATTACCATATTCTTCTGGTGCATTCCATTTTTAGTTTTCTTCTTCTGCATTCGATCTCAAACTCCTACAGATTAGCAGGATGAAGTCCGGAGAATGGAATGCACTGTGTCCTTGTTTACAGTTTTGCTGTGATATCTACACTTTTCGGCCTGACACATCTGATTTCAGTATAGCTTCTGGGCCACTTTGACCCTGTGTGTGTTCGTTCATCACAAGTGATGATGACCATTTGTTACATCCACTTGAAAATTCAGTTAGAATTATGTCCTTTGATTATGAGTTCATGAATGGCTAATAAGCCATATCCGAGCTCCAAATGTCCTTGGACAGTTCGGGCATGGAATGATCATGGATAACAAAAGTTCTATCCGTGACTTTCCAGCTACTCTTCACTGTTGAGCTGCTGCATTTCTCGTCTTTTCACAAAGATGATGCGCCCTTTTTTTTACTATAGAGCGCCATGTAGATCTATTTTGTGCAAGTTCTTCCTATGTATCACTTTGACCATATATGCAATAAGACAGACAACTCCAACCATAAGCTGCTTAGTTGCCTCTTAGGCATGCATGGAAGACAGTGTTGCTATTCTTTACTCCCCTTTCAGATACGTGGCGAGTTTAGTTTTCTAAATCAACATTTACATGTTGCAGACCCAGCAGTCCATAGGGTCATGTCGTTTGACACAATGCCATTGTGTGATATATGCATGATTTTGTGAGCTGTTTCGTTCCATATAGAGCAGTGTTTCCAAAACTGTTATTTACCATGCCCCATTTAGGACTTTCTAAAATTCTGATGCACCCCTATGTAACACGTACATATTTTTTAATATTAAATTGTTTATCATTCCCCCCCCCCCCACAATCAAAATGCCCCATTTGGGGCATGTGCCCCACATTAGGAAACATTGATATAGGATGTTCCATTTATCTGGGCCTGGAGGGTAACATTGACATGTAAACATTTCCAACCACAAGCATAGGTTTTCTCCTATTTGAATAATATAAAATTAACACACATTACAAATGTAGACACCAACAACAAAAGCCAAAAGAAAACTTGTTACAACAGAAATGACTTGTCTACATAGTCTCCTGTCAGAGCAACAATAAGAGATAGAATCAGAAACATTAGAAGACTAACAGACACAATACCAATCCTGGATCACATCAGAAGACAACAGATTAAGTGGTTCTCACATGCTTCCAGACTACCATCAGTGTCTCTCAAAAAGTATCACTATCCAGACATGATGGATACAAAATCAGAGGCAGAACATGCAAATGATAGACTGCAGAAATATGAAAGTCAATGAAAATAAACATATATGAAGGGCATAAAAAAGCCATCTCCAGAGAACTCTGTTACCCCTGATGCTGCAAGGCATAAAGGGATAATAAGTGAAAAGATGGATGAAAATGCCATGGACAGCCTAGAAAACTAATGTAGAAGTTCTCAGAGATGCTGGAGTAAAACTACAAATTATAGCAAACATTAGAAGCAGGCAATCAAGACTTTTAGGGCATGTGATGAGAAAAGCAAATTTTGAAAATTTAGTAACCATCGGAAAGATCAAGGGGAGAAGAGACAGAGTAAGACGAGAGAAATTTCTGGATGGGTTGTCGCTGTAGCACAAAAAGATGTCACCAACTGAACTAACTTACTAACAATACAAGAGACAAGAGTGTTGTGGAGAAACATGATTAAACCACTCAGCATGGCACTTGATTTAACTCCAGAACACACTCAAAACCAACAAACTTTATACTTCTTTGTTCACTTTCAGACTTCCAGACTGATGACAAAGGTAGCAGTTGGCAGCAGGCTACAAGCAGTGCCAGAGACATTTTTTAAATGAAAGAAGATAGGACATTGACAAGTGCTGCTCTATTCTTCGTCGTGCATTGGGAAGGTCTGCAACAAGTGTTCGGTTCTCATAGGACTGATGCCCCAGGTGCAAATGTCTGTTATGTCAATCTTGTATTTGTGATGTATGTGATCACAGTCTATTATGTCCTGTGTGAGTTGGAATATGATAACCTAGTCCTGTCTGAAGAGTTGATGGTAGGCAATAACCAAATCCTGTCTGAAGAGTTGATGGTAGGCAATAACCAAATCCTGTCTGAAGAGTTGATGGTAGGCAATAACCAAATCCTGTCTGAAGAGTTGATGGTAGGAAATAACCAAATCCTGTCTGAAGAGTTGATGGTAGGCAATAACCAAATCCTGTCTGAAGAGTTGATGGTAGGAAATAACCAAATCCTGTCTGAAGAGTTGATGGTAGGAAATAACCAAATCCTGTCTGAAGAGTTGATGGTAGGCAATAACCAAATCCTGTCTGAAGAGTTGATGGTAGGAAATAACCAAAATCCTGTCTGAAGAGTTGATGGTAGGAAATAACCTAGTCCTGTCTGAAGAGTTGATGGTAGGCAATAACCAAATCCTGTCTGAAGAGTTGATGGTAGGCAATAACCAAATCCTGTCTGAAGAGTTGATGGTAGGCAATAACCAAATCCTGTCTGAAGAGTTGATGGTAGGCAATAACCAAATCCTTTCTGAAGAATTGATGGTAGGCAATAACCAAACCCTTTCTGAAGAGTTGATGATAGGCAATAACCAAATCCTTTCTGAAGAGTTGATGGTAGGCAATAACCAAATCCTGTCTGAAGAGTTGATGGTACGAATCATTTTTTACTTGATCTGAGTGATCACATTCCAATTTGATCATCTGAGAGTGGCTTTAATTATAGCATTAGCTGCCTCATAAGTAATTCCTATGTCTTTCTAAAACTTCACACGCAATCTTAAAAACAAATTAAAAACACAAGTATTTTTACAAATAATAGAATAGAAATTTGAACAAACAAATTACCCATCCATATAACGTCTGGCTTCTACATTGTCAAGGGCATTGACAATAATATTTTGACTTTCAAAAAACTCATCAGTGTACACCGATTCTTCAGTCTCAGAACACACTGAAAAAAATAGTAAATAGATTATAAGAAAATAGCGATACTAAAGGAAAAGTGTATGAGGTTGATAAGAGTAGGGAAAAGACACAATGAAAGCTGATTCTTGTGGGACTATGTCATCATTGAACTATTTATTTTGTGACAGTATGGCTCCTACAAATATTTCTTCTGTTACTGCTCATACAATATCCTATGGTAGGTTGATTGCTTTTCTCAAACAAGAAAATACAAAATGGTATCAAGATAAACATAAATCAATCAATCAAGTGCCATGCTGAGTGAGGTACACGATCATGTGTGTCCTCAACTCTCTGTCTCTTGTGTTGATAATAAGTTCAGCTGGTGACTTCTTTTTGTGCCACAGTAAAAACCCATCCATAAATGTCTCTCTTTGTCTTCCGTCTGTTCTCCCCTTGATCTTTCCGTTAGTTACTAAATGTTCAAGTTCTGCTTCTAATATTTGCTATAATTTGTCTTTTTACTCCAGCATCTCAGAGGACTTCTACATTAGTTTTCTTGGTTGTCCATAGAATTTTCATCATTCTTCTCAAAAACATGTTTTCTTGGTTGTCCATAGAGTTTTCATGGTTCTTCTCAAAAACATATTTTCTTGGTTGTCCATAGAATTTTCATGGTTCTTCTCAAAAACATGTTTTCTTCGTTGTCCATAGAATTTTCATGGTTCTTCTCAAAAACATGTTTTCTTGGTTGTCCATAGAATTTTCATAATTCTTCTCAAAAACCACATTTCAGTTGCCTCCAGCTATCATTATTTTAGGACTACCTAAAAATCACCGCTGATAAAGAGCACCCTCTACACCCAGAAATTATCAAAGTGAAAGGAAGTCGACTAAAGAGAGGAAAGTCGTGGATGGGGCGCGCAGAGGACATTATACAGAGTGTCTGCAGATTGGAGGATGTACTACCTGGTGCCGAATGGAGTCTGGCACCCTCGGATTACCCAACAGCCTTCGAAGGAGTAATAACACTCAATAGAGAGTGCAGGGAATGGTGTCCGACAGTGGTCGAGTCGGAGGTGCTCGCTCTGATCAGTGAGAATTCCAGGGAAGGTGATATAGTTATATATACTGATGGGTAGGTTGAGAGACACATCAGGAGTTCCTGGGCTTTCATGGCTCAAAGGTGGGGGGAGACTATCAGAGAGGAAAGTGGTGCATTCGTTCAGACGACAAGCAGCTTGACAATGGAGATTCTGGCGGTGACCAAAGCTCTGCAATGGGTCTGCTCACAGACTGTCTGCGAGCATGCCTGTATACTGACTCCATGAACATGATTGTGAAAATTCAGACGGGGTACGTTCGAGAAAAGTGGCTGGATGCAGTGAATAATTCCTGTGCGCGTACAGTGACTTTTTATTTTTGTGCCGGGACACGCGGGAGTCCGGGGTAATGAAAGAGCAGATAGGTTGGCCACCCACGCTGCTACTACGGCTGTTGGTGGAGCAATGGATCGGGCAGACATTTTGAATGCCCTACGTGAAAACGCACGAACAAATGACTATACAAGTGACGATGACTCTTGTTCCATGATTAGAATAAAGGAACTTGGTTTGAAATGTGGTGTCGCTAGAAAGGAGAGTTTTCGTGGGTGAAAAAGAATGATGGTCAATCAACAACGTACTGGGACTGTCAGTCAACGTGTAATGGCGGATACACTCAAGGAAAGATCTGAGCACCTATGGACTTGTCCGGAGTGCAATGACGATGATCCAACGACTAACTAACTATCATTAGTGTTTTTATTTACCGTCCATGCTTCACCATCCTTAAAGAAGGATTGTCTCAATATAGCGTGCTCATAAGTAATTTCTCAGAGATAAAACATAATAATGAATAATTGAAGTATATCCAGTATAGAGAACATTACTATTCAATAATTGAAATATATCCAGTATAGAGAATATTACTATTCAACTACTGAGGATAATTTAGGTGACACTAATACATCAGAGTGATCTGGAGAACAAAGTAACAACAGGCAAGATAAGACGGCAGGAAAGATCGAGGACAACGTGAGATAATATTAGACAGTTTGACATTGTGGCATGGCAAAGAAGTCACCAATGATCTTGATAAAGATACTGGAAGTAGAGAGTTGTGGAGATCCTCCTATTCTACTACTCATCAAACTATTACACATGATATAAAAGCAGCCAAAATTTCACAAGAATGTAAATAATTACATATAGGCTACTAGTTTTCTTACATTATCCTGCAGGAGTAGCAAAAGAGGTGATGCTCTAATGTAAGTTTTCAATCATATGCTGAGTATTCAGGAAGAAAAAAGAAACATTATAAAACTGTAAATAATATTCTTTAAGGAAACAAATATAAGCAACATTATCTAGTAGTATAGTTTACCTTTATGTTGCTGTGCTTCAATCTTCAATTCTGAAATATACAATTTAAATGATGAAACAAGCTCATGGCATAAGGCATAAATAATGAGACATGATGATGATAGTGAGTATGCTTCAACCATAACCTTTTCACAGGCGGTTTTTTGTTGTTGCTATTAACTCTTAGTGGACCAGTGACAAAACCAGCAAATAGGTTGTTTGGTCCACTACAAGTTAAAAGTATTGATATTTCCAGGATTTGGTCATTTTATGACAAAATTTGGCCATTTTTAAATGTCACTGGACATGGACATATGTTTTGTATTTTTTTGTCAATTTTATAATGTTTAAGAGTTGGAAGAGTTTGGCCATAAAATGTCACTGGCCATGAAATGTTTATGTTTTGGTTATTTTTCCATTTATTGGTTGGTTGGTTGCTGATCCATCTGTCCATGGACTCATTCCCTTGGACGAATTGCCATTGTATGATATATGCATGTGTTTGTGAGCTGTTGTTTTGTTCCATATACGGTAGTGTTTCTCAATGACAGAGGGGTAATTTAATTGTTCAGGGAATCAATTATTCTCTAAACGTTAGGGAATAATTCAATTTTTCAATATAACTTATATGTAATTTACATGGGAAGGGGAGGAAATCAAAATTTTAGAAAGAGGTGGGGTATGTTTAAAAAAAAAAGCTTGGGAAACACTGATACAAGGTGTTCCATTTATCTGGCCTTGGAGGGAGAAGCATTTTCCAGGCATCATCCACTTCAATTTATTAAAAGTTGCAAGTTAGGCAGTATCTTACCTAAAATGTAATTATAATCAATGTAAACAATCTGGTAATCCCTGAAATGATGAATGCTTTGACTGTGGTAGTCTGATTCATTCTGGACTGCCATCATTAAGTTAAGAAAACAAGAGCTTCTAAGACCTTACTACGCCTTCCTGTTGTGATATCAATCATAGGTTCCAACACAGCAGTGTGACCATAGGTATAGGTCCAAAATGGGGGAGGAGGGGGGGGGGAAATTAGTAATTATATGAAATGATGAGGGAACACTCTGGGCATCACCATAAGAATTCAGCCTCTTGATGGAGAGAAATCTGTTGTGCAAAAATACTGTGTTGAAATTGGATGTTAAGGAATGCCAAGTTGGAAAAAAACATTGGTAGATGTCATAGCCAAGCTGTAAACCACAACACATTCCATTCTCCAATCTACACTCTGTACACTAACCAAAGTTTACCCTGTACACTAGCCAAAGTTTACCCTGTACACTAGCCAGAGTTTACCCTGTACACTAGCCAAAGTTTACCCTGTACACTAGCCAGAGTTTACCCTGTACACTAGCCAAAGTTTACCCTGTACACTAGCCAAAGTTTACCCTGTACACTAGCCAAAGTTTACCCTGTACACTAGCCAGAGTTTACCCTGTACACTAGCCAAAGTTTACCCTGTACACTAGCCAAAGATTGCCCTGTACACTAGCCAGAGTTTAAGTATATACTACTGAAATAAATGAATACAAATAGATAAACTTAAGAAACTTTGGTAGCAGATTGCATGCAAATTATCAACAAACTTAACAACTATACTGAAACCTTACCATTGTTAATCTCTAATGCTACCTGTCCAGCTGTTGTTGATTTTGGTTTCTGATGAAGTAAATTATAGTTAATTCATTGATTTGATTCATTTTGTTAACAATTCAAACATGATTTACAAACTGTCTATAATGTTTTACCATTATAGCTTATATCATTTTATATCATACGAAATTATAGCTTAAATAATTCTACTAGTAATAGGCACAATATCCATGCTAGGGTTGTATTCATCTCAAAACAGTTATCATCAAGTAGCATATCAGGAACAGGATGTAGCAACAATCACAACTTTTTTTAACTACTGCAGAACTGGATCCAATAATCCTGTTTCTGTGAGTGTTATGTGCAATACCTTCATGGAGGACCACATTATCATTGCCATGGCATCATCCTCACACCCATTAGTTTTTTTCTAAATTGATATGGACAAAATATTGAAATTTTCTAGAGAAAAACCTTGTTGTTTAGTTGTTTCACTTTCAATTCTCTCGGGATGTCCCTATTGGTAATCTTTTTTTGGTCCATGATATTCTGAGGATTCTTATGTAACATTTTGTTTCAAATCTTGCAACTTTGTTTCCCACCTTATTGGTAATTATCCAAGATTCACATCCATATATTGCAGAACTGGGAATACGCAGACTCTAAGGAAAGTTAGTTTTGTTATTTTGTTGCAGCCCAGTTATATGTTCTTCATTTGTATCAGTTCATTTGATGCAATCCCTAAACTTTCACACTCCTAGATTTATTCTGATACCCATTTTCTGAGGCTGATTTAACTTGGGAGCCATATTTGGCCTCAAAATGCTCACTTAACAAATAAAGAAAGGACAATATTGATGTAATGAATTAATAAAATATAAAGGTGAAATATAAACAAATATTGAATATACAAAACTGAATGGAGCAAAGTATGTTAAAGTAATTGATTTAAATATACCTGTATATGTTGAGGCCTAAATAGGAACTGCCTGTTTAAATTAGATTTTTCAATGAGATCGTTATCTGTAATTGTGATCTGCAATACAAAAATCACTAGTCAGGAAAGATAATCAGTGACAGTACAGAGTGATAAAATAGTAGTATTCTTCTTCTGTATTTGTTCTCAAGCTCCTGCAGATTAGCAGGATGCACCCATGAGAACAGAATGCATTGTTACGACTTACAGATTAATGGTGATATCTACGACTATCGACCTGGCACATCCAACTTCAGTATGGCTTCTGGGTCACTTTGACCCTATATAGGACGGGCCACCCAATTCCACAGAGAAACCTCCTTAGTTGTATCTTAAGACATGGATGGAGGGCAATAATGATGCTATTCTTTGCTTTACTTTCATGCTCCAGTAACACATGGGATGATAAGGTAGTATGTCATATTACAGTTACATGATCAGAAAATAATCAAACATTCGTGGAAGGGAAAATTATTACAAAAGTTGCTCAACTGTTTCTTCTTCTGTGTTCATTCTCAAACTTCTGCAGATTAGCAGGATGTAATCCAGAGAACAGAATGTGTTGTGTCATGGATTACAGCTTGGCTGCAATATCTGTACCTTTTGTCATGACACATCCAACTTCAGCATGACTTTCTTAACCTTTAGCATGCTGTCGGTGACCACAGTCTACAGGCTCAATGTAATTCGTGTTGTAGTTGATTTGAAACATTCTTTGCTATGCACCTCTTTCAACAAAGATTGTAAACTAATGTTATTTATCCAGATAACAAATGAATCAAAAGTAGACATTTAACTCCTTTCTCCATTTGTGTTTACAAAGCAAACTGTTGTGGAGGAGTTTTAGCAAATATTTTCTGCAATCTGCTAAAATCATTCAAAGTGAAAGCCATTTTTGAGGAATAATTTTTGGATTCTTATGACGAAGTAATTCTTGGTTTCGCAGATGCAAAATTAAATCAAAATTAACTCCCTGCAATCAGAACTTTATCATCAGCATAGATTATTCAGAATGTAACGTCCAACTGCTATTCCTCAAATGTTTTCTGTATTTTGTATAGTATCTTCTATATACAGGGAGAAAATATATGGTGACATTATACTTCCTTGTCTGATGCTATTTTCTTTCTTTTGGAATTCTCCTACATTACTGTCAACCCTCATCGCAGCTGTTTGTTTATAATACATATTTTTTTTTACTATCTTTAGATCTTTCCCATCAACATTGAGTTTTTCAAACATTTTATTATTTCTGAATGCTTCACCTTGTCAAATCCTTTACTATAATCTATGAGTACAGGTAACTTTGTACTTCTAATTCTTCTTCCATCAATATTTATATTATATATAGGGAATTTCTTGAGTCTTTTTCTTCCAGAAATCCACATTGCTCCTCTGCAATTTCTGGTTTTATTTTTCCTATTATTCAGCTCACGATTATACGAAGTAGGATCTTAGTCAGGTGGTTCATAAGGCTGATTGTTCGGTAGCCTCACATTCTACCACAGGTACAGATAACACAAGGTTTCTTCAGTATGGCTATGAAGACTTATTGCAATAAATCAGATGGAATATAACCAGTTATAGACGTCATTTAGCATTTTGGTGATTATTATTTCGATGTCATACCCAATACTTCTAATTTTTTTTCTTTGTAATATTATCTGATCCAGGCCCGCCAAAGACGGATGTGTTGGGCCATTGGCACAAATAAAACGGCAACACAACGCATTTCCATTCTCTGGACTACACAACAACTGGAAATCTTGTAGGACCATTGTCCTGTTACAAGAGAAATCCAGGGGGAATTTGAGAATGAACGCTGAAGAAGAAGAAAATCTGATCCAGGAGATTTATTGTATTTCAAGTGTTGTACAACTTCTTTTGTTAGCCATGCACCAAAGATAGAAACAGAAGTGAATGAGGCACAGGCAGGTTTTAGATCCAACAAAGGCACCATAGACCATATCTTCAACATGAGATTCATTATAGAAAAATGCAGGGAATTCAATATAGACTTACATGCATGTTTAATCGACTACACCAAGGCGTTCGATTGTCCACATCATTAATTATGGAAAATTATGGTCAACATGAGATTTTCAAAACATCTCCAATATTTAATCGCAATGCTGTACCACGAACAAGAGGCAGCAGTAAAAGTGGATGGAACAATATAAGAATGATTTAATCTACAGAAAAGAGTTAGACAAGGATGCACTATCACCGTACCTGTTCAACATCCATGCTGAAAACATAATGCGATACGTAAAAGACGACATGACATATGCTGACTTCCAACACCTTACCATCGGCGGTCAGCAGATCCCAGAAATTAGATATGCTGATGACACAGTTCTCGTAACAACAAATGGAGATGGTCTAAAGCAAATGTTACTATCAATTAAAAAAACAGTGAAGCCCATAACCTGTACTTAAATATGACGAAAACAAAAATTATGACAACAGATAAAGTGAAAGTACAACCAAAGATAATAATTGACAATTTCGAACTAGAAGAAGTAACAAATTTCCATTATTTAGGCACAAATATAAATAACTCAGAAGATTGTGCTGTCGAAATCAAGAGAGGAATTGTAATGGCGACATTGAAACTGCTCAAATGAAAAATTTTTTGCAAGGTACCAGCAGCATAGCCAAAATATGTATGATCAGTGCATATTTCCAGTGGCAATATACGGTTGTGAGGAATGGACATTAAATAAAAAAAATAGCAAAGACAATCACAGCTTTCAAAATAAGATGCTACAAAATAATTTTACGCATACCATGGTCAGCTAAAAAGACAAATCAAGAAGTGTTAAGATCAATAAACATCAAAGAGGGCTGGCTCCGTAACAACATAACAAGAAAGTTGCGTTTTTTAAAATCATATAAAGAGAAGTAGCAGAATGGAAAGATTAATAGCTGTTAACAGCAACAAAGGAAGAGGGCACCCAAGAGGAAAAAAAACACAATGTTAATGCAGAGTGCTTAAAGTTCACCACAGAGACAAAGTATTTATCATCATCAGGAATCATATGCTGGACAGTCAGTACAGCCTTTCAAAACCTCTACTGATCCAATCTTCCTGCTTCTGTATCATGTTCAGGTGGTATGATATTAACACAGAACAAGTGTTTCCGTACTTGGACCAAATCATTATATAGGATGTCCTTGCAAAAATATAATTAAACTTACAGAATAACAGTAATCAATAGAGCAAACTGGACAAAACCACTTCTAACAGCAAGTAACATAAATAGTACTGTTAGAAAAAAATACATATTTTAAAAGCAATTTATTTTAGTGTCCACTCTCAAATTCCTTCTGAATCCCTATTGTAGCAGGACGATAGTCCTACTTGATTTCTAGGAGGATGTAGTCCAGAGGATTTGTGTTGTCACTGTTTTATTTGCATCAAAGACCCAACACATCCGATTGTGGATGTCACTTTACTATTTATTAGTAATTTATACTCAATCGAGGTGAGATTCTTGCTGCGAGATGGGGCTTAGTTCAGCCGACAGAGGCTGAAAACTAAGACTTGGCTATGCCCTGCTAAAATTGAACAAGAATTTCCACAGCATGTAAAGGTTCTGAAGATGGAGACAACCAGAAAAAAAAACAGCAATCAGGATGCCATGCACCATCCACTCAATGGGATGGCAAACAAGAAGAAATAGTAAATTATACAGCAAAAAAAAACTAAAAAAACTTAGATGATGAAAATGATTAATTCTCACCTTTCCTGACCCTGTGCTAATACCAAGCAGAGCATAGTTTTTCAACATCTCACATCCTATAGCTCCACAACCAACCTAAACACACAAGAAAACAGTTCAGCTGTATTCATATTTCTTAAGTAAGTGAATCATGTGTCAGGGTAATGACATTGCTCATCAGTGAGATATTACTATGACAAAGCTTATGACAAAGCTCTGCTCAATGTTTACCTTACACAAATGTTATCTTTGTTCAGGGCATCCCCTTCGCATAGTTGTTAAGCCGTTCGCTTTGTGCTCAGAGTTTCAAAGGGTTCAAATCCCACTCGCTGCATCTTGTTTATAAAGTGGATTTTTCAGAGATCCCAGAGGATTATCACTTGAAGCTGTGTAGTGCTGAGTGTTACACTCAATAGGCACTTCACTGAGAGGGAAAGAGTACATCTGAGATAATCCGAGTACAATGAAGTCAATTCTATACACTTTAAAAAAAAAATCTTTGAACAACAAAATCTGGCATTCAAGAAGTTATAGATCTGTATTTATTATGAATGATGGGGTTTTGCATTTCAATCAGTTTCTAGTTCAATAGGCATAGAGGTTTGATTCTATGATACTCAGGTTTCCCCATATGTCCTTTATTTCTCTCAACATGCTGCCCTTTAAGAGTAAAATATATAGGAAGGTAGCTTCAAATGGCAATCCTCAGGGATGTCAGAAGAACTGCACTAGTAAACAAGATGTGCCAGTATGAATGGCAAAGGAGGCTAGTGAGACTGTCAAATGCTCACAATTGGTGCGAGACCCAGTGTAGATCATGCTTCTTCACTTAGCTCTGGCATGGTTCATCAAGCTTATACGTCAATGGTGGGCAAAATCCAGCCAGCCAATCCATTTTTTTCTGGTCTGCCAAGATGATCTAAAAGTAGTATATGCTTTGGCACTAGAGCTAAAAATCACTACCTGGATCTCCAAGAACTAAAAAAATCACTACCTGGATCTCCAAGTACTAAAATATCATTACTTGGATCTCCAAGAACTAAAAAAATCACTACTTGGAACTCTAAGGACTAAAAAAGAAAAAACCACTGCCTGGATCTCCAAGGACTAAAATATCACTACTTGGATCTCCAAGGACTAAAAAAATCACTACTTGGATCTCCAAGAACTAAAATACTACTACTTGGAACTCCAAGGACAAAAAACACTTTTTTGTCCCTTGCTACACAAATAAAACTCAATCCTTTCCACCAACCCAAAGTGGTTGCATACTTCTGGTATAAGTGGTGCTTAGAAACGACTTTTTTTCCATACAATAAATAGACATTACAGTCATAAATAGACAGCAAATCTACTATATCAAAAACATAAGCCAAATAAATTGCTCCTGTGTTGCCAGGGCCATAGGAGAGCACAGAAGTGTTGCTGTTACCTGTCATGCACATCATAAGAGGCAACTAAGGAAGTTGGGGGAGAGATGGTTATACTATCCCATTGAGGTTTAAAGTGACACAAATATCTTGTTGAAGTTGGATGTGTCAGGCCAAAAGGCGCAAATATCACAGCCAAAATGTAAATCATGATACAACATATCCCATTCTCTGGACTACATCCTGTTAATCTGCAGGAGTTTGAGAACGAATTCAGAAGAATTACTGACAAGAAGAACCCAGTTTCCAGTTGTCATGCTGAGATTTCATTCAATAGACTATATTGTCCTGATTCAATCTTACCGAGCAGGTGGCATAGTAACATATTGAACAGCAGTTGGAAATGTTCAATTATGATTGTTAATCCCTGCTTCCTCCAGCGCCTCCTGGGCATTGTCACGACACGAAAGGGGAGGCAGAGAGTAGTAACATTATTACCTGCCATGCATGACATAAGGAGGTGTGCAGTTGGATATTCTATCTCTTAGGCCAGAGTGATACAAAAAAACTACACTGAAATTGATGTCATTTCAAAATACCAATGTGTTATGAGACTTAAAAGGGGAATAAAGAATAGCTTGACAATAGGCAATAACCAATACCACAAAAGAATATATTTCTTACCATGAACAGTTTCGTGTCTGCTAGTATTTGACAACTTGTCTGTCCTATACATATTCGCAATGGGTCATATCGGTCCCCTCTGAAAATGTTAATTAAGAAAGGGCACATGATAGTTACTTACAGCAAAACTAATATAATATAATAATAATAAGATACATAAACCATTGTGGTGGTAGGGGTGCCAGGTTTTAATACTTTAAATAATTACTTTCAATTACTAAATATCAAATATTTTTATTTGCATCTGTCAGAAGTAATAAACACCATCATAAGTGCCGTCTCAGCAAGGAAGTATGACTGCAGCACCTCCTATCTCTAGCCACTCTGCTTGACTGTAACTTGTCCATCTTGTAATGTTTCCGTCCCACTTATATCTCTGTCTACTTCTTGATCGTCTCACATCAACACTATTCTCAAGTAAGATTTTCAATAAGGTGTCATGTCTTTTAACATTTAGAATGCAACGTCAGCAGGAAAATTTAAAAAAAGAACACATTTCTGATTATATCACCTTTAACACCGTGGTAATTTAATTGCAAAATATTGCCATGCAGTTTGGTAACTTCGATAAAAAGTTTAAATTCAGCTTTTACTTCCAGGAAATGTGGAAAAACTGTTAGAATTTAAATAATACTTCATTTTCTGACAATGCTGTGTGTAAAGCAGATGGTACATCCGAGATCATTAATATTTTATAGGCAAGTGTTTTAATCACCACAAACTGAGTTGAAATGGAAGCCATTTGTAGTGAAATTCTTAAGAACTGTGTTTCTATTGATCCGGAAGTGTTGGGAATTATATTTGCTTTAAAAGAAAATATTATGAACAAATTAGTTATGTTATGAAATTGGGAAGAATAGACCCAGATATTTCGCTGCATTATATTAGGCATTGAATATATTTACGTTGTGTGTCAGACCTAGACCTATAGTAGAATGGATTGACAAAGTATGTGACATCTACATGTTTTATTTATTTTTACAGATATCATGAACACATTAGTTATGTTATGAAATAACATCAGAAATATGACGGGTCTAGACATTTAGCAGCATTTCTTCACCAGTCGGACAAGAGCATGTGAGTCAATCACTTAAAACATTTTTTTTTTACAATTGTCTAAAACGAATCCAGCTGTGGGGGGAAAGTTGCATAATTTGTATCCGGCTTACTAAAGGTTAATATGTCCAAAATAATTTATTTATTTAATTTTGTCCTTTTCATTAGTTATTTTTTTGCATATGCAATGTTGTCAGAACTTCTTTGTTTTGTTTTCTTCTCTTTCCATGAAGTCTCCCAGTTCTTCTATATATCCACATCTCAAAGGCATCATTCTGTCTTCTAACTGTAACAAGCCAGTAAGCAAGGCATCAAACCACAACACCATTAAGTCCAGTGCACTAGAGACTATTAACTCCTACCCCAAGGACTGGGTCCAAGCATACACAGATGGGCAGCCTTAAAAGCCACTATCAATGCACTATATCATTCTCTTACAGTGTTCCCTGACAAAACATCAATACTTATCTGCTCATTGTAGATTGTTATGCAGCAATTATGATGCAGAGGTGAAAGCAATATAAGAAACACTCTCATAGATTACCACCAAATACAAAAATAATGCAACATTTCCAAAAAACCTAGAAATATTCAGACTCCCTTTCTGCTCTACAAGCTCTTGAAAACTGGAATCGAACAATAGAGAAACCCATAAGCCACATACTTTAAGCTACATACATACTTACATTTTATGTCATTAACACTACACTACAGTGAATACCAGGTCACACAGGTATCAGCAGGAATGAAAGTGTTGATAAACTGGCAAAAAAAAGGGAGCAAGTATGCCCCAACTAGGAATTGTCACCAACCTTAGAACAGCTAAACACATTATCTGAACAACTGTAAACGAACAATGGATGGACCGCTGGCTCAATAGGAAAGTATTACAAGCAGACAAGTCCCAACCAAATCTACTCAATATCAAAAATAGGCTACACGGCAAAGATCGAATCACAATATTTAGGCTGCAACCAAGACATGTGCAACTCAACAAACACCTACAAAGATTTACTGCAGACCATACACCATACTGCAACAGATAAAAAGAGGACACATTAAAACGCCACCTTATTGAATGCCCTGCATTAATAACTATTACCACCAAACCCCTCCATCTCTATCACCCTTTATACAGATACAACACAGCTAAAGAATCACCTGGCACAAGGAATAATGAATGAAAACTCACAACCTCTGGGATCAGATAGGTAAATCTTCCAGCTATTTGTTCATGATACATATTTCTGAGCCATACATTAATTTAAAACAGATGTAGCATTTTATAATTCTGTAATAAACGTAGACAGAAGTAATAAACATAAATCAGAAAGATCATAAACAATCAATGATTTATTTACTAACTGGCAATTATTCAATGGTATACAAGATGAGACTAATTTGGACACATAAAGAGACATGAATGCTGAAAACCCGATTGGATAGTAAGAGAATGGAAATAATATATCTTGGAAAGTGACCAAAAGATATGACAGGAAACAGTTTGACAGTTTACCACAAAACACACAATTTTCTTCTGCTTGAACAAATGATGTAAGTGTTGATATATTAGAGATAACTTTTGGTGTGAACAAGGTAGTTCAATCAAATTTTGCAAAAGTGTCTTATAAAATTACCGTGAAACAAACTGATCAATGTTGACAAGTTCCTCTTGAGGTACCACTTCACTGGCATCTAGGTACAGCTGCAGAAGGTAAATTATAACGTATTAGTTGTTTGCTAATTGTATTATTTGATATGTATTTATTAACTTCTGTGAATTTTATTCATAAGGGATATCAATGAATACCATATTCATTGTTCTTGTGTGAAGAAAGCACACTTAAATCTTAGTCACAAAATTATTTCACATTTCTAGTTTTAGAATTGTAAAAATTATCACAAAAATAACAAATCTATAGCAACAATAACAAGAAATGCTAAATTTAGAAGAGTACGGCCATAGATGTCTAAGATTACCACAATACCCTTCACTGTTAAGTCCAATAGAATTTCTTTGTGCTAAAATTAAGCGAACAGTGACAAAGGAAAATAAAACCTTCAAACTTAATGTTATGAAAAATGCATATAATATGGTCTCCGTCATTGACAAAGAATTATGGATAAAATGTGAAGACCATATATTGAAAGTAGAAGAAGAATATTGGCAGAAAGATACACTTCATTCAACCAACTACAATTATCGATCTTTACGATTCATCAGATTATGATTAGAAAAATAGGAAGAATTAGAAACAAGGCCAGGGGAAGACCGAGAAGACAAAGGATTTAAATAACATCAAAATAATAGTTAACAAATGAAAATAACAGTCGAAGTGATACATTTATTATTGTAAAGACATATGAGGTATATAATATATACCCTTGCTGGACAACAAGACCATATTGACAATCGTTAAACGTAGTAGGCTTTTGTAATTTAGTCATTTGATGAAAAATGAAGTTATCTCTAAAACAATCACGCAGAGCAAAGTAGAAGGTGTAAGGAGAAGACATGGTCAGCATAAGGTCTGGACAGATAATGTTAACCTTTAGGCCCCTATGGGTGAGGTCACGCACCTGGAGTACACATTCCCGTGTGTTGGTGGGCGAGGCCACGCACTATACGATATCGCCCAATTCCCGAGCTCGGAACTTCACGAAGTAATGAACCAGTGACGTATAAAGCCCGCCAAACGAAGCTAGGAATACGTCACAGTGTAAAGGTCAAATTCTTTTACACATTAGCGTTATATAGAAGGAGAAAGCCGGCAAATGTTATCAACGCTTTTCGGGAGCGACTTTGCCATTTTCGGCCGTATTTTACTATCAAATTGAGTACCGCGTGGCATGGATAAATGATCGTGACTACATGTTCTAATTGTTGTTCTTTGTGTTTAATATGTTTTTGTTTAATAAGAATATGTGTTTATTCATTCAAAAACACAAAAATAATATGTATCAGAGGTGCCACATGTGTGCATGGACAATAATTACGTTGCGTGTCGGCATAGACCTAGTGTTGACCGGATGGTCATTATATGCGATTTCTTCACGTTTTATTAGTTATTTTAGTTCATATTATATTAGTTTGGAAATAAAACAATACATATACAATAAGTATAGGTATTTATGAGTATTTTATCAATGTTGCCACACATTGCTCATGTATTAGGGTCGTCAAGAAGATATATTTGCAATTTTGAAAATGGCGTTTTGCGATTTTTCCCCGAATTTTCAACTTCACAACTTGCTCACAACTGTTATATCACACATACAACAACAACAAAAACATGATTATATTCACTATTCACTCCTTTATTTAGATGTGCAAACATTATTTTGATATCTTTTAAAACAAAAAAGATATCGCTTTTTCAAAACACCCACCATCAATAACGCAAATTTTCCAAAAAAGAATTCAGGCCCAGGGGTATTTCTTAATTTTAATTCAGGGTCCTAAAGGTTAAAGGCTGGACATTTTTGAATTTCTCCACATCTAACATGACCTCAGAAAATGTGTAGGTCGAAGATTTCAGAATGCCATCACTAGTACTTAGAATGTTCATCATATTAAGACGAAGATGATGATTATGGTAAGCACAAAGTATGTTTACTTTTATTTTAAATTAACAAGAATGTAAATAATACTACAGTTTCATAAATGTTTAACTATTAACTTTATATCTCGTTGTATATAATCTCAATACAATTCAAGAAAAATATTACATTCTAAATACTTCATTTTTACTCATGTTACAATAAATGAACGATACTATACCAGCAATTACTGTAAAATTTCTTTTCCACAAAATTCAAATCATTAATATCTTAAAAACGACATTCGTAGCGTAACTGCTGCAATAAATCCATTTAGTCGAGATAATAATTAATCATAAATCTTTAACGTGGTTATGAAATAATATACTCATGCAAAATATGAAGCCCATACTCTTAGCAATTACGGAGATAAAAGACAATATCTGTGATCAACTATTGATGAACACTTATAGTAGGCACTTTTCCAAATGATGGCATTATTGTTGTGGTATAAGAAATATCTACAATTCATGGCCATGAGTGATGTAACTCACAAGACCAATCTGAGCTACAGAGTATTTCACAGTATGTACAAGGAATCACAAGTCCACTTGTACCATCGTGTGTTGTATTAGATGTGCAGATTTTCAAGTGCGCTCTTGCTCCACCCCTCACACACGCAGATCGCTTTTAGGTGGAGGAGAATTCCACCTGGGCTGCACGAAAACAGCCCTCAAGTAAAATATATAAAATGTGTGTATATACATATGGTGTATGTGAACAAACATAAAACAAACCCATTGGTTGAGAGGTGTGAATTTCCCAGTGAGAGCTTTCAATGCTTCTTGTGCTACTACACCACCAAAGATGGCACACAGTGGAGCCAGACAACCAACACTACATCTGGACACAGTACGCAGCAGATTCTCATTCAAATCATCAACCTGAAGATGATCAATTCACCAATGTTAAATTTGATAGTATCATATACAATACAAATCGAGAAATAACAACTATAACTATACCAAACTATGAATGCTTTCCTCCAATGTAATATCTCTTCTAGCATCTTGTGTAATCTACACAATAGCAATGTAATATCTCTTCTAGCATCTTGTGTAATCTACACAATAGCAATGTAATATCTCTTCTAGCATCTTGTGTAATCTACACAATAGCAATGTAATATCTCTTCTAGCATCTTGTGTAATCTACACAATAGCAATGTAATATCTCTGCTAGCATCTTGTGTAATCTACACAATAGCAATGTAATATCTCTGCTAACATCTTGTGTAATCTACACAATAGCAATTTAATATCTCTGCTAACATCTTGTGTAATCTACACAATAGCAATGTAATATCTCTTCTAGCATCTTGTGTAATCTACACAATAGCAATGTAATATCTCTGCTAGCATCTTGTGTAATCTACACAATAGCAATGTAATATCCCTGCTAACATCTTGTGTAATCTAGACACTCCAACTCAAGGTACTGGGTTCGGATCCCGCCACAAGCAATTGTGTATCCAGTCCATTCAGAGAGCACTGGCAAACTACTGAATGTATTTATATTGCCTCTTATGTCTTCAGTGAAAAGAATATTTAGATCTGAGGCTGTATCATCCGATTCATTTCATCATTTCAGTTTCCTGTGGACAAAAGAACTGGTTGGTTGGTTGCTGATATAGCAGTCCATGGGCTCATGCCCTTTGACCCAATACCATTAAAAAGGCTCTGTATTGCTGGGAAGTGACAACAGAACTATAACTGTTAAGTATTCCCCCGTCCTCTAAATCGTTTAATGAGTTAAAAATAATGAAATAATGCTGAGAAATTTCACATTGGATGAAGAGTGTCGAGATCAAATCTGAACGTGATCATTTCTTTTATCTACATACTGATTCTTTCCTCCATCTTTATTGATCTTTAACCACCTATCCACAAAAACTGTATACTAACAAGGAAATAAAATAACAATAAAAATAATAATTTGCATCAATCATGGGTCTGGAGATGAGTGATAAGCCAGAAAATATAGAAAACAGAAAACACAGTAGGTTTGGGATTCCCACTTTAGCTGGGTTTTTTTTTAAATCTTCCCATGCCTTTGAGACAATCTTTGGTGCTAAGTTTCTTTACATTTCAAATAATGCTGCAACTTTTCAACAGTCATCGACAATGCAACATTTTTTCATTGTTTTACCATAGGTTTACCAGTGGTGTCATTAGCATATCCTTGTAGCACTTTTTTTGTAGATATTTTGAAAACTTATGCTCTTAATCCTAATATATAGTATAATTTGTTGCAGTTTGTGGGTTGGCAAACATGCTATATGACCTGCCCAGTGCATTTATAACTGCAACATCATTGATGTTAGATACCAGCTCTGATGTGGATGGAGGCATCAAGGCATTTTATAACTGCATCATCATTGATGTTAGAGATACCAGCTCTGATGTGGATGGAGGCATCAAGGCATTTTATAACTGCATCATCATTGATGTTAGAGATACCAGCTCTGATGTGGATGGAGGCATCAAGGCATTTTATAACTGCATCATCATTGATGTTAGAGATACCAGCTCTGATGTGGATGGAGGCATCAAGGCATTTTATAACTGCATCATCATTGATGTTAGAGATACCAGCTCTGATGTGGATGGAGGCATCAAGGCATTTTATAACTGCATCATCATTGATGTTAGAGATACCAGCTCTGATGTGGATGGAGGCATCAAGGCATTTTATAACTGCATCATCATTGATGTTAGAGATACCAGCTCTGATGTGGATGGAGGCATCAAGGCATTTTATAACTGCATCATCATTGATGTTAGAGATACCAGCTCTGATGTGGATGGAGGCATCAAGGCATTTTATAACTGCATCATCATTGATGTTAGAGATACCAGCTCTGATGTGGATGGAGGCATCAAGGCATTTTATAACTGCATCATCATTGATGTTAGAGATACCAGCTCTGATGTGGATGGAGGCATCAAGGCATTTTATAACTGCATCATCATTGATGTTAGAGATACCAGCTCTGATGTGGATGGAGGCATCAAGGCATTTTATAACTGCATCATCATTGATGTTAGAGATACCAGCTCTGATGTGGATGGAGGCATCAAGGCATTTTATAACTGCATCATCATTGATGTTAGAGATACCAGCTCTGATGTGGATGGAGGCATCAAGGCATTTTATAACTGCATCATCATTGATGTTAGAGATACCAGCTCTGATGTGGATGGAGGCATCAAGGCATTTTATAACTGCATCATCATTGATGTTAGAGATACCAGCTCTGATGTGGATGGAGGCATCAAGGCATTTTATAACTGCATCATCATTGATGTTAGAGATACCAGCTCTGATGTGGATGGAGGCATCAAGGCATTTTATAACTGCATCATCATTGATGTTAGAGATACCAGCTCTGATGTGGATGGAGGCATCAAGGCATTTTATAACTGCATCATCATTGATGTTAGAGATACCAGCTCTGATGTGGATGGAGGCATCAAGGCATTTTATAACTGCATCATCATTGATGTTAGAGATACCAGCTCTGATGTGGATGGAGGCATCAAGGCATTTTATAACTGCATCATCATTGATGTTAGAGATACCAGCTCTGATGTGGATGGAGGCATCAAGGCATTTTATAACTGCATCATCATTGATGTTAGAGATACCAGCTCTGATGTGGATGGAGGCATCAAGGCATTTTATAACTGCATCATCATTGATGTTAGAGATACCAGCTCTGATGTGGATGGAGGCATCAAGGCATTTTATAACTGCATCATCATTGATGTTAGAGATACCAGCTCTGATGTGGATGGAGGCATCAAGGCATTTTATAACTGCATCATCATTGATGTTAGAGATACCAGCTCTGATGTGGATGGAGGCATCAAGGCATTTTATAACTGCATCATCATTGATGTTAGAGATACCAGCTCTGATGTGGATGGAGGCATCAAGGCATTTTATAACTGCATCATCATTGATGTTAGAGATACCAGCTCTGATGTGGATGGAGGCATCAAGGCATTTTATAACTGCATCATCATTGATGTTAGAGATACCAGCTCTGATGTGGATGGAGGCATCAAGGCATTTTATAACTGCATCATCATTGATGTTAGAGATACCAGCTCTGATGTGGATGGAGGCATCAAGGCATTTTATAACTGCATCATCATTGATGTTAGAGATACCAGCTCTGATGTGGATGGAGGCATCAAGGCATTTTATAACTGCATCATCATTGATGTTAGAGATACCAGCTCTGATGTGGATGGAGGCATCAAGGCATTTTATAACTGCATCATCATTGATGTTAGAGATACCAGCTCTGATGTGGATGGAGGCATCAAGGCATTTTATAACTGCATCATCATTGATGTTAGAGATACCAGCTCTGATGTGGATGGAGGCATCAAGGCATTTTATAACTGCATCATCATTGATGTTAGAGATACCAGCTCTGATGTGGATGGAGGCATCAAGGCATTTTATAACTGCATCATCATTGATGTTAGAGATACCAGCTCTGATGTGGATGGAGGCATCAAGGCATTTTATAACTGCATCATCATTGATGTTAGAGATACCAGCTCTGATGTGGATGGAGGCATCAAGGCATTTTATAACTGCATCATCATTGATGTTAGAGATACCAGCTCTGATGTGGATGGAGGCATCAAGGCATTTTATAACTGCATCATCATTGATGTTAGAGATACCAGCTCTGATGTGGATGGAGGCATCAAGGCATTTTATAACTGCATCATCATTGATGTTAGAGATACCAGCTCTGATGTGGATGGAGGCATCAAGAATCTTATAACTGCATCATCATTGATGTTAGAGATACCAGCTCTGATGTGGATGGAGGCATCAAGGCATCTTATAACTGCATCATCATTGATGTTAGAGATACCAGCTCTGATGTGGATGGAGGCATCAAGAATCTTATAACTGCATCATCATTGATGTTAGAGATACCAGCTCTGATGTGGATGGAGGCATCAAGAATCTTATAACTGCATCATCATTGATGTTAGAGATACCAGCTCTGATGTGGATGGAGGCATCAAGGCATCTTATAACTGCATCATCATTGATGTTAGAGATACCAGCTCTGATGTGGATGGAGGCATCAAGAATCTTATAACTGCATCATCATTGATGTTAGAGATACCAGCTCTGATGTGGATGGAGGCATCAAGAATCTTATAACTGCATCATCATTGATGTTAGAGATACCAGCTCTGATGTGGATGGAGGCATCAAGGCATCTTATAACTGCATCATCATTGATGTTAGAGATACCAGCTCTGATGTGGATGGAGGCATCAAGAATCTTATAACTGCATCATCATTGATGTTAGAGATACCAGCTCTGATGTGGATGGAGGCATCAAGAATCTTATAACTGCATCATCATTGATGTTAGAGATACCAGCTCTGATGTGGATGGAGGCATCAAGAATCTTATAACTGCATCATCATTGATGTTAGAGATACCAGCTCTGATGTGGATGGAGGCATCAAGGCATCTTATAACTGCATCATCATTGATGTTAGAGATACCAGCTCTGATGTGGATGGAGGCATCAAGGCATCTTATAACTGCATCATCATTGATGTTAGAGATACCAGCTCTGATGTGGATGGAGGCATCAAGAATCTTATAATTGCATCATCATTGATGTTAGAGATACCAGCTCTGATGTGGATGGAGGCATCAAGGCATCTTATAATTGCATCATCATTGATGTTAGAGATACCAGCTCTGATGTGGATGGAGGCATCAAGGCATCTTATAACTGCATCATCATTGATGTTAGAGATACCAGCTCTGATGTGGATGGAGGCATCAAGAATCTTATACTACCATCTAATGCTGATCACCTTTCTGAGACAATGCGTACATTGCTGTAAATATGACACACTATTACTTGACTTAATCACTATATACGGATATTCATGAACTTATGAGACACAAACATAAATCTCTCGTTATATTACCACTAAGATCTGCTTAAGAAGAATTGATAAGAAGTTGGCACAACGGAAATTTCTATATATAAAGTTATAACAGTCTGAACCAGTTAATTAATGCTTGCTTGAGGGAAATCCCTTTACTGTTATCACAGCTGATCAATCAGCAAGCGTTACTGACCCGACATATTTATTACCCAGCAGTTGATTTAATTACCTGGTGCTGAGGTAGTGCCAGGGAATTCTGATGTGGACTTTGGTGATGCGAAAGGTCTGCAAATTCTTTTACATACAGTTGTTAAAACTTTCCACTAACTATATTAATCTTGGCAGTACTTCAAATTTAAAAACTGCAAAATTCATTTTGGATTGCTGTGCACATTCAATAGTTATACGGGTACTACAATGTCGTTATATTCCATGTTAATTCAGTAGGCCTAGTCTCATTACTTTACAGTGTCAAATTTGTTAGCATAGTTGACAAAATAAATGTGCAAAATAAATTATTATCGCACTATTTATAATAATGTGGCAATCATCTACAGATAGATCTAACTTTAGCTGTTCTAATATGATTGAAATTTTACTATTAGCATATCTAGATTATGTAAGAAGATCAATTCTTTGTATAGCTTTCATGCATGATAATTTATCAATTCGCTGTTGTAAATTGTTCAGTCATTATTCTGCCAGCAGCCACCACACAATGCAATTAATAAGGATCAAGTATTAAATACATTTAATAGTTACATTTTAATTAATATGTCTATATGTTTCTGTTGTAACAATGGTCATACTGTAGGCATACAAATTTATTGTGTTAGTTCTTGTCTACCTGTGGAATTTCTTACTGTTGAATTCCACCAATGACAAGTGAATGGTCTCTCTTATTTTCCCTTGAATCTTTCTAATGGCACTTGAATAGTCAGCGGACGTGACAGTGAGTACACCTCCTTCTGGTTTATTGTCTAAGCAATGATAATGTTCTAGGGGTTTATTGACATCTTGTGGGAAACTAAAAGTTCACAAAGTTTCAGGTGTGATCGATGCATTGGGACTTCAGCGCAAATAAAATAATTACACAATGCATCTCTGTTCTCAAGATTACATCCTGCTGGAGATCTAGTAGAACCATTGTCCTGCTACAAGAAATATCTAGCTTGAGTATGAAAATAAACTCTAACAACTACCAATAAGTAAATTCAGTCCCATAACAAATAATGAATACAAGACAAAATTCTGAGAAATGATACTACCTTATTTTTCAAAGAAGCATTAATTCCTTTAGCTATTGACATGAACTTGTTTGCATCCACATCATCCCTAGTTAGCAAGAAATGTATAATTAGTATAGGTAAATATATACTGCATATTGAGTACATTTTAAAATAAACAGCCGAAACTACTGAAAAATGTTGGTGAATGTTACTGATTGGTTCTGGTATACAATATGGTTAACTAGTTGTCACATCAACATCATGGCACCCTGGACCTGTCCATAGCTTCTCTGAACTTCTATTCAGTATATCCTTCAGTATATACCAAAGCAAGAGTTGGAGGTCATTTACAGCCAACATTCGTCACAGAGACAATATTTGATGATGGTTCTTAACATACAAATAAAAAATACAATACATTTTTGACAGTATATATTAAATACAGGAAACTAAACGACAACTTATGTTTGGAGGGTTTGCGTACATGGATTCTCGTTTAAATGACGGATATTTTTTCAAATTACACAACTTTATTTTGAGATATACCTACATGGATTTTCTTTTAAATTATACAACTTTATTTTAGCTATACCTACATGGATTTCTTAACCCTTTAGCTGTTAGCAACAATTTTACTCATACCTCTATCTTACTGCTACTGACAAATTTAAACGTTTGTTTAAAAAAATCTAACCCCCTTATTGCTAAAAATGATTTCACTCTGAAGTCCCCAAGCATTAGTACACACCAACCATCCCATCCATGAGAAATGTATTTTCTGTGTCAATAAAAAGTCAGTACTTTGAAAGTAGTCTTATTTTTGTACGACCAGAGAATAATTCAGCACAAAGTGAAGTCATTGAGATACAATTTAGCACCTGGGATCAGTTAACTGAGAACAATGTAGCATCTAAAGGTACCGTTAAATTCTGAATATAAACCCATCCGATTGTAGGCCGAGAACCTAACTATCCCTTCCCAAAAGTGGAGAAAGTCGAAGGTCCGACTATAGACGGACATCCCCAACTTAACAAAGCCAGCAATAATGAACTTCATCATCATAAGAAAGAACCGACATGCTAAATGGAAATTAACACAAACTTTTGCAACTCTAAGAAAATGGCATTCCTTTCATTTGCTTCACTCACATAACTTGAATGAATCAAGGAATGAAACCCCGGTGGCTACTGTATTCTGGAACAATATATCTGAAAATAATGAATACCCCGTAGGCTGACTTCCCTATCCATGACTATAGACAGTTTATGAGGTGGCGAGACTTTGGGGAACAAAGTTTTTCCTGAATGAATTGTCTGTGTTGGGTGTCTGGGCCTTATGATGCGGAACAGCCAGCGCTAGTGAATAGTAATTACTATGTAACTATTATGTCACCAGCTGGCTTCTGACAGTGACATTTAAGTGGGAAACGTTTAAGTGGGAAACGATGAAAGGATGAAAGGCAAGACAGCGAGATCACGTTTGTTTTTATAAGATACAGAAGAGTTTGAACTTTGTAACTGTTATGTTTACCATGTGGGGAGAATACGTAATAAAATAAACATAACAGAGGATTGTGAAATTGATCTCGTCTTCCACTAAATGTACAGTGGTTGGGGGAGGGAATCAATTACGGCGCAATTTTACTACAAAATGCCTATGATGTGTTGTGATTTGGAACTGCGGCCTCAGTGGGCTGGACTAATTAACAGAATATACGGCTGACTTAGCTAGCCAAGAATACTGCACAAGTAGTTTAGCTTCCAGTTCATACATTTTTATTGTCATTGTAATTTTATTCCTGTAAGTGTAAGCAGGAAACGGGAAAGATGAATGGCCAGACAAAAACATGCCAGATCAGGTTTGTTTTTAAAAGATACAGAAGAGTTTGAACTTTGTCTGACCTGTATGTTTACCTTATACGGTAATATAAACTGAGGCACAGCTCAGACAGTTTCACTATTGATTTATTTCCTCTATTCCCATCCCTCCAACACTGCCTAAGCGGCAAAGTTTTGGATGTCAAAAATGTGTTTGTGCAAGACCGTAGTATGTAGAGTAAGACCTCTGTACAGAATTAATTAGGACTTCATTCTATGTTTCTGATTATTGTCTTGGTCAATATTTATATACTTGGAGTCCCATGTTAAAAATTGGCAAGACCGACCAGCGACATGCACGGAAATACTCAAAATCTGCCTTTGAGGTGTTGTTTTAAATTTTCTGTACACAGGTATTATAGCCTAGTAGACGGTCAGTAACTGTTGTAACATTTGCTTTACTGCAACAAGAAAGTGTGTTACTGTGTGACAGTGTTTAGATTACTGGTAGTTAGTGTTTCCCTACACAAACAAGACTAGGCCTAAGCTACCAATCAGCTTAGGCTATGGTATTTCATTTGTTTTTTCCACAGACCATTACCCTATTTTGGTCAATAAATAACATCAGATACTGGTATACTTTTCTGACCAATTTCGATGATCAATTGAAACCTTTATGATATAAATATATGTACTATAAACGGTAAATAAAACCGGCAATACCCATTGCTAAAAATAGCGTTTCCGGGAAATTATTCTAAAAACATGGCGGCGTCTCTGAAATAACGATATAGACCTAGTAAGTGAGTTTTTATCAAGAAATATCGGAGATTTTGAAGGAAATATTGTATGATATATAGAAATTAATGTAATTAGAGGCCTAGCATTATGGTAAGTACGCTCTAGATTGCTGGTGAGCCCTAGTCATTTTATCCTGGCTTAATATATCGGGACATGTGACTGTAATTTTTGTTAAAGTGTTTTTCTCCATTTTTACTGTGATTTGGACGTAATTTTTTTAAATTTGATCTTACTCTCGAAAATAAGCCTAGGAGTATGAAGTCATCTCTGTTTTTTGTCCAAAAATTCTCGGGTTATACACGGAATTTAACGGTAAGTGTATAAATAAAAGGGTGCTCTTTTAAATGACAACTTAACCTTTTTAGTCTTAAAAAGCTCAAAGTTCTCTCTAAAGAAGTTTTTATCTCAAACAAAAACTAGACACCAGTTTGTATCAACCTACAGAAATTTGTCTTTTGTGTTAGATTATACTTCTACTTCGATCAGTTTCCTATGCTCAGAAGTCTTTACGGGAAGGAGGGCTGCCTTTAAGAAGATTCGCTCTTCACAAATTCAGTCGTCAACAGGAGGTCCTCACGGTTGCCCCACCACAGCTTCACCTTCAGATCTGTCTTTTGGGGTCATATTTTAGTTCTCAAGTGTTCAGTTCTGAAGAGTGGAAAAATCTACAGAATGTGTTCTGGAGTCTGGGACACTTTTGACATGGGTATTAGTCAGTTTGGACAGCCTTTATTTTGTGGAGATATAGATTATACAAAACAGTGATAATTGAGGAGTTATTAAAGGAAAGATGTCTGATTATCAACTTTTAGATAAAGTATGAGAGATGGTCAAAAAGTAAGGCCCCCTAATTACATTTTTTTTTATTAAATTGGCATGAGAATAGATAAACTCACATTAAAATGTAGTCTAAAGTCTGTACTTTAAAAAAAAAGTGTTTCTCAATGTAGTCGTTATTTGTTAACATTTTTGTCCATCTTCGCACAAGGGCATGTGTCTTCACACCGTAAAAATGTGTCCTTTCCTAAAGTAATTGTGTATGGCACAATTTAAAGTTGTTGGTGTCCTTAAAGTGATGTCCACATAGATCTTTTAGTGGTCCAAACAGATGGAAGTCCGAAGGTGCAAGATCAGGACCATAAGGGGGATGTGGTAATACTGGCCAGCCAAATTCTTCAATCGCATCAATGGTGCGTTTAGCAGTGTGTGACGTGGCTTTATCATGCAACAGTAGTGAAGTTTTCTGATCTTCTAATGGGTAAAGTCGCCGAAGACAACATCTAAGCTTCTTTAAAGTTTCACTATAACCATCTGCATTCATTGTGTTCCTTTGTTCCAGGAAGCAGAAAAGAATCACGCCCTTCTCATTCCAAAACACGGAGGCAATAACTTTTCCTACCAGATGGTGAACTTTTGAACTTCTTTCTTGTCTGCGATAATGTGTGATACCATTCAAATCACTGCTTCTTAAATTCTAGTTCCAAAATATGAACCCCAGTCTCGTCATCTGTCACAATATTTGATAAAACCTCATCTCCTTCAGTTTCATAATAGTCATCATCATCATCAAGTGCCGTCTCCGCAACGAAGGTTCATAATAGTACGGAAGGTTAATGGTTATGGTTTTTCTTGCTGTGCAACAGTACAGAAGTTAATGGCTATGGTTTTCCTTGTGTCTTTATTGTCTGTCAGTCAACATTCTCGGCACCCAACGTGCACAAGCCTTTGAATAACCTAGATCTTTAACGATGTTCTGAACATTATCTTTACTGGATGAACATGGCATGCAGTTCATCCAGTGTTATCCGATGATCACTACGAATGATATCAATTCGATGAATGTTGTGTGGTATTAATGTAGTTGACGGACGACCAGTCCGCTTTGTGCCATCTATTGAGGATTGACCTACTGACCTATTGAGCGTAGACAGTATTTACTTAGATAAAAATTAGGAGGCATTACTTTTTTACCATCCCCCATACATGCACATGCAGGCTTACCAAGCTTTAGGAAAGGAGCCATGCTGTTCTAGAAATGACTGTAGAGCTAAATATCCAACGTGTAAAACTTGTGGCACCTGTAAATATAAAACATAAATCATAGCCTATAAATTCAATATACATATCAGTGTATGGTGCTCTCTTTGGACACTGTATTAGCTTTTGAAACTATCAAATATATTATTTCTATGGCACCGTAAAGGTAGTTCCCATGGCAGCAATCTGCCGTTGGGGATGAAGATAACTCTTATTGTACTAAGCCACAGCAACTATTAGGTGGGGGGTGGCCAGTTCCCTTCCTTGCTGTCTTTAAATACTCTAACAGATTACATCATGATGAAAGCTTTTTAGTCAAAATATTGCTTGTGCTCATGTTCCTTTGTTAGGATGTCATGTTCACTGATGGTAACACTCAAATTTACCAATTTTTCTTCATACTCACACTGGCAATTACCATCTGATTGCTTATAATGCTGGCAATGATAATGTGGCATACACAGGAATCTTGTATCTTCGTGTGATGTACCGTTTCCATTTTCTAGCTGGTGAACATGACCATCACTGAAGAAGAAGGGAGTATACAGGAGAACTGCTTCCATTATGAGAATGGAGGAGAAGCCTTTACTGTCAACATCTAATAGATGCATAGGCTGAAAGGATCAGTTAAAAACCAAATATGCAGCTGCCTTTTGACTTGAAAGAGATTTCATGAAAAGCATTTAGTTCTTTTCCGGTGTTTTTTTTGCATTTAAGCTAGAAAATAAAAATTCGGACAACTTTGTTTTCCTGCAAAAAAAAAAGAGGAAATTCTAGTTGAAACTGTTTCTGCAAAATATATGCAAGACCACTCTTAACAGGTGACCAACCAATGGACAGAGTAGACAAACTCAATGTTCTATGAGAGTCTACGAGATCTGATGATTTTGAGGCCAATGAGCTTGAGTCAGTATTGAATATGTGTAAAGATCGGCATAGCACGGAGAGAACACCTAATGAAAATTTCAAAAAAAACTCAACCACCACAGAACAGGAACCAAAAGCGTGAGAGATTTACTGAAGCGGAGATCTGAACACCTATGGATATGTCCGGCATTCGAGAACGATAATCAACATATGTAAGTAAACTATATTAAAAATGCAAGTAACAAAAAATTGGTAGCATATCCTTTTCAGGATGTAGTATCAACCCAGAATTTTTTTACTGTAGTTATTTTCTTGGCAATATAAATATGTTCAGTAGTTTGCCATTGCTTTCTGAACAGTCCAGATTCTCAAATGCCTGCTGTGGAATTTGAACCCAGTACCTTGGCCATCACAGATGCGCTCTGTATCATGCCACAATATAGCTGGACAAAACACCAAGTACTCACATCAAATTTGCACAAATCTGGTATAATCAATGATGGTTCCAACTGCTGCTGTTCTAGTGGACTCTGAAATAAATAAAACAACACATTAAAATGTGTGCACATGAACAGATAACATATGTCTGTGTGAAGTTATGATTTTTACAAATGTGAGCACATAAGCAAACACAAACACCTCTGCGCACATATATATATATATATATCCTACCTGTCAACATGTAAGAGTCTCATAATATAAATTCTAAAGAAATTTTGTTTTATACAAATTTGTCAAGTTTCCAAAAAGGATATTAAAGAGGCAGTTTCAGTTTGGCCTTAATACATTTCAATGCAAAAATCAATTAGAAGAAATGTTAAGATTTTTAAAATAATTGATTTGCGATGTCTATTTTGAATGATTATAAGGTACAATGATCGCAGTCCAACCCCCATTGTACACCAACGAATGATATTTTTTGGGGTTTGTAACTTGTGAAATTTTGAAACATTATAAGCAGAATTTCCCACACTAAATGATGACTTCATCGTGGGATAAAATTGTCAGCTGCATGTGTTTAGTCTTGTGTTAGGGTTAGATCGGTTAGGATTAGGGTTGTTTCTTACGAAACATTTTATGGAGATCAATATTTTGCAATATCATGGAGAATGGCTTCAAAAGCACTTGTGTGGGCCAGGAATCTAGAGCCAAACCCGAACACCTAACTCAAACTCTAAGATCTAACCCTAACGCAAGACAGAAGACAAGCGGCTGACAATTTTATCCCACAATGATGTCATCATTTAATGTGTGGAATTTAGTGAAGAATGTTCTCAGCCATTTTTTCGTAGCGTGCATGAATAGTGTGTTACGACTACCAAATGGTGCAACAATGATTTCCAGTCAAATCTTTTTCCCTACAAATCATTGGGAGTTGACCTGCGATCACTGTGCCGATTATAATTTATAAATATATTTATTTGCTCTGTAAGGATTTTTTCTTCTGATTCTGCACAATTTTGTATAAGTAAGACAGCTGTAAAACTGAACAACAATAGTACTTATGCAAAACACAAGGTCAATCAGCTTTACAATGAACGCAGACTATCAGACTATTGGGGACGGGTATGAAAAATACAGATAACAATGTAAATAACGGACTGGTTCAATTCCCGTTAGTCTCAAGAATTTTTAAAAATTGTCCTCTGGCTTCCTACTTATTAAATTTACTTGTATAGATAACAATGTACAAGACAGTTTCAACTATAATGTCTTTATAAAGAATTTACAAACAGTAAAAATAAAGTTTAATAGCGGATGTATCCAAAGTAAGAATGACATCGCACACACAAGTATTGTTGTAGAGATGCATATTTAAAAAAATACGGAGAATGAAAATGAAATAAAACAAATATGCCTGGAAACAACATGAAAGACAACACAACAAAGGCCACCTAAATCTAAATGAATATCTTTGTTTCGTTGTCATTCAATGTTGTTTTCATGTTATTTTTCCTTTCTTGGACAGGGTTTTTGGGCCCAAGGGGCACATCTGTTAGTTGTAGTTTCTATTTAGTATGTGAGCCTCATTCACAAAGCTAGTCCTTTTTAGTCAGTTTTTTTAGCAGGGATTGTTTACCCTGTAGCTTAAAGAGTGGTTTTCCAGAGACTGTTATCTGGCAGATTGAGTTAAAGTTTTGGTATCTATTCTTTCTTGTAGGGAATATAAGCAAACCAAACTCTGCATTGATATTATTTGGGTAGATCTCAAAGCACCTGTCATCAATAGCATTCCTAGATTTGTGTACCTATTCTAATTTTTGAAGATAGCTTCTTGCTGCTGC